>QUSF01000025.1:4818552-5105109 GCA_003676055.1 Chloebia gouldiae
AATAATAATAATAATAATAATAATAATAATAATAATAATAATAATAATAAATAGCCTTATGCATTTGAATGAATGAAAACAAAGGTGAATGCAATGCTGCCTTTAACATTAATACCAAAATAAATATTTTAAAAGCAACCCTCCTGAGAAGTCAAGAAAACACTAGGATCCCTTGTGAATAAGTGATCCTCTATGACACCCACAGAAATAAGTAGAACAAATCCCTGGATCTAGCTGCAGGGCACTTCATAGCTGAACAACCTTTCCAAACAAAAAGGGATTCCATTACCACTGGGGTTCAGCTGTCAAACACCCATCTGTATCTGCAAACTTCAGTCTCAGGAAACATCCTGATATTTTGGTTGATGGCAGCAATTCAGCTAAACCAGCACAGTAAATAGCAAGGACTTATGCAAGGAGAAAGGAAAATGTATGTTTAAAAATCAGCATGTGAGCCTAGGGCCTGCAAGTCAGTCAGCGCAGCACTTCCACTGAAGCCTCCACACACTGAATGTTACAGATGGACTACCATTGCTCTGTGGTAGAGGGATGGATTTAAGCACATGCATTAAACATTTTGTTAAGCTTCAGCCTGACCTGCTGAGATGTATAAACAGACAGCTTCCACTCTGTTTAATCCATTTAAAACATGTCTGACACTTTCAATGCTGTTAACGCTGGTCTTCAGTTTCATCACTCAGCTCCAGTGGCTGAGCCAGAGTTCAGGGTCCTACACATATATAATTATCTCTGCTAAGAAAAGGTACGTACAGGAAAGCCCTTCTGGCCTTGGGACTGGAGCTGGGGTGAAGTCTGGGTGCCTAGAAACCAACGTTTTTTCTATTGCTGTGTGCACACAATTTCACCACCATCACTCTGATTACTATACAAAAAACCTTCTATAATGGGTTTACTTTATATCCTTCTCTTTTCCCAAGAATTCTTGTTAAGGAATCTCAATGCTCTTGTAAAACCAGAGCACAATCTGGTTTCTGTCACAGAAATCACAGTGCAGAGATGGATTTGTTTTCTGTTTTGTCTATGTTGCCTCTTAGACTGTGCTTTGTATTCCTTCAGATACTTTAATTTGGCTTATAATTAGACCCTGCCTCCCTACCTTTGTGTGCCTTTTCCCAGCTTCCTTTTCTAAGTGCGAGATCCTAACAATATTAACATTCTCTTCGGGAACCTCCTGAGATCGTAGCAGTAATTTCATGCACCAATAATGTTATACTGAAAATAAACAGACCTAAAACACTGGTAACCTGGGAATAATCAAGAAGTCACACGTGTCCTGATACAGAGCCAGGCTGCCTGGTGACCTCTGTAATTACGTCACTCATTACCATATCCCCAGCCAGCCGTTTTCCCTCTGGGTGATGGAGTGAATGCCTGTCCAGCTAAGCAGACTGAAAAGGTGTGACTGACAAATCAATGAAGCCTAATGGGATGGAACCCAGGTGCCACAAAGGTTTAGGCTCACTGGTTTTGTTGTAGGAGCTGATGATCAGATTCCAGGTCCTGCAGCAGGAAACTAATTTTTACTCCGGCACAGCTCTAACATTATAAATTTCAAGGGATTCATCTTTTGCATTCCTACAAATCAAAGGTCAACCTCAGTCATACTATCCTGGACACAGGCATGTGAGTCTCCACTACTGCATAAAATAAGGCAACTATTCCCCTTAAAAGCACTGATGCTTCCATATCCAAATATCCATCCACAGGCAGCAAAGAAACCTTGGTCATGTGCCAAGGAATGTGCAAATGTCAAAATAATGTATTTAAGGCACAACCAAAATGAAACACCACACACATACACACAACAACACACCATGCACCTGAATTTAAATCCTGCAAACACTGAGACAGATGAAGAATGAGACAGTCTTCTGTCTTGGTACATACAGTAAATCTCTTTGCAATAGCAAAACACTTCCAGGAATCCCTTACAGCATAGATGCCTGGTGGTTCTTCTACAAATTACAAAACTTGGCACACGTGCACACAGAAAAAACACAAGTTAGCTTTTTAGTTTCAATACCATTTTCCTAATTGCAACTGGAACTTCAAGGGGCCAGAGACCACTGAAACAGGGAAACGGATTATTCTGTGGTATTTGGAATCTTGGCTACTGGCAGGTTTTTAAGAAGTTTTCAAACAAACGTGCACCAAAAAAAAACAGAAATATATCCTCTCTCAGATAAAAGGAAATAAGTACCTGGCCATTGAGCTTCATCCCTGAACAATTTTTCTGGAATTACATGCAATTTCCAGAAAAAAATTAAAAAGCTAGATGTGCAATATTTATTTTCCCAGAAATTATTCCTTGTTTTCCTAAAACTCAAATATAAGACACTTCATTCTTAAGCGTTCATGTCCTGAGGATTAACTTGCTACTCTAAGGTGGTCTAATAGAAAAAGAAAAGTTACCCCAAAGTTCAGTTCATTCATGGCCTTATAAGACACAGAGGTTGAATCATCCGCTGGGACTGATCTGTCCTGCTCACTGGTTTACACCAAAATCTAACTGTAAGCATAAAGGATCTCTGTTGGTCTAAGTCAATGAGAAACTGGGAAATGTTTGTAATGCTAAAAGGCAGAGAACAATACAGTACTCTTCATCTTCAAGCAAGTTACCTTATTCATAAAGTATTTTAATTCAATTCTGTTTCTTTGGTCTTAAACACAACAAAGTCATTTGTCTTGATTTCAGTGAGCAGCTATATTTCTGAATTTGCTGTTAAACTAAAACAGAGAGAATGAGTTTGTGGTTTTCAAAGTTGGGTTTTTTTCCCCTTGTTTTAATGGCTTGTTGAAATCCACAAAAGAACAATCGTTTGCTCTCATTATGTTTCAGTCTTCAATTATAGCATGACAGAGGAGCAATCTTATTTCAAAATTACCTTTTTAATGGGAATAAGTCAATCTCATAATTTATTGAATTCTCAAACTTCAGCTACAATGGCAAACACTATACATAAGTTAAATCAAGATAACAAATTACAGCAAGTAATATAAAACCACAGAAATGTAATTAGACAGTTTCAACAGTTTTTCTTGTCAGGGCAAATGAAAGGACATGCAGATGAATCTGAAATTTCTACTGAATTTTGTTGAGTTCAACTTTTGAACCACCTCATATGATAGAGCCAGAGACCTCTGGTCCATGCCTTAGGGTCAAACTATGACAGACAACAAGTGCTTCAGGAAAAGCTGTTAAAATAGCCCTCACCTCCAAGCCTTCATGGATTCCTTCCCCTTGGCAAAAAATAGATTTTATTTTTCCTTCTAGACTTCTCAGCTCTATTATACACCACCATCTTGGGTATTAAAAACAAACCTCCAGTCTGTCATTTTGGCATTAAGCATTCCAAAAATATGGTAACTCAGCTCTGCCACAGACTTTGCTATAACCGTAAGCAAACTATTTTATCTTCTTTCTTTTTATGATAGAAAGATTGCAGCTTCTTTAGGAAAGAGCTCCATCTTAGCAGAGTAAGAGACCCTCAACTTAATTTGATCCTCTAGGCACCACTGTAATTACAAAACAACAATAATCAGGGGAAATTATCAAATAATTAATGTGAAAAATAACCAGAGAGGCATCTTATAAATTATTCAAGTAGCTTCAGTTATTAATAACTTCCTGGATTATTGAAACTAAGCCAACAATAAAAATCAAGTTTATTTTTGCTACCACTTCCTTCTTTTACCATCACCCTGTAAGACTGAAAACTACAATGGCACATTTAACCTAAGTGTGGAAACCACCACTGCCAAGTGCTGCCTTTAGACAGAAAACCTTGCAGGGGAGCTTTTCCATCGCAATGATTTGCAAAGTCATAACAATATTTCTGTGTCCATATTAAATTTTATAGAAGCCAATTTTTTATTACCAAATGTAAATTTGGGGCCTCTATTACCTGCCACACCGTCTTAAAATAGTTCCAAGGTTATGCTGTCATCACATAACTCTAGAAATTTGTAACCCTAATTCAAGCATTGGAAATATAACAGAGAATGTACAGCAAAAGAAACAACGTAGCACTGAGCACAATTTTCTACTACAATAAGCTGGGGAGTGTCTGAGCAGAAAATTCATCTTTCATATTGTACGCATCAGTAGCCCATAAGTGAAGATCTCACTTCTATCAAATGCTCGAATAGTAATGGCTCTTGTGGAGCCATTCTGAAGTGTCAGAAGAGAGCAGCAATAGTTTTCTCGGGTCCTGGAGCTAATTGTTTGGCTATCTGGAAATAAATGTAACAGAGAAACCTCCTTCTGCTCCCATTCGCCTGATTCTCAGTCTTGTACCTAGTCTTGGCTCCAGATCCTCTACCCTCAGCTTCATTTGTGAGATCAAAGAAAAGCAGCACTACTAGAAGATGCAGCTTTCAATACAGTACAGTATAATAGGAGAAAGCAGCAATAAAGCTATACATTTCCTTAGTTGCCAGATATTAAGTAAAGCAGGGAACTTTTTTGGGCTTTGTGTACCAAGACCACTGAAAGGTCAGGAACTCCACAGAAAATACTCCACAGACGCTTTGTCTGGCAAACATCTTGTTAAAGCTAGAGTTTTCCAGACCTTGTACTTAGCATTTCACAGCCCCACAATTCATGTTGGCATACAACAGAGGGGACCAAGGACTGGAGACTTCTCTTGTACAGCAGCCACCACTCATGGGCAGGATAGCAATGGACTGCAAAGGTCTAAATAGACTTCCAAAAAGCAAGAGCCTTATTGAATACGCTGGTCTCTGGATGCTACCCATCTTTGCATGGTGAAACGGCATAATCTGCATCATCTTAAGAGCTGTCTCTGTGCACAAGTCTGAAAGAGATGGCCCATTTGTAAACATTTCTCCAAAACAGAAGCAATTTTGAAATACTAAAAAGAAGACCAGGTGAAAACATCTGGTATCTCTGTTTTACAGAAATTACTGAGTTAAAATTGTTGGCTGCTGCACTGGGGATGGCTCCACTATTCTTAGCAGCCTAGGTTTCATAACTGCACATAAAACATGCGCAAAATGGACCTCAGAACAGCGTCGCTGCCTGCATCCCAAGGCAGTAAATGTTATTAGGTTGTTTTCCTTTATCATGCAGGAACTCTAACTGCAGGAGTAGGAGGGCCGAAGCCTGACCACCCACAAAAACACAGGGAAATTGCAATAAACAGAACACAGGAAATGAAGCAAGGGAAAAAAGCTCTGCTCAACGAGACAGCTGAGTAGAACCTAGTTACAGTAGTAAGAGAATTTGCAATCTTACATCAGAAAGGGCACTCTTTCATGAGTTACACATGAGGACAAGCCTCTGTGCTAACGCCACTGTTTCCAACAGCATCAAACACCTAACAGAAGGCAGCTAACAATGAAAAAAATCCATGCAGTGAACTCTGGGCAGAGACTTGTTAGCAAGTCTAACACTAGATGTACTGAAAAATAGTAGTGCAATTGTATTCCCTGTGTTTGGCTTCAGTCTGTGACTTGGCTTTAATTTGTTTGCTATGAACATCCACCCATGAAATGGCACACATGGTGATATCACCCTTTTCCCTGGAGCTCCTTCTCGGGACTAGGAGGAAAATAAAACACAGTAGCATTCATGTAATGGCTCTTTCATTTTTTATGTCTTAGTGGCATGAAAAAGAGAGCATGAAGGCCATGACTTGGGACACTACATTTTTATACGTATAATGTTTGGCATCCATAAAGTTTTGCATGATCTTTAACAGTGTGAACCTCATTTTCTGAACACTCAGGTTGAGCGTCTTGTCAAAGAGCAGCAAGGAACTCAAACTGCTGCATTGCCTAGAGACTGCTGTTTGACACCACAGCAGAAAATAAGAATTTGCACAGATAGTTGAATTAAAACAATAAATTTACATTTTTACTGATTTTAGCTTGTCTGTCTCTCTGACTATGTCAGGTGCAGGGTGAAGATGATAACAGTGAGTTGCACTCTCTGATAATTTGCCTGATTATTCAGTAATACTGCAGGAAGAAACACAGGAAGTAACTTTTGGAAAATAAAGATGCCTTGTTTTCAGAGCAAGATACAGATGGAGTAGAGAATGTACAGGGACTGATTTTGAGCATGAAGAACAACGAACAGTAGGCTGCTACCAGTTCTGTAAGCACTGTTTAGGCTGAGACAGGGGCTCTACAGGAAAACCACTAAAGCTAGATCATTCAGCTAAAGCTCCATGAGAAAATATACATAGAAAAGGACAAGAGATCATCATAAACCCATGCAGAATTGAGAATTTTATAATTAGTTGGTATTTGATTTGGGAATTTATCCATTTTTCCCTTTTATTTTTTTCCTTCTTAAATAGGTCCTCAGTTTATTAAACATATAGCTTACTCTCTGTATAGGGAGACAAAAATCACACATATCCAATGAGAAGCAACAGCTGTCAGGAAGATAAGTCCATAGTGCATGGAACTGTCATGCACCCACAGGGAAGGAAGGGACCTCTAGAAGTTTCAGGGCAAACTACCACCTCAAGGCAAGCTCAGTTCTGCCCGTGTCATTCCTGATCAATGTCTCTGCCTGACTGGCAATTAAAGAGCAGGCACAGAGACTTCAGATCCTGAGCAGAAAGTCTAATCCCCTATGCTTTTCTGTTGGAATGCTTTTTCTTAACCTTTTCTTACAGAAATGTAAACAATTTCCCATGTTATTGACTACAAACCTAGGGTATAGTGAATGAGTTTCCTCCTTTCATTAAAAAGAAGATTATTTCAGTTATGTTGACATTCTGACAATCATCACTACCCTTAAAGTGGAGAAATATACTGGGAATTGTAATACGTCTCCCCAGAATCCAGTGTAAGATTAAGGAGGCAATGAAACAATAATTACTGGGGAATGTCCACCCTATTTAAAATGACAATATTTTTATTATTGTTAGAAAAGAAATTTTTTCATCAGGGTTTTGCCTCTAATGATTAATGCCACTTATTTCCTGGTCAGCATAAGATCAGTTATGAAATCTATTTCCATAAGACAAAGATATATTTATAATAAGAAAAAAACAAAGCCATTTCATGTTACAAAAATAATGCAGCCAGAAGTTGTTGTTCTGCTTTTAGCACAAATGCCCCCAAAAGACTAAACATCTTTAGCTATTTGTAGAGATCTTTACATCTCAGAAGACAAATTCTCATTGGAAACAAGCAGGACTAGCCAACTTTCTCATCTGAAGGAATAAAAAAAACAATAATGAAAAATCCTGAAGAGAAGCAGATCATAAATAATCCCCCTGCTTGCTTTGCTTTCACTGCATGTCTCCAGGGGTTTCAACCAAACCTCCAAGGCTCTGGAAATTCTACATGAGCCTTTGGGTCCCTACAATGTGTCCACCTGTCACAGTGGAGGCTGAACTGTGCATTTCCTCCCTGAACCCTGCAGACCCTGTGGTGACCTTCCCTCTTCTCAGCAGCCCAAAGACTTCTGGCTTTCTCTCCAAGGGAGATGAAAGTCAACTCTTTTTAAGGGACTAATTCATGCATGCAAGAAAAGGTAAATTTCTGTATGCATTTGTATAAGCAAGCTCTGGGTAAGGGAAATGGAGAGGGGGATTTTTTGGGAGGCTTATTGCAGATCTGAACAGAAACAAAGTTAAGCCAATGATCTCTACATCACAAAATCCACCACTGTTAATTGTAAAACATAGCACCAGTAAAGCCAAGAAAGCTCAGTGAAGATTAAAGGAAACCATTTTTTAAGAAAAGCTATCCATGCTGTCAGTTCTCCAAAGGATCTAATAAAACCTCAAGGCAAACAAGCAGTCCAAATTCTGTCCCTCTGGAAAAGTTAGAGCAGCAGATTCTGGGAATTTTGTCACATATGTTGTAAAAAGGCTACAGACTTATGTCTACACAGAAATGGCAACAGGCCTTGTTCGGCAGAGCTTTTGTTCCTGAATCATCATCAAAACTCTCCAGGTCCAACTGAGTGGTCTAGAGCCAGGAATATTCATTGCTTAGATGAGGTCTTTTCCCTCAGAAGCATATGCCTGGCTTATTTAGCCAGACCCCATTCCTCTGGGGGATACAACAAAAGCATCCTTGTACCAAAGCAAGAAAGAAAGACAAGCATTTCCATCTTGAAGTAACTCTGCTCAGAAATACATTTGCGTGTGAGGATGAGCTACACACATAGCATATGTATAATTATCCTCAAGAAGCAAAAATTCAAGAAGCTTGCTTTTACAAAACAAATGTGGAATAGCACAATCCAGCATCAAGGACAGCTGTGCTACTGCTGGCCCAGGGCCACAAGGGACAGACCCCCAGCTCTCCACTTTCTCAAAGTCCAAGTGCACATTGCATCCACTGCATCTCCAGTAAATCTCACTGGGACAAGGGCACTTATCACTGAGACAATACAGGTCTTTAACAGATTTAGTAACAATATTTCAGCATTCCAAATGACAGAGCAACAGTCTTCAACATGAAAGCGGTGAGCTCTTGTAAAATTCTGCATTGGGACCAATGGTGATATCAGCTGGTCCGCAAAGAGGCAAGGCCCAGTCAGCCACTAGGGAGGGGAGCATTCCCACAAGAAAGTGCACTGCCTTCTGAAAGGAAGGGCTTTAACCATTTACTGCCAGAAGAAATGCAATACTTAAGTCAAGGGTACTTATTTATAGCCTATTTGATTTAGGGATCATAGAAAACAGAAACTTCTGTTTCTTTCTTATGACCCTTGATCAATCTCCCAACCGCATTTTAAATTTGATAGAGCCCTTCTTTCAATTTGACACCAAAATGAGGCTGTGGTGATTCAAGTTTACCTTATATTAAGTGGAGATTCCAGATTAGCTTCCAGTGAAAAATACCGTGGGACTGTGGTTCACAGCTCTACACTCAGCACGCAAACATATTCTGGAAATATAAGACCCTAAACAACACATGATATGGCAAAGCTAGTGGATGCCACATGGCGAGACACAAAGCCGTCAAGGAATGAAGATGTCTCATAAAATTTTTTTTAATGTAGTACCAAAAATTGACTATATTTATTTAATGCTCCATAGAATTTGGTTCCATTCCCAAATGTTGCTATACCAATAAATCCTCCTTTCCTAGGAAGCTGCAGCAACACAAAGGATAGAGGAAATGACACATAAACAATCTGTGTGTTGACAAGAAGGCAATTTTGTAATATGTTGTTATTTATGGCCAACACTTCAGCAGATGGAAGATGCATCAAAATGAGACTTTCATTTGGAACATGCAGTCCAGGGAGAAGTCTCTGCAGGAGATGTGCACCATGGGAAAACATGAGGCACTTCACAGACAGAATTGTATTACAATGTTTGTGGTGACAAGCTGCAGAGCAGGTAAAGATGCAGCAGAGAGAGTCTCTCAAATAGGTGACAAAAGGAGAAGTAAGAAGTGAAACGTTATCCAGAAGTGCACAAACCCTGAGCAGCCCTCTTGCTTCCTGAAGGAAGTGGCATATCCCATGACCTGTCCTGCTGGAAGTCTGCCCTTTTGCCATTCCTTCCCCCAGGACTGGTGACATCCCTCACTTTTATGAGCTCAGGTGCTGAACCATGATGGCAAAAAGCAGTTGTACAACTTGGCCCTTGCTCTTTCTGCTGACCAGATTTGCATTTGTCATCCCACCACATTCATTATAATTCCCAGGTGCCTTCTGCCTTGGGCACTGCTGGGAGCACATGGAGATACAGTGCAGGAAAGGAATGGAGTGGCCAGTGAGGGATTTCCAGCCATAACTCACAGCACAGCACACAGCTCCCAACAAATGCACTTATTTTAGCTGCCTCGCTTTGCATCCCATTAGCTCATGCACAAAAGGGGAAAATAAGTTAACAAGGGGAAAATATTTATGCCTCCCTCTCTCACTCCCTACTATTTCATTTCATTCTAAATCAGTTTGGAAGCCCTGCTGGCATCAGAGCCCTGGAGTGCTGACAGCCTCAGGGAGCTTTCACTATCTGAGAGTCCAACTCTCTGTTTTCCCCTCGACTGGCAAGGCCCCTTAGTCATACCATGGGACACAAGATGGAGCAAAGCAGTTTTAGAATAGCAGTCTTTTTCTAATAACTGATTCAACTTCCCAATCAAAGCTGAAGTTTAGGAGTTTCCCACACACTGAGGCATCCCCATGCATGCTAGGGTAATAAACCCCTCACCTCCCTCCCACACCCGCTGGCAATTCAATTCCTCACGTCACATGACTATGTTCTCCAAGGATTAAGTTTGTGGTTTGGCTTCCAAAGCAGTTAAATGCTCTGTATGTGCCTTTTTGCCTCCCTCTGCTGACTCCAAGCTCATTAGCCAATTTCCGTTGCCTTTGGCAGGGAGGAAGCGCCCTCAGAAACATTCATGTTCTTTACAAGAATTAGCAGGAGAGCAAGTGAAAATACTATTTAAGACCCTGGCTGGGAGAAGACTGCACCGTGAATGCTCCCTCTGACCAAGCCCCAACAAATCTATGTGGAGTTGCTCCTCAAAATACAAACACATAAGAAATTAGGGTTCATTAGCTCTGCTTCTCTCTGAGCTATTCCATTTTTTTCCTAGGCCTCCTACAGCTTCATCCAAACTCCATGAAGCTCACCACAAATTCTGTCTGCAATTTTTATCAGTATTCTCTCTGCCTGGCAAAGTACCGAGGTGTCCTCCCTTCCCAGCAATTCACTGCCTGAAGAATGTGGATAGAAGCACCATTCCCTTCCTGCAAAGGGAAGATTCAGCACAAGGGGTGACATGGACAAAATAAAGGGCAACAGGTAGAGGTTGCACCAGAAGAGATTCCATCTTGATGCAAGAAAATTCTTACAGTGAAACAATCAGCCAGCAATGGAACAACCTCCCCAGGGATGTGGTAGTGTGTCCATCACTGGAGGCTTTCAAGGTGCAATCAGACACCATGCTGAATACTCTAATCTAGGCTCCCCTTCCCTCAGAGGGTTGGTCCAGATGATCTTTCAAGGTCCTTTGCAAACCTTCATAATTCTCTAATGCCAAAAGAAAGGGTCTGTCCATTGCATCAATACCCAATCCCTCACACACCCCCAAACACAACTCATTCTGGGACAGAAGCACCATAAAGATGTTGGTGAAAAAGTCAGGATTAGGGAAGGACTTCTTTGCTTTTGGTGATACACATGGCTCAAATGCACAGCAAATTTCAGTTATGGAGGTTATTTCTGGCAGTCATACCTCAGCTCTTTATGCTAATAGTTGCTAAAGAACAGTCCTCATATGAATGTACAATCAACTACCAAGCAAAAGAAGTCTAAAATGTTGCTCTGGTTTACCTAGGAATATCTGAAAATTCAAATTAAATTTAGCTAACTGGTATGTCCAGGTAAAAGTAGAAATGAAAGTGTTCAAACAAATCACTTTCAAAATGAAGAATTTTGATATTTCTTTCCAAAATGTTTCTCTCTCCTCTGAGAAGAATTTTCTCTTTTGTTTTGGTAAAGTGTACAATTTTGCCTTTCTTGCTACTGACCGAAACAATATTTCGTCTAATATTTCTTCCAGCTTTTGGTAGGCAAAAAGGCTGCACTTCCTGCTTCACAAGAAATGCAAGAATAAAAATTTCACCATTCAGATCAATGAGTGGCTTAGGCTTTTTTTTTAAGAAGAAAAGAAATCTGCACTTTTGCAAGAGTTTCTGTTTCTTTCCATGCAACTCTTCACAACTTTGCATAGTTAAGCTGCAAATTAGGCTTGGAAAAGTTATGACTTCTGCTTTGCAAAAATGCAAGCAGGACATTTTAAGGTCTGAAACCTCAGCAGGCTTAGCTTCACTTTAACAGGAGTTAGGTCACTGTCAGTATAGAGACTGCAAGGATACAGACACAGCCAAATGCACAAGCTACAATAATCGAGCTGGAATGAAAAACTAACAATGTTATGATAGCAGCTAGAGTGGAAAATACAGACATCACAGCTTATTAAAAAGATTCATTAAAAAAGTTATATAGAAAGCTTGTCAGAGTTGTTTTGGCAGTGAACTCACTGATAAGCACCTTTAAGGTGAATTAGAGCAATGTTGCTGATGTCAGAAAGATGTTTTGCAGAGAGCACTGCCTGATGGCAGAGCAGAGCACCTCACCTGAGCTGCTTGGAAGAGACAGCAGAAATATTGCCTAAGAAGTTTACATAGAATAGATGGAGCAAAACTAAGGTAGTGTTTTGTTGATTTTTTTATTTTATTAGAAGTCCCTTTATCCTTGAGGATGATTATTAAAAATCTTACCTTGCTAATTATAAAGATTAACCTAATTTTAAACTCATGGAAATTAATCAGGATTAAATTTTGTAAACTACATTGTTTTATTATACTACACATCTTGACTTAGCACTGACTGCTTTGGCTTTTGCAAGGGCCAGGATCCCCATCACCACTATGCCAGTGCCCTGGTTTCAGCCACCCCATACCCCTAAAGAAGGCCAGCCCACGCAACCCACTTCTTCCTTGGTTTTCCTGCAACAACTCCAGAGGCACCTGCTTGGAGGAAACAGGGCAAACCCATGTGGTGTCTGCCCCTCTTCCATGGAAGGGTGCCACTGCAGGAATGGTGACAGCTGGTGGCCCACTCAGCCAGGGTCCCCAGTGAGGTAGGTGCACAGAGCAGAGCAGCCATGGGGGCCTCGGGTAGTTTTCCCAAGTGACAGGAGTCAGAAAACCTCATTCCCACTCCCTCAAAAATGGAATAAATAAATAATTAAATCCTTGTACATGTCCCCCCTGAAAACATTCTTTTTACACAACTTCTCACCAACTCTCTACAACCACCTCCATAATTTTTCATAGCTGCACTACCCTACCCTGGGAAATCTTAAGCATTAAGATGTGGACAGGGAAAACCACGACAACTAAAAAAGGTTCCAAATCATGGCTGAACTCAAACCAATGGGTAAGTTACTCACTTTGACCCTTAAGGCATTGCAGCAGCTTCCATGTGTGGAAAGCAGCACAGGGGGATACTCATCTACATGTTTAAAAGAAATAAAAATACTTCTGCCAGCTAAACAGCCAGAGAAGCAGACAAACCACCATATTTTAATACAAACAGGAATTTAGCTGTTTTAGCTATTTTCACCTCAAGGATTTATAACATGCCTTGTCTCCCAAGTGCATTTCCTTCTCCAATGTAACTAATAGTTAGCATACTATGAAAAGGTTTACCAAAGCTTTTCAGATGAAAAATTAGAGAGGAGAGAAGGTCATGCTCTGCCCATGCCCCCAGCATCCTACATCAGGCAGCAAGCTGGGTTGCTTCCTCCCCATCCCCTCTCCTTTGTTCATCATGCCTGCTGTCCCAATTTTTCACATTTAAAATGCACAAGGCAATTTTTGGAGACTGAAACCAAGGGCCAGGATGTAGGGAATGCAAGCTGGTGTAAATTCAGAGGTGTCATGGAGCCGTGGTGATTTATACAGGCTGTACCAAAGGCTCGCTTTGCCTTCTCCGAAGCGCAGCACTACTCGCGTGACCATAAAACAATAAATAACAATAATAAAAATGCCCTGCACACATTCTAACTTGAATAATTGCTTTCTGTCTCTTTCCATTCCCTTCAAAGTGGCAGCAGGACACAGCTACTCCCATTACTTGCTTTGCTAACCCAAAGAAAACCAAGCTTTTAAAGTCACACATCCCAAGAAACATTAGGAATGTGTTTACACAACAAAGCAGAGGCATCTTGGCAGCAAGTGCCAACATCTTGGTGCTGCCTTGAAAGATCCCACAGGGACACAATGGCAGCAAAGTAGGTTTTGGCACATTAGCCAAGTACTAATTTCGGAGGGAAGCCAGGAAGGTTTCCAGCTCTTGCTCTAAATCTTCACCTCTTTCTCCTCCACTTCCAGTGCAGAACCAGTTTGTTGCCTCAGCTGTGGCACTAAGTGTCAGTAAGCTGGCTGGTCACACCAGACTAGCCTCCTTAGTCACCAAAACAGATATCCAGCTCACTAGAAGCATTTGTACCTTGGCTGTGGGCATCTTGCCAGTGCATCTTCAGTGGCTGCCTTACCTGTGTCAATGCAGTACCTACACATTTGCTTGGGCTTGCTGTGATCACACTTACGAAGAGCCAAGACAAAACTGTCAAAATGATCCATACAGAGAAACCATTGGCAGCCCTGTCACACAAGTGCCTCATTACATGATGACAAATGGTGACAGAGGAGTCTGCTGGTTCGATGACCTCCAGCTGTTGCTCAAGACTATTTTGGATCAGGAGGACAGAATTAGTACCTACTGCTCTAGAGGTCTAACTCTGGCCCAGGACATTCACAGTTTCTCTAATCCTTTCCCTTCTTCTGACATAGCTTCGTGACCCAACCTCTCCTGTAAGCGCTGACATGAACACAATGAAAGAAATAAATCAGTAAAGACTCCTGAGAAGCAGAAGAGGAAAGACAGTCTAAGAAACAGATTCATGAATGTAAACACTGCAGAGAAAAAGGAGATGGGTAAAAAATGGTGCAAGGAGGGGGAATAAAAACTTGAAACCCATGAAGATTTATACCAGAATGCAACTGGGAGATGCAAGGCAGATTGTCAGAAGCTCTGTGCACTGGTCTGGCCTGTCTGTTTATCTCTGTGAAAGTGCTCTTACTAATAACAACCCTTCGGCTAGTGGCAAAGAGCTTAGGAGCTCCTCGCAGGGAGTGTGCCACACAGATTAAAATGAGAGTGCAGAAATGGAGGAAGAGGGGCTGGAGAAAAGATAAGAGAAAGAACAAAATCCTGCTGCTTCAACAGGCATGTGTCCCTGTGTGATTTTACCTGCTCAGTGACATGCTGTTAAGTTTCCTCTCTATCTTCCAGGATGGGAAAGTCCATACCTATGCAACCATGACAACAGCACACAAATACAATTATCTGCAGAGTAAAACATGAACCTTAAGAGACTGATGAAGTCTGATAAAATCCCCTACAAGGTTTGCAGCATAAATCTCTTCAGCCACTGGATCACCAGTATGAAGTCAACCACTACCATACATTTGGAAAAATCTCAGAGGCTCATTCAATATTGTTGGGAACAGCTGAACATTTTTTGGTATGTCCAAAAGAAGGAAGTAAACAGAAAAAGACACACAGTAATACTAAGCTATCACTTCTCTCCAAACTTAGACATATATTGACATTTTTGGTATTGTCATTATAGCTTCACACTAGTATAAGCCTCAACATCTGGAATCACTGCATTTATCCATTCACTATCACCTGCTGCCAGAAAAGAAGTTAAAAAATGCACTAATGGCATTTAGCTTCATTGGAATACTATAGGAAAAACAAAAGCCACCTTCCCCAAGGTGGGAAACACCACAACAATTCAGAGTGCAGTTTTCCCTCTAGCTATAGGACATCTGGCAGTCATGGTTTTAAGGACCTGAGGTGATTTACTGATGGCTCAAGCTTGCCAGAAACTGGTGTGAAAATACAGCTCTGCATTAGGCAGAAGTATGTGAAGCCAGTCAAATACACCTCAGAGAAAACCCTTCTAGGACTCTGTGGGAACAGCTTTGCTAGGCTGTCTGTAATGAGTTATTCTTCCTAACCTTTATTATTGCTTTAGCAATCTAGAAGCTCTGAACAAGATCGGGGCCTCAGTAAATTTTTGCATAGTATTCTCAGGCAGAATCCCTGCTGCAAACCTGGCACATTTCAGTAGAGCCAAGATACAACTCTGACCAAGCAGAGAGAAGAAAGCCACACAGCACTGCAAGCCTCTAGAGGAGCTTGACATAGAACACAGGACTCCAGACTCAGGACTCCAGATTTTTCACCCAGCTGCACAGCCTGGCAGACCACCTTCCTTCACAAAACCCACAGGGTGGGACCCAATAGGGTGACCTCTGTAATAGCAGCTCTGCAGAAGGGCAGCACTGGCAATACAGGTAATTCTCATGAGCACAGAGACATGAAGTCAGGTACCAAACACCATCTGCCCCTGACAACATTCACATGATAAGTGCTTCCCAGCAGGGCAGCTCCAATGCCAACACACATTTTGCATTATCTCACCACAGGGTTCTTTACATTTCAGTGTCTTTGTACAGTAAGAGTTACCATGGCTTCCAAGATCCTATAATGCTGTTTTTAAATATAACCACGTCACCTAAAACTCTGCAAAGGGTTGGTGTGTTTCTCAAGGGGATTAGAAGTCCATGCTTTATGGCAATAATTATGTATTTTTTCCTGCCTTTGGTACATAGTGAAATTCAAATCAGAAATGGCACCATCACAAAATTGCACTTTTGGGTTTTCATGCCACCACGATTATTTTTCATGCCTTGTCATCCTTCCAGATAACCATGTCACATCCTCCTCAGTAAAGTTTAGCTAGCATATACTGTTAATTTTTTACTACATAAAGGCAAGGTTGTTTGTTCCTATGACAATAGAGTGAAAAAACTAAAGGGTAACATCCAAGTTCATGTAAACCCTTCTCATTCATCCTCATATCACTTCAAATTTGAGGCACAAGCTTACTAAGTAGGTGCACTTCTTTTAAAGCCAGAGAGGGGCTGAAAGAATGTACAGGCTTTACTTGCAGGACCAGGAGATTAAAGCTTGGGAACTTGAGGAGGGATTTTCAAAACAGCTCAGCTCAGCTTTGGAATTGCTCTGCTTTTAACACAGCAGTGATAAGACTCCCATTGTCTACAAAGTGGGAAGTGCTACTATTTCACTTGGAGAAAGAGGATCAGCAGCATGAGATTTAAAAATGCCCAGCAGTTTTGAAGTTCTTGGTACCAGGAAAACATGTTTTACCACTTCTTACACAGCCAGAAAGTTGGGAAATGTGGATTTGGGAGGGCTGCCTTGTTGTAAACATGAAAGCTCAGAGCCTCACTGAAATACCTGTCTTAAGAAGATGGAATACTGAGCTGACCTTCAGCTACTGAGACATAAAATCCAGAAAGTCATCAGCTATAACAGGGGACTGTGACTGTTCACAGCAGCTTGTCTTCTTCTTTTTCTCAGTTTTCTCTAAGCAAATTCCTATTGCTATACTCCAGGAATAAAAAAAAAATCCCTCTATATGAGAACATTGTGACATTATATTTTGTCCTTTACCTTATCTTGGGTAGAGACAAACTAAAGGAAAAGACTGGAAACAAATGTCCTTAACCTCTGTGTCTTTATGGGATAAAGTCTTTCCTCTAGTTTTCCAGCCCAACAACTTCTTGGGATGAACCAATTCTATTCGTGCTGAGGGCCAAAAAAAAACCCAAAAAAAAACCCCTTGCAGAAAAACTGAAAAAGAGCAGCAGAGCACTGTTAGCAGTGATTTTATACTGTAGCCAACTGCAGGGGTGGGGAAAATCTTTCAATGCCAGTGTGGTGAAGAGAAGATCAAACAGAAATTGGTAGGAGCAATCTTCTTCTATTCCCAGCTCTGTGTCCTATTACACAAAGATGGCAAACCTTGATCAGCATAAAAAGATGTAATAAATGGAGGAGCTTTTGCTCCTGGAAAAGCTCCAGGTTAGCTGACTTGGGGGAAGGTAATAAAAGAAGCCCATTTGTTTTGATATGTTAATCCATCTATCCAGTTTCTGTTGAAGATCAAAGACAGAATTCTGGTCCAGAAAGACTAGTGGACAAGAAGGCTTATCAGAGCACAGGAACTGTCAGACAGAAACAATTCTTTTAAACCACAAATGCGGGGCGTGTGGTGGTGGAACAGGTCAAAACATGAGTCCAATTTGCATCTGGTGAAAGTGCAATTTTGCTCGCTACCACAAGCCACCCAGCTGTACCTTCTGCATTTACTGTCTGGATGGCAAGGGATCACAGACTGCCCCCAAGGGGTCCACCAGATGCACATGCTTCCATCTGAGCTCAAAAATGCCCGAGACTGAATCAACTGCTTTGGCACCAGTGGTGGGAGATCAGTTCACAGCAACAATGAGGGATGTTCTGGCAAATGAGCTTTATTTATCCTTCTGTGAAGCTTTATTTATCCTTCCTTCTCCAGAATGGATGAACAACAGGCACACCGTAAAACCACACCTGCAAACAGCCCTAACAGATGCAATGGGGATTCTTTACAGGCAACCAGGTCCACCCACAGCAATCAATTTGAAAGAGCAGGACCTGAGCAGACAGCTCTGGACACCCTCAGAAACACAGAGGCTACCACAGAGCATGGTCCATAACTTGGGTCAGATAATATCCTATGTCCTGTTGTGGCCACAGTAGTGACTTCTGGGTACCTCAAACTCCTGAAAGAAAGGCTTCCTTTTTTCCCTGTGTTGTTTTCCCCTGCCATAGCCTTACAGTTTTTTCTTTGTTTGCTTAAAAGGAAATGAGCCTAAGGCTGTGCTTGGTTTCTGCATATTTTATTTGATCATACTGTACTTCAAGTATTACACCCCTTCAGTGACATCAGGCCTCAGCAGCTCTGCTGGAGCTCTCTCACACAGAGAGGACAGATTCACTGCCTTCTGTATTTTCAAAGGAATTTTTCCTCTCCTTTCACTGAGAATTATGCAGGAAGCCCAGCAGAACCCTCATATATTCTGCAGAGACCTTTAATTATAAGTTTCTAGTAGGTTTCCAGCTACTATATTGTATCACCCAATGACAAAGTAAGAGAACTTGGTGTCCCTTTGCCCTCCCGCTTATACAAAATCACTTTGAGTACTTAAATTAACACTGTATGCCTGCCCTTAAAGGAGTGCTCCATCTTTAACCTTGAGGTATGTGCGTTCCCAGTCTTGTCTGGGCAAGCCTCTTGTTCTCACCCTAAATGCAGCCCTGCTTAGCTTTCCCCAGTAAATTAACTAGGCATTTTTCACATGTGATATGGGATTCTTTTAGCTTGTCCCCAATGCCAGGAAAGAAAAGCCTACTGTCCCTCACATTATGTGGATTTAGAGACTACATTTTGCCTTGATCCATTACCATTGGAGATCAAGACCATTCCAGAATAAAGTCAGTGTGAATTCATTGCTAAGGTTAAATCTTGATCTTGCCTTTCCACCCCCCCCCTTTTTTCTGTCAGACTAGATTCTTTTAGATAGTCCACAGATAACAGATAAAATATTTTCTTTCAAATGTACTTGTTTGAATATAGTTGATGTCACATGGGATTTTTGATTTAGTGGAGTAATAGAAAATGCACTGAAAGCACAAATGTATGTTACACTTAGTAAATTATAGCAATTGCAGTATACAGTCCAGCCACAATTCTAACATGATTCCCACTGCTGATCTCTGTTATATGCCAGGTGGCAGGACCACAGGCATCCCTGATCACCAGGAAGGAGAAGATGGGTTGAAGCCTTCTCAAACCCATGGCACTCCTCAGAATCATTTTTCTGGTTGTCTAGTTTTTTAGTGTATGTTGGGCTGAACTACAGATTTGCTCCACCCCCCACCCCTGCAGGTGATGGTCCCCTGCAGGGAAAAAACCTCTTTTAATGAGGTCAGGCGCAGGAGGCAGGGTTTTCCTCTTTTGTTTAATGACTGCTTGTTACCCTTCTACCCTTCCCCCCCCCCCCCCCCCCGTTTCCCTGGTCCATTTCTCCTGTCCCCCCCCACCCCCGCCCCGCTGCCGTGTTTCCCAGTTTTCTCTGCCCCTCCCCCTTCCGGGTTTCCCCCTGCTCGTTCCCTGCCTCCTCCGAGACTCGGTATAAAATCTGTGTTTGCCCGTCCCGAGGGGTCTTGGGAGCCGTGCCGGAATAAAAAAAAAACCTTGTTCCCCTCCCAAGTCCCGTGTCGCTTCTCTCCATCCATGCGCCTGAACTGAAGCTGCAGAGCAAAAGGGGGAACGACTGAACTTCCCCTCCTCTCCTGCTGCTAAATCTCCCGCTGCTCGGGGAGAAAGCGGGCGGAGCACACACCGCAACAGTCAGGGAGAAATTCTGGAAAAATAGATACACAGTATAAGCTTTCAAGCAAGCTGATAGGGAGGTCAAAATACAGTGAAAAATAAGTAAAGACATGAAGAACAACTTTGGAGAAGACAGAGATCCAGGACAAAGGAAAACAAACACAAAACATTACTCTTGATTTTTCTAATTTCCAGCCGCAGCGAGAAGCTGCCTCTGCCTTGAGGGCAGAAACAGCCACTCTAAGAGCAAACAGCAGAGTGGTTAATACTAAGGAACTCCAAGTTAAAGCAAACTTTTAGGAGCTCTTTGCAAGAGCATGCAGCTAAAATTGCACTGTGACACACATACATTCATTTGAGATCTTCAAATAATTTGTGTAGGCCAAAGAGATGAGTTTAAGGGAGAACAAAGAACAGGAAATAATAGTAGAGACCTAAAAAAAAAAAATCACACTGCAGGATGCAGAAGTTACATTAAAATCCAAAGTATTACTATTGGCAATCAAAATTAACAGCTAAGAGCACTGATATCTAACTGGCTTTTAGAGCAAGCTTGAGTAATATGCTAGATTCAGATTTATTGAGTCAATTCAGACATATCCTCCTTTGCATCAAATTGAAATCTATACCTGCATTTCACCTTACCTGGTGGTGCCAGACAAGGAGCAAAGATTAGTCCAATCCTCTGGAAGCCCACAGGAAACACAAAGCTGGTAAAGAAGCAGAGCTACATGTTCCAGAGACTGAAGAACATTTGCTTTATGAGACCATTGTTCTCAGCATCACTGCTGACCTCACACATTTGGGTGAGAGCTATTCAGGGTTTTCTTTTGCCGTTGGGACCACCAGCTGATCACCTTAAAGTGCAGGTGAAAGCAATCTGCAGGGACAATTCCCTTGCTGAATCCTAAGGCTTGAGAGGTCTGGAAGGAACCTAGTTTAACTTATTTATAATGCAGCCTGAGAGGGCATAAAAAAAAAAAAAGCATAGGAAATAAGGTTTCATCAGTTCTGCTTATCACAAGTTACACATCTATAAATAAGAATTTCACTGGAAGATGTGATGAGCCTTTTTATCTGGATAACTTTAGGCAAAAGAGCTCTGCTAGAAGTAACCAAATCCTTACGGGTTCCTTTTGTCTGTTTTTGAGTTGAAATGACCTGAAATTGATTTCCTTTTTACATTATTGAAAAACTGAATTCTGTATTCAGTGGAAATACTGCTGGTTTGGGAATATCTTCCAGGCATAACAACAGGATGAGCTGTAGCCTTTGGGAATGGAGCACACCTGTAAAAGCAGCATTCCCAGCCTCCATGTCCATCCCCACCCACTTTTGCTCACAGCTCTATGGGGAAGTTTCAGACATGCTCAAAAACTCAGATAAGAGGTGGTTTACTTCCACTTTCCACTTTTAACACATTAAGTTCATTTGACTAATTTTGTTTCATGTTGTTTAGTCATTTCATTTCTGCTACTCCTCATGGGGTGAATTTCTTCCAAATGTTATGTATTAGCAGAGATCCTTCAGAAAAAGGAAATTTAATATGCAATCCACAGCCACTATTGCTCAATACCAAGAAGCAGTATTTTTCCTAACAAAAACACTGTTCAGTTGAAAAATTGGCCATTCCATTAAGAAAAATTAACACATGATTTTGGTATTACTAGAACAGAACTGTAACTAAAAAGCTTATCTGTATAAAGAGTAGTAATGTTATGGAATTGTATTGCTGCCATCACAGAATTGAATTTCACAGTATGTTGGCTGCCGCATCCAGAGATTAAGTATTTTTTCATTTTGTGTATTTTGCAGACTCAAGCTACACCTCTTAGGCGTATATTTTACAAGGAAACAGAAGAAACTTTTGTTTCCAGTTTAAATATGAAAAAGTCTAGCTTAACAATAAATGCTGCTAGGAATAATCTCAGTTGCTGAGAGCAACTAAAATTGGACTAAAATTCTTAAACAAGAAATAGAACTAGAAATTCTTCTTGATACCTGAGCTAGGCTTAAATTGCAGGATATGAAAAGAGCAGGTTAAACCATGTGGAAGAAAGAAAAGTAAGAATGATCATGAGATGAAAGGGAGGATAAAAAGGGCATCTTAGTAGCATACAATAAATCATCCTCTTTTTTCCTTCAAGCCATCCCAATAACACAAAAATGACAACAACAGAAACTCAGGATTAGAAACACATGTACCATTGCCTTTGTCACTTTGAACACTGCAGTATGCAGAGAGCAGAACAAAAATGTTTTCTCCTGCCCTCTTGTTGCAGAGCCTGCATTGAAGTGTGTTCTGTGGGCTCGGCACACGGCATTGCTGCATCAATCAGCGTGACACCCTGTGGGTTAATGCACAGAAACTCCCGGGTTAAGCCCTCCCTGTCTCGGTCCCTGATGTCAATAGACAACAGAGCCATCTCATTGCATCTAAACTTCAGTTGCTCCACGGGTGGGTGAACAGTATAAAGCCCTGTGCTGGGTCTGAACTCAGCCTCACACTTTTGAAATTCTTCGGGGCTTCCAAAACTCTCTGATGGATTTAGATCTCCAGCTTTCCTGAATGGTTTCAATAACAGGCATCCAGAGATTGAAGCCCAACTCTAAGGCAGCCTCTGTTATGCGAGGGCAAACATTTTGGGTCGATTGTAGATTTTAATAACAAAAATTTGCATCACACCTACATGCATTTGCCAGCTCTACTTAAGTGTATATGGCTCAGAGATGATGTGTTATAACGTCATCAGGGAAATAATTATTACTTATCTTTTAAGATTGAATGATTTTGACTTCAGGTAAAAAAATATAGTCATAATAGAAAATCTGTCTCCAAATGCTGCAATGTGACTACAGTCTGTGAGGTGAAGTTGACCCTTCCTAAAATAATTAACTTCTACTTTCATCTGGAGGGAAAAGTTATTGACCTATGGCACAAGATAAAGAGGGCTCTAGCATATATGTTATTTTATACTGTGAGCACTTAGCAGATCTATATGGCAACTTTGTGCGTAGCAGTGTAACTAGCTCTGTACAGCCATGCAAAATAACACAATTATCTTTAGAAGTAAAGGCAAACTGTCAGCTACATCAGGGGAGTTGCTATTAATTTTTGTGATAAAAAAGCACTTCTCTCCACCAACATATTCTATTTTTCAATTCAAAATGGAAATTCATCTTTGGAAACCACTGCTGTCAGTAATCATTTTAATTAATAGTATCCAGAATACAATAATTTCTATATTCTGTACCTTAAATCAACTGAACCCTTACATATTGCATTTCTTTCACAACATATTAACTTTCTGGTCAGGTGCTCCAAAATAATTTAAAGATGAGGAGCACTACCCTAAGAAAAGCAACAGATGATAATGCTTTAAGGTCAATCTTCAAGCCACTGTGTGGAATGAATTTGGCATCCACTGGATGCCAATGGAGGTCTGCATTTTATCTGTACACAGGAGATGGATGTGTGTTATTTAAAACTAGATCTCATTACTGATTTTATTAGGATAATTTTGCAGGTTTTTAGAGGGGATGGCTCTTTTCCCAGTATTATTATTCAGTGCCTTCTGGTAGTTGATAGAGGGAGCTGTTATCACAAAATGTCAAATGCCAGTAATGCAACGACAATATCCATTATCTCTCTCACTTCCACTACAGGACAGATTCAACAAGTTTGGTGCTCAGTCAGGACTGGGAAGTGCAGGAAATACTGAAGGGAGCTCCAGGGATGGCAGCAGTGAGACCAGCGTGATGAGAGAGAGGTTTTGCAGTGAAGTGGAACATGCCAAACTCACGCTTGGAAACCATGAGAAGTATTATATTTAATTAGTGTGGCTGTGCAAATGATGTAATGAGGCATTTGAGAATGAATTCAAATAGCAGATGGATAAAAAATTAGTAATCAGATGTCTGCCATCCATCAGAGGCCCAGGAGAGGGGTGCACAAGACACGTTGTCATATGCATCAGGAATGTCCAGATATAGAAATACACAGGATGCTGCAAAGAGATAGTGGAGCAGCCAGTTGTAAGGAAAATCTCGGCAGCTGCAAAGTTGAAAGCTGAGAATGGGGCAGAACCCTATAGCACCTAGAAATCCAGTAGGTCCTGATAGACCAGTAACTACCAGTGTGACAGAGCCCAGCTGTGGACAGCAGCTTATGATGCTAAAATTCAAGATTTCATAGAGTGTCTTGTAGCAAATGCACAGTTCAAGGAAGGGAAGGATAAAGGATGAGATTTGCACAGAGGTAGCTCACTGATGAAACTGCAAATTGCTGCTCTGCAGACATTTCAAAGTGGTAAAGGTCATTATTCATTCACTAGCCAAAAGCAATGGCCAAATCTGGCTGACAGCACCATCCCATTGCTCTTCAAGGTCTGCAAGTCAAAACAGATAGTGAGTTATTTGGTGAGGGAGGGAATATCTATTAACATTAAATAAATTACACCACACCTCGGTTAGAATTCAGCCGCTGGGCAATGACCAGACCTAGCTACAGTGATTAAAAGACTTCATTCATATCTAATGATCACACAGAGTAATAATCTCATTGTAAAAGGCAATCAGACACTTGTTCACTCTTCTTATCTCTGCTCCACATTTGTAGTTACTAAGAAAGGATCTGCCTTTGATCATCTTTTCCTGTGCTGCTCTTTAAGCCATTTCATTAAAGGGCCAGAGTTTCCTGGATTAATGGCCATTTGTCATTTCCCCAAGTCAATCTTGCCTTGAGTCTGTTGGGAGCTAACAAACATTTCCTCAAATGTTTTTTTCAGAATTACAGTAGTTACTAATGCTCAGATAAGGAGGTTTTATTTAAAAAGACAACAAAAAGCAAAACCAAACAAAAACAAAACAAAAAAACCCTGCCAGAGTAGCTTCTATTTTTTATTTAACGATATGGAAATCCTATCAAACTTTTATTTTAAAAAATAAATAAATATCTTGATTGACTCTAGTTTTGTCTGCAAATGTAAGAAGTCTTAATTCTTTCAACTTTTCAATCTGATTATTTTTTTGAGTTGCCTCCAGAGCCTGGGCTCAGCCCATCTGTCACTGTTGAGCTCTTTACTATTTCTATTTCATTTATATCTACCACATCTGCTTTTTAGGCTCAAGAATGACTGGTAAACTTTTTTTTTTTTAAGAGACAAATATTTTAATAGAATCAATGCCATGCTAAAACCTCTTTTTTTCTGGAGGGGGGAAGACTGCCACCTCCGCTATCTCAAGGAAGCAGAGCCATTTCCCATAAGGGAAATTCAGTTGTCCATACCCAGTGGAGGGCTGAAGTTCAGTGGCAGAGCTTTTCTTCAGCATTCAGATTTACCTGGGAGCTGGTACTGACATCCTACAGCTGAGAGGGAATTTTAGTATTTAGCAGGGGTATGAATATTGATTTGGGATTTGTCACTTTTTCTTCTACAGACAGAAACAACTTTCCAGTTTTTCAGTGGCACAAGACCATGAAGTGCCATTGGTCATCCCTATCCTATGCCAAAATTGCTTCCCATGCAAGTCCAGCACACTTGCTAAGAGGCATAACAAATTTAATACAAACCACACAGAGACCTCTCAACCCTTTTCAATCAATCCATGCGTTCTTATCCAGCAGGTATAATTTACTCCACCTTTACGGTGGTGGTGTAGAGATGACAAGACACTAAACATTCAGTAATTGTGTCTCAGCTCTTGGATACTAACACATAACAGTGCTCTTTAGGCAGGTAATTCCTTTGCACATGGATTTTCAGAGCTGCTAATATGTTAGTCATTAGGGTGACACCAGAGACCTAACTGAGGCTCTCAAAATGCTAATTCCAGAGCCTGCTAGGCTATGACTGGTATCAGCTAAGACTATTAGCAGGCCTTTTTCCTAAGCAATGAGATCCAGGCAGAAACACACTGGGCCATTCACCATCCAGCTGAATCTCCTGCAAGTGACAGGTATTTCTCACCACTCCAGATCAAGCAGGTGGGTAATTGCTGTGTAGTTTGGACAGGGGGGATACCAAAGGTGTAGCCTTTGAGGTTTCAGGTTATGATACATTATTCCTGTCCCTAACTGGGCTAAAAGCACACATGCTGCTGCCAGCAAGCAGTAGTAGGCCATCACAATTTGATTTGCTCCTTGCAGCCCTCTTTGGTGATCTTGTGCCACAGAGGAACCCACACACTCATCACATTCAATGTTAACTGGCCCTGTTGAAAAGGGGGCCTGTCAGGAGAGTTTGCTCCTGCTCCACCTCAGCACTGTGCAACCCACAACACTACATTCTGGTTGTCTGATTAGATACCTCCATCAAATACAGCTACAGTTTGTAAATGTGATTGCCCTGCTTTGATTTTTACTGTTTTAATAGTAATTCACCTAAGTGACTCCCGTTCAATGGAGAGGTGTACACAGGTCACGCTTCGTTCAGCTGGGGCGGTTCAGTTCGATCAGCATTCAATTCCTGCAATGAAACCTTCCACAATTAGGCTGGCCAGGACCTGCAAGATGAAATTGTAGTAACAAATGACATTCCTTTTGAAAGAGGCCTGAAATGCCTGACTGGCAAGACAGAAGGCAGCAGAGAGCTGAGGAATCAAACCTCACAACAGCCCTTGTTAAGCCCACAGTGATGTAGCTACCATGCATCTTATTGAAACAATAAAAGCTGTTTTATATGGATCCAAAAAACCAGGGGATTCAAGGAAATGTTTCTCACAGCTGAGTGGGTATTTCCCAGGACTTGTTGGTTTTATTACCTCATCTGTGTCCTTAGCTATGAGCAAAGTAGTGCTGAAAGCTCCCCATTTAAAGCAGGCCATAGCAAACAGAGATTTACCATCTCTCTAAAGCTCGTATAAATTTACTGTGGGCACAAGCTCAACAAAAGCTTACAAAAGAGGTACCTGTGGCTTCCAAATTAAGCCCATTTTCTCTAATTAGTCTCCTTCACAATTTTCCTTTTTCCTGTACTTTTAAGACAGGGAAAAAAAAAAAAGCAATGGCGATACTGTGAAGGCCATAAAATCCATGTGCTTATACTGAGCAAGGACTTGACATGGAGTTTTGCTGGAAGAGAAGTAAAAATTTCAGCTGTAAAATGGACAAGGGAAATTAAGTGTTACAGTTGACTTGGACTTGGTTGTGACAAACCTTATCCATTTGCCTAACATTAATTTCCTCCTGGTTATATTCTGAAGGAGTTTGTCCTCTCCTTGGAAGTTAATTCCTAGCATAACTGTTCATTGTTTACAAGCCAGTTTCTTTTAACTTCTCCTGCTGACAGAGCAAAACCTCATTCGATCTTTTAATCTGATGAAAGTCTTACTGAAAGCAACCAGCACAGAAGTAGTTTATGGCAAATGCTGTCCTTGCTAGGTTATCATTGCAAAGATCAGTGACAGGTAATTTGTTTGTTAATGCTAGGCAACTGCAAATAAAATACTTCTTCTAGGACCATTCTGTAACAGAAGCTAATAATTTTAATAAGTAGACTAAGAAGAGTGAATGGCTCTAGTAATTAGAAATGGTTAGAGGGCAAAGAATGTGGTTCCCGTACCCTGTGATGGACAATTAAATCTTGGCACTCCACAAGCCCAGTTCATCTATCCATGCTTTAAACTCTCTCTACAGCATTGGAAGAGTTTGTACAGGGAGTGAAAGTTGAAAATCCTCAGTTACCTTTGGCTCCCTGTTTGGAATCTTCAGGACTAAGAGCATCTCATCTTTCCCAGCTCTGTCACACAGGCAAAGGATACCTGCTGCCACTTCCCTAGGGAGCATGAAGCATAAATTGGGCAACCCACAGTGCGTGCCAAGCAGCAGAACTATCATAGCCTTTATTTTCAGCAACTTAAAATTTCAACCATTTCTCCTGGAAGACAGTGATACTTAGGGATCAGAGAGATAGTGGGTGGGGAGGGAAGAAACCCATGTAAGACACGGACATTCAAAGCCAAGGAGTTTGTAGTTTCTAAATCCAGATTAAAGGGCCTAATAAAAAGTGCTTCAGATCTGAACAATGGCCCAAGCACTGCAACTAGGAATTATTCCTGTGTTTTATTTAGCTGAGCAAGAGGCATGCTTCTCTGGAGAAGTATGCCAATGCCTTAGACAGACCCTGCTCCTAAGTAAGGATCTCAGAAAGTTTCTCTTCATCCTCTTGACTGGCAGATTTATGTACACTTATATGAAAAATTCCTTTGTGTTGGGTGTGCACTGCTGTTTGCCTCAAAAGAAGGGTGAGCACGGCCATGACACCTGGACCTATTAGCACATCAGTTCTTGGCAGCAGTTCTGCTGTCAGGAGAGGTTAGAGCCCTTAACCTACCCTCTTGCTCCCCACCAGGGCAATACTGCAGCTAAGCACAGTGTGAGTAGCCACCATAGTACTCCTGGCTGAAGCAGGGTGGAATGTACAGTGATGTCCAGGTGGGAGAGGCATTAACCAGGGCAGACTGGCATCTCTGAGTGCAGCACCTGCAGCCCTAGGGGCTGACCCAAACACACTCCCAATCGGCCAAAAGGCATTTGTCTCCACAAAGCAGTGGAAAAGCATCGTGCTTTCAAACAGCACAATGTCCTGACAATTGCAAGAGGGGAAAAAAGTTCTACCAGAAGGACAAGTAGTTGAATCACTCACAACTTAGAGCCTGCAGAGATGAGCCTGGAAAACCAAGGAGGCTCTTTCTGCTTCTAAATACTCATTGATCTATTCACTGCATGTTGAAAAACTTCAGGCTTTTATTCTGTACCAACAGACCATGCTGTCATTTAGGTTGTAGCAGATATTTATCCCCTTCCTGCCTCTCCTCAGAGACATGAATAGTGTTATGAACGCAAAGAAAATACCTGTGAAAAACAAAAGGTCTCTCAGTCAGTGGAGCCCAAGTTGAATTAAACAGAGCAGGCCTGGAAAATCTACAGTTCTCCATAAAGACATCATAGAGGCAACACACATATAACACGATACTTGATGGCTTGTTTGGTTTAGCAAAAATAATTATTATCAAATTACTTTGAAATGTTTACACTGCATGTGAGGTTTTTCTCTGTTTATTTGTTGTGTGTAAAATATGGTCATCTTTTATCTTCTCACAGAGATCTTGATTTTTACCTTTATCCAAAGTTAACAACACTAACCCAAAAATTAATTCAGTGAGGGTGCTTAACAGGACAATAGCAATAAATTCCTTCAAAATAACTGGAGAAAATAAGGACTATTAAGACATGGAAATGATGGCTCAGATAGGGTTTAAGTGATCATCTAGTAGTTGCTAAGCCTAATTTAAATACAAGAAGAATATCACGTTTCATCAGTTTCCATCTTCAGATTTAAGAGCTTCTCAAGTCCTCATTTATACCTGAAGTGTCACTGGCACATACATTAAAGCTGACAAAATCCATTTACTGCAGCAAGCTGTTCAAGTTCATCTCCTTATTTTCTCCAATCATGTTAATTTTCCTGTAGTGTTCTTTGTTTATAAAAAAAAGAAACAAACAAGCACTTTGTGTTTATTAGTCTGAAGTTCTTCCACAAACATTTACATGCATTTAGGAGCTGCACTTGTGAGCACTGCTGGCATTCAGTCCAATTGTTTAAAACTGCCAGCATCTCTGATCCTCTGGACACTGCTGCTCTCCATCTCACAAAAAAACCAAACAACCAGCCTTATAAAACAACCTGCCCCAAATAAAAACTTTTCCTTAAAGCATGCTCAAAATCTTATGAAGCCTGCAGCCATCTGATGCATAAACAGAAAATGAAATGAGAGCTTTATCTGAGGCTCCTAGGCACTACTGTTCAAGAAAAGTCAGGCATCCTTTATCACCCTCCCTCAGCCATGAGAAGAAACTCTGGAGAAGACAACCCATACCTTTTCCAGAATCCTCATTATAATCCTGATTTTTTTCCCTAAGAAAAGTGGAACTACTTCTGTTCCTGTCTGGGAAGCAGAGACAGCAGCAACATTATGACTTGATTCTTTGGTGTCTAGCAAAGCACATGCCCCAAAGAAAGCTCAGCACTGGTTTCCTGCCCTACTTAGGCCTCAGATCCCATGAAACTAATATCCTTACAGACTTGCCACCTCATTTACATGTATGTGAGTCTCACCAGCCTGGAAATATGTTCTTGGGGAAGGACAGATGTAGAAAGAAATGTCATAGCAGCCTCATATCCTCAATACACAGATTTTTTTTATTTTTTTAAGTCTTTTTCAGGGTCTTTCTCATTAGGGAAAGATTATTTTCCCCCAAAATAGGCAGGGCCCTCCAAACCAATTTATTTTTCAGAGACTCAGAGTGGTCAGACCAGCCCATCCCAACAGACATATGAAGAAAAACAAGGAAACATTTTAAATAGCGTCAATTCATCACTGCATCTTAACCCCCTTGCTAAATAAAGCACAGCACCTTACAACAGCTGAAGTACTGGGCTGTGTCCCTCACTGTTGTTAATTAGATGCTCTCTGGTGATTTATGCTGGCTGTCGTTGCTCCATCCAGCCTTACTTTCAGTGCTGTTAAGAACACACTCCTGGTAAAAAGCTTCAGAAATTCCCTATGGTAACACAACAATTTCTCATCCAGGTATCCTATCTTCAGGTATAGATCCCACTGTCTCTGCACCAGCACCCCACAGCCAGCTCTGGCATCCAGTACCCCCCAATACGTTTGCAAAAATCTGTTTTCTTTCTTTTGTTCCTTTTCCCCTGCAGTCTCACCTTTGTCCAAACTCGCCTGTCTCTTGAAGGGAGCCCTGCTCATCTCTCCTCTTTCTTTCTTTGGCTCTTCTTCCTTGAGAGCTCAGCAATCAGGTGAACTTGAAAATGGTTAATTGCTGGAATTTTTCACCCTCAAAGATCTGTCAAGCACGTTAAATCTTTTCTTTCAATTTACCTCATGGTGTCTGTACTTCTGTGCGAATGAAAGCCTACAAGGGACCTGAACAGTGGCATCTCTACCAGCCACACCTCGTACCATGCACTGCTTTGAGCAGAGACCTACCTTTAAAACCTTATACTACATCCTATGGCTTATTATTTGTGCCTGTGCCTATGGCTTAAAGCAGCAGTGCATTCCTTCCTTCTCTATCATCTCCCCACTGTGCAGCCTCCATAAAAATCTTGGCTCTCCAAAATGTTAATTTCTGTCTCAAGACTGAGCTTGCCCCTTCCTCTCACACCACAAGCCTTGCTGGGATCTCTCTCACTGTCAGACCACATGTGTGAGAACACAGTTTGCTAGCAAAAATGATGCTACTAGGGGACAGCTCATCTCACTCAGGAGGGGAAAGAAAAATGAAATAAAATTGAAATAAAACCCACCAAACAAAGGGATTTTTTGCCCCTTAACTTTTTTCTTTATTTCCCCAACAGTTTCCTTTTTCCTTTATATTTTTTTCCCTCTGCATTTATTCAGGGCTCTTCTCTTCCTGCTGTCTTCAAAACTGTTATACTCAGATCACATGTAGATCTATCTACAATGTCTGAAGATAAGCACCAACTGAAGTGCTCATAAAATCAGCTCCCTGACGAGATGAGATCATTTCACACACGCTGTTTGTTTCCTGTTATACTCGGGAATTTACAGTGGCTGCTGGCCACTATAAATACTGAACGATCAAGACAGCTTTTTCATATATTTCACTGCAATAATCAATGCTGCATTTTTGTCCTTAGAGTAATTTGATTTGTTGTAATCAATTTGGGTGGGTTTTCATTCTTAATTAACTGCTGTTATGATGCAATGATGCAATCTTTGTTCACAAACCAGATGCCAGAAATGAAATTCAGAAGAGGGTAATAGAAAGAGGATGGAGGAGAGCCTTACCTGCCAGGAAGGTGAAGCAGTGAGCTACGGAGCCAATTAGCCATGCTTTTGATTGGTGTGCTCTCATTAGTGATGTGAGGGGATAAGCTCAATCTTCTCAAGCTTGTGGCCAACACCCTCAAAATTCATTTCTTTGTAAGTCATAGTAAAAAGGACGTATATCAATAAGAGCTCCCTAGTGCTGTTTTGGCAGACTCTGCCTTTTGCTGGAGGATGGGCAAGTCTGTCCATCACTAGGTCATGTAGTGGAAGGCTGAAGCCGTGGAACTTTACAAACACACATTCACTGCCACCTCTGCAAAATCCTCTCTTGCAGTCAGAGCCCTCAACTGCTCATGGACACACGCAGGGCAGAAGCATCTCCCACCATCAGTCTGTCAGTCAGGCCAATGCACTTCCTTTGTTACCTGTAATTTATGCTGTTATAGCTCTGCTCTTGATTTGTTGTTGTTTGTTTGTTTTCAGAAGACTCTTAAGACTGCTTAAAATGTCTTAGCTGGATCCCTTCTTAGCTGCTAATCTTGATTTTGGAAGTGGACTGAAACCAAGAGTCACACAAATTCTTCCAGAATACATTAATCATGAGTGTTATTTCAGAGATGCCTTTTGAAAAGATTATTGTACAAGTCAGAAGGTTCTGTAAGCTCAGACTTGAGATGAAAAGACTTTATTGGCAGCACTCTAAAATTCTCCACTGCTTTTGCAATGCTGTGGCAGCTGCTACTTTAGTGATACAAGGTGTGTTCTGTTAGTGTTTTCCTGGTATTTCTACTTCAATCAGATAACAATAAATGCAAAAACACCTGTGTATATCACTTGAGAAACTAAGCTAGGTACTATTGATCACCAACAACACCTAGTTCCCCCTTTTTTCTTTTTTCTCCCCATGGAGAAACCAGTCAGTGAAAACTAGGTGTTTTAACCAAACCAGAAAAAGGTGTGCCTTTGGCAATGATTTTTGTATGGGTTGTGACACCCTGTGGTTCAAATGCAGTGGGTTGTCATTCTTTTCTGCAGAAAAAGCTCTAAGCTAGTTTTTATGAAGCCATGGTTAGGATGTTCATGATGCCACTGACCTCCCTCCCTGCTCAGGAGTGAAGAGTAGCTACACAGATCAAGCCAGGTAATCTGCCTATCAGATCTTTCCTGTTTAGCCCAGAATTGCAGTTTCCATAAGGCAAAAGATAAATATTTATAAAATAATTTATTTGTGGGTTTAAACCACAGTATTTCTGTTTCCCACTAGGACATTCTAATGCACCATTTTCCACAGGGGGAAACATTATCTTGCTGAAAAGAACCCCACAATACTTTTATAATCTGTCCTAATAAATAGGACAGATAGGTCTGGGTACAATCTTTATTTGGCTAGAATGTATAATATTATGGAAGATTTTTTTCCTCTAGTTTCAAGAAGATAAACTAAGTTAAGATAATGGTAACTTTTCCACAAATCACAGCCTCCAGGACATTAGCCATTTTTTATCTTTTATGGGGTTGTCCAGGTGAGGAGTAGACAGTTGCCCTCACCTGAAACACTAATGGACTTATAAGGAAGAAGTAGTAACATTAACAAACTACTCAATCCATGTGTTGTAAGGAGCATAAACAATGCTTTCCTCTTGGAAAAAGATCTGTTCTGATCTTGGATTTCAAAATGTGGCTTGTTTGTGAAGGAGGCACAGAATAAATAAATGTAAACACTCTTGCTCTGTTTCACACCTGAAAAAATGCTGCTTAATTAAGTAAGAGGAAACTCTTGCATCTCCAATGAGAAGCTAATCCTTTCTTCTTATTTCCTTTTGCCTATCCAATTTCTTAATAACAGATGGCCACAGAGGTGTTAATAATATTCCCAGCATGCCCAATGGCAATCCTGAGGAGATTTATATGCTGCTATTTACATTAATTGGCAACATTGCCCCAATGGACAAGCTATTATCTTCCTAAGCTTTATTTGTCTCTGTCTGAATACTTATCTCTATCCAACCTGTAAAGTCAAGGTCCCACTCTATTGTTTTCTCCCACAGAGGGTGATTTATTTGATAATGTGGTTTCAAACACAATCTCTTCCTAAATTATCCTATCAATTCCATTATTTCTTTTCTATTATCCTGAAAGTCCAAAAGACTAGGTAAAAAAATTAGGTGCCAAATTCACTGTAAGTTTAGGAACTCAGACTGACATCTCTAAATCCTTTTGATGAGATTTTGTGATGTCATTCTGTCTTTCCAATTAACTTGGAGTGGTGTACTGGTGATAAAAAGATTTGGTCAGTATTTGTCTTCCAGATATTGAGTAAATACAAGTCTCTCTACTTCATCTACACTTAGTCTTTGTTGCAGAAGCAATGAATATTTTTTTATTTTATAAAGGTCATGCTTACTTTCTTTCCATGCCACAGTAACACATTCTGTATGTGTGGAAAGTGTCATAACTGAAGAAAAAATAAAATAGTCTGGAAAAGGACTAGTCAAAAATGCTCTTGGGGAAAGCAGTTACATTTATATTATCAGGACAGGCAAGTCTTTTAATGCTGTGATAGTGTCATAGCAATTCAAAGCTAAGCCACTTTATAAATATTAAATTCCTAAGGAAATGGAAATTCATGGTGTACTAGTTTCAGAATGTTACTTCCACCTGTCACTTAGATCCCGAACGTACAGTCTCTGAACAGCAAAGGACTTTTCCAATATTAAGATGTAGGTGTCAAGTATTTCCTTGTAGCTATGTATAAGAACTTCATTTTTTTTGTTGCTCTGCTTTTCTCCTGAAGGATATGTAAACTGCTTTCCTCTCAGTATCATCCTCTACTCTCAAGAAGTGATCTGTGGCCCTGTTCTGCTGTTGTGTGTCTTAATTAACATCTAACACCCAAGAATTAGCAGAAATTCATAAAAAAAATCTCTTGGCTATTCAAGGAACAGCTATTTGAGGCCAACACTCTTTGTTGACCAGTGCTCAAGGCCAAAAAGCCAACCCATTTTGTCTGGCTAGCATGATAGTGAGCAGACTGTAGTGTGGATCTTACAACATCACACCTTTGGCCCCGTTCACTAGACTGTTCTAAAGACAAGCCATTACAGAACAGGCAGAATGGCTGGCAAAATTGCATCTTGAGACCTCTGCAAAAATACCTGTGGCACCATCCCAGAAACAGTCATACAGAAATGTCCTTTTGTTGTCATATGTGTAGAGTTAGTCCTAAGGGGACTTCTGACTTGCCTGACCAGCATGTGAGCACCTGCCTGAAGAACAGCTCTTAAAAGTCTCATACAACTTGTGTCTTTTACTAACACAGCCCCCAGGTGCACTTCGTTTGTCCCTTTCACATGTTCACCCTGAAGGACTTAGTCTATTTATCTATGTAATGCTGAGTGAAACTCTTTGTTACTGACTTAAAAGCTGTGAAATAATGCCTTACTACTTCTTGTCTGGGGTGAGAGCCTTTCTCAACTTTCAGGCAACATTTTGCAGACAGCCAAGGAGAGATCTGTGTGCTCAATATCTTCTAATAACTTGAAATCTTTGCCTCGAACCCACAGCTTTCTCAAAAGCAGGGTCACTGTACTGAAACAGAAGAGAGCAAAGCCCCAAGCTATCAAGCAGAGTACAAGCAGATTAGGAAGAAATGAAATTCATCAATACAGTGACCTCTTGGTCAAAAGTTCACTAAGAGAGAAGGGAGCTGTACAATGCACCCATCTCCTTTTAATTGGTTTGAAGCTGCTTCCTACCACGCTCAAGCAGATGTGGTGTCAATGGAAGCCATGCTAAGGCAGAAACTTTTAATTATTTTAAAATATTCTACTTCATCTTTAGGAGCTGTGGTTAGGACTTGACAGGGAGAGAGAAACAGAAAACCAAAAAAAGAAAAAGAGAATAGGCTAATATTTTCTGGAGTAAATCTCTGAATTTACTTCCAAAACTCTTTTGTCCAGCGTTTATTCATACAAAGGTAAGTTGTTCAGCAGCACAGAGGAAGAAATAAAAATGCTGTGAACATTTTCTAAAATACGTATATTTGTGGATGACTCATTGTGTGATTACACAGGATTTATTTATGTCTTTAACTCAAAAAATTTCATCTGTCAGGAGGGAAGAAAACAGGCAACATAGGGCTTATAACAAACTACAAAACAACTGGCTGTGGATTGGATATTTGAACCATTAGTTATAAGGCAGAAGTTAGACTGCAATACTGTCACATATATATGACAACTATTATTTTTGAGCAGACTTAATCTCTCCTAGATAACTGACAGATAAACAAACAGCAGCTAAGGCAATAAAACCTGTTTCTCACCATGAGTAGGTGTGCAGTGGATAGCATGGGTTAAAATAATTTTTATTACCTTAAATCTTCCAAAGTATTATGTGGGGAAGCAGAGGGGGACATGCATGTCCAATTGCTGTTCTCTGAGCCTCTCCTTCCTTCTGAAAAGGGCTGTGCATAGTCAGTAAGGTGTTGCTCCTACAGGGCAAAGATGTATCGGCACCCTGAGTCCTGGGTGGCAGGGACAGTCCAGAAGACAGCAAAGTAACTGAAAGAAAAATATGTTCGAGGACACTGAAAAGAACTTTGCAGTTCTTCTTGCAACCAGAAGGCAACAAAAGAAGCTGCTGGCCAGAAAGAAAACCCTCTGCAACAACATCCTATACAGGGCAGAAATGCTTTTATAGACTTTGTTGATTGAATTTTCTCTTTTAATGTGCAACAATTGTAGATCCACATCTAACAAAGCCTAAACGCTGACAAGAAAAGTCCCAGGATATGCTTGGGATTTGTTCCTTTAAACCTACAGTTCTGGAAGACCATCTTAGAGATGAGACCATTGTGGAATGGATCACTGGCCTATGATATATTCACATGGCAAGTTTGAAACCTTGCTACAGATACCCCATGTAATTATGAACATCAGGTAGGTCTTAGCATGGACTATAATGTGTGACAAATGCAGAGTTAATAAGTGTTAAAAGGAAAAAACAACTTTGATGCAACCATGCTGTTAAAAGTTCTTTCACATGCTGATTTGGCATTTCTCTCAAATATTTTACTAACCCAACCTTCCTGGCATGGTGAAATTAAGCCTCAACTGATACCCTCTCGTAAAACGTAACTCCAAGTCCTACATTGTTCTGGTACCATAAGAAATATGATATAAATAAAAGTGTTTACTATTGGCATAACTTACCTCCCATGATGCTACAGGGCTTTATATCCTTGAGTTCAAAAAGAGATTGAGACTAACCCAGTGAACTTTGACAGATCCCAATCTACATTTGTTTTCAGTCTTATAAAGCAAGAGTGAGATCAGAGGAAATGCTTATTACTAATCAAATATTGATGTACTACAATAAAAAAATCTGGCCAATTATGATGACCTGTTTGTCATATTTTTGCAGGGCTTCTCTTGGTACCTGTGCCCACTGGGATTTCGTTTAGCACATCAAAGTGTCTGTCAGGATCAGCATTTCTTCATAATGCTAACAGGATCAGTTGAACACTAATTCCCCTCCAGTGCACATGTGTAGAGCATGCTAGAAAAAAATTCTCACTAAAAAAAAAAATAAAAAGGACAAACTTGTGCTAGAAGCAGAAATAAGACAGAAAAAAATAGGAAAAATCCTTGATGGCTAAAACCTAACTAACCCAACAGAATTAATGAGCACTTCATACAAAGTATCCATAGATTCTCTCACATGACAAATATCCTCTTTTTAAAGCTCAAAAGTTACCTGTAACATTCTGCCTTTTGGCAGCATGATGTAGCCCTGTACCATCTCAGACAAGTCTCATATCTGCAAACGTCCCCACAACAGACACCTTCAGTCAAGCCCTTCTGCACTCTGCAGACCATCTTGTCTATCCAGATGGAGGAGAAGGTGCTCTCCTCCTCAGGGGCTCGCTGTCCTGACATCACATTGAGTTGCCAGCTGTGCTAAGGCACCCAGAGGGGTCTTGGATGGTCTCTAGGTACATCCAGTGATGCCCAAGCCCAGACTTGTAGCTCACACATCTTTTCTGAGATGTCCTTTCAAAGACAACTCTGGTGGCATGGGGGAGACTGGGCCAAGAGCAGCCCTTCCTTAATGTGTCAAGTGCAGGACGTCCTTAAGCACTCAGAGAATTAGGGCACTGCTTGCCACTAAGCATGCTCATAACCATCCTGAAAGCTGAACTGCTCCATGCTATAAATAAATGGTTTCCCTTTTCCCCTGTGACTGTTACTGCATTTCTTTAAGCTTCTCAGTTTAAAGTAAGCACAGACAACAACAATGCGCTCAAAGGTGCCAAACTGTACATAAGGGAAAGGCATGTGCAAGAGTGCAAGCTATGCCTGAAAGTCTGACAGACTCTCACAATGTTTCCCTTAGTTTAATAATAAATTATCATAACACTCAAAGCACACGTATTACATTAACAAGCACTAGATGACACACACAAAAAAAAAATGCTCATTTTTTTGGCTGCTGAGACTTAGTTACACAAACTACTTGCCAGAACTGACAGCTAGAAAGAACATGGGATGCATCTTCCTGCATCTTGGGGGCGTTTAATCTAATTTCCTACTACTGCGAGTGCCTCTCACTACTCTCTTCTTTTGACCCATTTAAGTTGATATGGCTTCTGGAGTTATGTGATAAGGATCACTAGTACAGATGGAGAAATTGCAGCTGAGTGAGGACCTTCTAACCCAGAAGAAAATCCAATAACTTGACCAAGGCGCAGCTAAGGCCAGAAGTCTGAGCAATAACGATGGCCTGAGGGTGCCCAGTGGTCAGGAATGGTCAGGGATCTTCAAAATCATCAAGCAAGGAGTAAGGCAAACAGTAAAGGGAAACCACAGAGATCACAATATAACTGAGTCAAAAATGACACAGATAAACCATGTATGAGGAAGAACAAGCCTTCAGCAGCAGAAAGCAAGAATAAAGACTAAATCTACAGAAATGCAGTTACAATCAAATAGTGGATTGAGCAGCCCTGAGAAATCTTGCCGGGGAAGTTTTGTCAGACTTTTAAAGGACAACAGAGGCAAGATTTTAGGCTCCCAGGTTCTTTGTTCTGTCAAGTTGTGGAGCTTTGTAGATCAGGACATAAGCAGATGGTTCCTGGCCCCTTTGGACAGAACATCTGTCCATGACAGCAAAAGTATTGACTCATCTGTGACTAGGCTGTGTCACTGGTTGAATTTCAATCCATAGAATTGTGTTACTGTTAATTTGAGTATTCACTGAAGGCAAACACATCACAATGCACTCTTTTCTTGTCCCACATCTTCTCACATTCCTTATGGTCTCAGAGATCCTGGCAGCATCTAGTAGTTGCTGCTCCCAATTCACCTTCCTTTCCTTTTCCTTCTGGCTTTTCTTCCAGTTCTGGAAATTGATGTGGCTATTTTCTTTTGCTCCACACATATGGCTCTGCATTTTGTTAGGCAGAAAACCATGCTGGCATTAATGTTGAGTTTGTTTTGTTCAGCTGTTTTCCACTCTCACATGTACCAAAAGCTGCTTTTAATTCTCACCTCTCATTCTGATGTTTATATATGCCTCTGCTGTTCTGAGTTATACTTGCTTTATGACCTTCTGCTCAGTCAGAAAGTTGGCAGGTATTTGCTGCATTCCTATGAGGAATATTTCTCTTATCTTCAGCAAACTGCCCTGGAGATTTTTATCTGGATTGCAGGAGATTTTTATCTGGATTATACCTATGAATATGTTGTCCCTGTGAAAGAAATGGGAGACATTTCACTGGTGCTGGACTGCTTTTCTGGGTCTGGATTTCTCAGTCAGTTTCAGAAGCTAATGAATAATGAAGACTTACCTCAAACAACAGAGACCATCAGGTGTGGAGGGGAGCACTTCAGAGAGGGAGTGAGGGAAGAAGGAATAGTTTTGCTTTCAGAAATGAATGCTGAGAGTAATATCATACTTTGACACTTTACTGGCCACAGCTGGAAAACATTCACATTTTTAAATATGAAAGTCTTTGTATAGTTATATTTCATAATCACATACAACTTACATTTTTAACATTGCCGGGAAGACTGTTTAAATGCCTCAGCAGAGAGGGAGTGTTTGCCATAATAATGTCTCCTGAAGAGACATAGCCCACAAAGCTCAGGATGGTCTTTGCTGCCAACTGTCCTTTTAGCAAATGAATTCCCATCTGTGTGGGGTGAGGGCTATGCAGAAGAATTTCATAGAAGGATCAGAAGATATTTTTCCACCAGAATTACAGTTAAATAAAACTCAGTCTGTCCAACTTAAACGCCAGTTCCTCAGTTTTGCTAACTAGTTTGTCACAGTTATCATAGCTCCACACACACAGTGCTTTGTATAATTTTTAAAAAACTTTTAAATTACTGAGAATGAAAATAGTACATTGAAGTTCAGATTTTGCAATCAGAGCCTCTAACAGTAATGCTTCCCTACTGATTTCATACCATTTATGCTCAGTTGTACCTTCCAGGCTTTTATATAAGAAAGCACGAGCACTATTGTAGACTAGATTTAGATAATGCTTTGAATATAAACCTGACCAGACAGGAAGTTTGTACACATTTCATGGTAGGTCAGAAGGTCTTGAGCCATAGTGTGAAGCATGACCACATTACCCACTAGGTAACTTTTGTAAAAATGGAATCCCATAGTTTTGGGTTCCCTCACCTTCACACTAAACAAAATTTAAGCTCTTCTTGCACGCAGCCTTATAGCTACAGCATTCATCTAAGTCTTCTTTCTATTCTTCAGTCTGAATCAGGGCAATTTTTCTCTTTGGATGACTGCAACTCAGAGGGCAAGCATATGAACCTGCTTCTTTTTTTTTTCATCCAAAGCTGGTGTCCTAAACCCCAAGAGTTTAAGAAAACAAATATGTGGAAACATCCCTAAAAGCAATACATAGCTCAAAAATGTTATGATGTGGCATACATCATATTCTCACAGCAACTAACTCAATCAGAAATGTTCCTACTGGTCCCTACATAGTTTGGCTGAGGGCACCTCCTGTAAGCATCAAAGGTGGTTATTGAATTATAGACCATGAAACAATTTCTTTGGCACAGCACAGGTGCCATTGCAGTAAATCAGGATATCTCCATGCAATTTAACCAGCTGTGTATCTAACCCAAGGTGACCCCTTGTTTCTGTTACTTTTTACCAGAGGGTGAAACACAGATATTTTGAGGGTGAAGTGTATACAATATTAAGTATGAGTAGCCTACAAAGGCTTGCTTGCATCCCTTGGGCATTCACCCAGTGGCAGATTTTTAGTTTCCATTTGGAGCTGACCCAACACTGAGAAATTTGCCTGGCTGTGACTCTCAGCTGGGTTCCCCATTTCAGTCAAAAGCAGCTACATTTTAAATGCCATCCAAGTTTGTTGGGGAAAAGACTCCACATTCTACCTTAAAATAAGTTACACAGATGGAAAAATACAGCCTGGGTCTTTCATCATTTGTTCACGTTGCACAGATAGAACTCCTTAGCATGCTGGAGCAGAGCTTGGAGTACCACGGTTTTACAAAGTCAGAGTAAATTAGAAATAAAATGGATAAAATCCCCTCACAGTTCACTGTTAAAGAATAATCATACAGCATCTGCCTTCATGTCTATAGCTGCATTACAATGAAGGACACAATCAGTCTCTCAAACATACATTGCTAGCTTAGCTTATCATCTCCTACCTTTCAAACTGATCCTTCTACCTCTATTAAGTAGTTTTCCATTGACATTTTCTGTTCTTTTTCAGTACAGCAGGAGCTTTTGATGACATTGGCTGTTACAGGACTTTCAAAACTCCATCTTTTTTCATATGAGGAAAATCTGATTTTCTGGTATTTTTTCTTCTGCATTTATCCTTACATGGTGCAGGTTTTTTGAAAGGACTGGATTTCTCTTAATGGATTTCTCTGGAGTTCCAGTCTGCTTCTGTAAAGCCCAGAAAGAACAGTTTGGGAGGAAAACGAAGGTACTGCTGAATATGAGCCTTTTTTTAAATTTACCCTCCCTTATAGAGGGGAAGTGAGGTGAGCTGATATTGCTGAAATATTTTTAAAACCTCAGGGATAAAAAACTTTGCATTTAATGACATTTTTTAATGGGACTTCTGTCTATGAAGGACCTGTAACCTCTCCTTCTAATTTAACCCTCATTTTACCTCATGTATTTATTTATTTATTTATTTATTTATTTATTTATTTATTTATTCATTTATTTTACCTAGCCTGTTTTTTCTCTTTAACATCCCTATTACAAGGAAGGTTGTTAACCTGTTATAGATCAGTTTAGTCATTATGCCCATCCTCACCTGTTCTTAATAATATTGCAATTCTGAAATTGGTAGTATGTCATTCTAGACTTCTTTTCCCAGATATTTTCTTCTGTCATGATGCTGTTACAAAACTTCCTGGCTGCTTTCAAGCAGTCAAGATTTACACGTTGGAACACAAAAAACAAAAGGCAGAGTTTCCATAAGAATGCCGCCCCATTCCTCTCTAGGTTCACAATGGCACTAAAAGGAAAATACACAGGGATTTTCCAAGGCTGTAGCTCTTCACCCCCAAGTGCAGTGCTCACAAGAACAGAGCCCCTTACTCATGCTGAGCTCAGGTGTTGCTAGCAGCGAGGGTCAGCTGGCACTCGGGAAGGACAAGCAGCTTTCATGGCATGCTCCTCTGAAGGGCTGTGGCACTAAAACCCCCAGGTCATGGCATTTGCTGCAATCTCAAATGCAGTCCCCCACATGTTGCTGTAAGGTAACAATCAGGACACAGCAAGAATCACAACTCCTTTAGCCAGTGATGATTCCCACTCTGTGCTCTAGCTAGCTTGGTAATAAGCCTCTGTTCTGGATTGTGACATGTATCTGTGATTCAAGGCTGCTCTTTACTTGTTAATTGTCAGCACTTGGCACAGGTCTTCTGTTTGTGCAGCATTACCAACATCTATTTGGATGGTGTTACAGAATAGGGTACAGCATGGTCAATAACACTTGAAGGCCTTTTTCTCTTAGCCACCACAAAACCACTGGAAGATTGAGAACTGCCTGAACGGCGTACTCAGGGTTGTGATCAGTGGCACAGGGAGGATCAGGGAGGCCTGTCACTAGTGGTGTCCCACAGGGGTCATTACTGGGCTCGGTTTTGTTTAGCTTTTCAGCCATGACTTGGATGAAGGGGCAGAGACCTCCTCAGCAAGCTCAATGATGACACAAAGCTGGGAGGAGTGGCAGATTTGCAGCCCTTCAGCAGGATCTCAACAGGATGGAGAGATGGGCAGAGAGGAACAGTCAGAAATTCAGCAAAGGCAGTGCAGGGTCCTGCTCCTGGCAAAGAACAATCCCAGGCAGCAGCACAGCCCAGGGGCTGACCTGCTGGAAAGCAAGTGTGTATGAAAGAACCTAGGGGTCCTGGTGGACAGCAAGCCATCCATGAGGCAGCAGTGCCCTGGTGGCCAAGAAGGCTGATGGTACCCTGAGGTGAATTAGGAAGAGCATTGTCAGCAGGGTCGGGGGGGGTGATCCTGGCACTCTGCTCATCCCTGGTGAGGCACATCTGGAATGCTGTGTCCAGTTCTAGGCTCCTCAGGGCAAGAGAGACATGGAGCTCCTGGAGTGAGTCCCATGGACAGTGACAAGGATGATGAGGGGACTGGAAAATCTCTCCTTAGGAGAAAAAACTGATGCAGCTGAACCAGTTTAGCTTGGATCAGAGAAGACTGAGAGGGACCTTCTCAATGAATGTGATTAGCTGAAGGGTTCCATCAAAAGGATGGAACCAGACTCTTCTCAGTGGTGCCAAGCAATAAGACAAGAGGCAAAGAGCACAGGAAGTTTCACCTGAACAAGAGTGGGTTACAGAGCACCGGGGCAGGCTGCCCACAGAGGTTCTTGAGCCTCCCTCACTGGAGATATTCAAGAACAATCTGGACACAATCCAGAGCACAGTGCTCTAGGTGAGCCTGCTTGAGCAGAGAGGTTGGACCAGATGACCTCCAGGAGCCCCTTCCAACTTTAAATCACAGCATCTCAGAATCAGTAAAGTGTTGACAAGTAGGAATCAAAAAGACTTTGATTCAGAAATGTGGGATGACCAGTAAGGACATGCCTAAATGTAGGTGTATGTTTAAATACCCTCCTGAAGCTGAGTCCAAACATTTACAGTTAGAATCTGAGCTAATTAGTATCCATAACCACATTAGATTTTTACTGAGCCCATAATAAGCTCCTCCTTAATGCTGTGGGAAGGGACTAGCATACATTCACTTCTTATTCAAACACTTTGGACATTATTTTGATTCCAGAACTAATTAACTGGACTATATCTTAATCATTCCTACTAGTATCATACAGACGTAAGCAAACTATCATATGATTCCCTACCAGCCTGATATATTTTCAATTTCCATGTAACTAAATAATTGCAGTACCAATTAGTTAAAATGTAAGTAGGAAAAAACATTGGATGGAGACATCTTAATTTAAATATAATCCATTAAGTAAAAACTGCTATTCTAATTAGTGATAATGTAGCACAATTAGGAAATAAAATTTGATTGGTACATTGGAATTTAAACTTAATTAGTAACTGCTATCCTAATTAGTAAATGCAATACGGTTCGAGCAGCGTTTTGTTGGGGGAGAAGTGCATGTACAGTAGAGACAATGGTAAGGAAAGAGGTATTGAGAGAGCTGAGGTGGGGAATGTGGAGCACAGGAGTTCAGCCAGTGTCAAGCCCAAAGTCCTGTTTCTGAACCAGCACTGACCTCAGAGCAGAGGAGTTCGATCTCACTCAGAAAAGTTGATGTGAAGGATGGTTTGCTGTCACCTTTGGGCAATCTGTCCCTGCAGTTAATTACTTCCACTGCCCAGATGGAGTGTCTCACTTGGACATTACAGTTTTCTGTGTCCAGATCTGGACGGGTAAATTTTGATAAACTAGGGAAAATAGATGTGGAAGTCAATTAAATTGAAGAGCTCAGCATTTTGAATTGGTAAAACGCAGAGTTGTCTGCATAGTGCCCTTTATGTAGATATAAAGGCACTCCAATACCATGGGTCTGCACTCTTAGAACAGGGAGGATATTGGAGGAAGGAGCTTGAGACCTAGCAGGATCTACAACTTTCTTACAAAATAGTGTAATATTTCTTTCAATGGGAGAGGGGAGGTTAAAAAAAAAATGGACTGTTTTTTGATTGAACTCACTATAATTTCAACCTCTTTTTCTTGGAAAATATTTCACCTAATGTACTCATACTTAGCACTATTCTCCATTGTATTACTGTGCATTTATTGACACTGGATTCTGTCTGCTGTTTTATCAGCCAGTCACTTAATGTCTTCAACAGTTCAATGGCAAATTTAGATTTGTATTTCTGGACTAGCATGAAAACACCAGGAAATTGTATTGCTTCCTAATCACTCCTTTTGCAATCACCTGTGACTATGCAGAACATACCAAGTCCTAGGAGCATTATATAGACTGCCATTACCACTTCATTACTTATCTTTTAAGAGAGAAAAAAGACATTGGAATAAATGAATTACAAACAATTAATACATAGGAACAAGATCAACAAATTAACTAACCTTTCCTCTCATCCCCTGATAGCTTCAAAATACTGGCCAGAGAATCTCTGTCAAAAGATTTTAAAAATCTGGTACTTTGTATTAATTGGATTCTTGTTATTAATACACACATTGAAGACAGTTTCAATAGATTTGTATGGTAATGGCTTCTTTTTATAAAAATTGCATAGTTATTTTTTAACTTACTGGATCAATTTATCCCAATGCCTACTCATTCCATTCCTAATTACAGTTTACACCAGATGCTCCAAGACTTTACTTCAAAAATATTTGTTATATTTACCACTTTCCATCCCTGTGATACCAAGAGCTATTTAAAGAGTGCATGAAAAGAACAGAGCTGGTAGGTCAACACTTTTATACTTACATTCTTGTGTGAATACCTCTTGTGTGAATATTAATTAGCTTTTGCAGTTGGTTGCTATTCTTCCTGCTAATTTACTTGGAAACCTTCTCCATCAGTAATTTAATTAGAGTTAGATTTTCAGAAAAGCACCCCAGAAAGAGATGTTGCTATATGAGAAAGCTCCTTCACTTTACTCAAAATGAATTTTTTTAATGCCTTTTTATTATATAGTCTGATCCTCTCTGGCTGCCTCTAACTGTGCCTCAATCATTTATTATCCCTACAGTACTGACAACAACTTTCTTTTTCTGATGTATGTAGGAGGTGGAAAGTGCATTTAGCAGGCTCAGCTCCACACTCACCCTCCTCTCCCCCTTTTTTTTTTTCCCTGTGGCTCTTCTTTGAGTTTAGCATTTAACTATCCAGAATTGGACATGCATTTTTGTGTGCGTACATGAGTGTTGCAACATCATTTCTAGCTTTCCTGAGTGGGATTTTTACTGTACTGTTTGACTGTAATCCGTTTAAATTTTTTTCTCATGGGTAACACACAGTTACTCTGAGCTTCCACTTGAAGCATTTATGCTGTAATCCAAGAATTTGACCCTTTTGACTTTTCTTTTATGTATTTATTCCTGTCTGGTTTGCCTAGATGGCTTGAGAGTAAGCTTTTTCATTCTTCCACATTCTCTTTTAATTATCTCCTTTGAAGTTAAAAATGAAGCAGTACATTCTCTGTTCCTGAATGCAAAGGTGGAAAGCAAAACACCAGCATGCATCTGCCAAGCACAGTGTGGATGTTTTCTCTGCTCAATGTCTTCATAAATGGGTTACACAAATATCAATCGGGAATTTTATCATGATGACTGGATTGGCTTTGAAGTGAGGGTAAGGACTATTTAAGCATGAATGTTTCCCTGCAATGCTGTTTTTCTGTAATTTTACAAAATATATGAGGGCAATAAACAGCAGGGGAGAAAGAAATGCCTCTCGTGCTGAGGGTAAAGGCTGATACAAGAGCAAATACATTCACCTAAGTCATGAGTAAATTAAGACTGGCAAATCAGAAGATTGTTCATGTCTGTGAATAACAGATTTCCAGTTAGAAGAGTAGGTTAGGAAAATGCTAACTAGTTTTAATAGGGGGATTCCTAAATCCTTGGGTGAGATCACAAGACTCCCTTTTCTGTAGCAGCAACAGCTTTATTTGCTAACCTGGAAAAGGTGAAAGCTTTCCTAGGTGGAAAGCTTTTCTAGCTTTCCTAGGTGGTTCAGGACATTTTTGTGCCTTTTTTCTGTTAGAAGATCCTCTCCTGTGAAAACTTCAGTTTTTGCTCCCCAGCTTGAAAGACAGTTCCAGATCTGACTCCATTTTGGCAGTGACTTTGGCAACAAAATTTACCACTGTCAGAAAAAAATTCAAAGGATTCCTTTTGTTTCTATCAAGTCTGCTACTCTATAATCTCATTTGATGTTCTGGGCTCCTGAGTTATAAGACTAACCAACTTCCCCCTCTCCACCAAATTACTTCTGTAATTTTCCCATGTGTCTTCCCCCCAGACACCTTTTTTGCCACACCAAGCAGCCTTGGACCATTTAATCACCTCTTAGAGGAAACTGTTCCATACTACTGACAATCCTTCTTGCCTTGCTTTAGAGATTGCCCAGATGCGCTAGATGATTTTTGAGCTAGACAAACAAATTCCATGCAGCACTCAAGATGTAAAAAACACCATGTATTTAAACAGCAGCCTGGGGGGATTTTCCATTCACTTTTCCTAATAATTTTTAGCATAACTACTAACGAGGACCAGGTAGATGTTGAAGCTCTAAAACCTCATTTCTCACTGGCAGCAGTGACTTGAGAGCCCACAACTACGTGTGTAAATCTTTGAAGGTTTTTTTTACCCCATGCTGTTTTTCCCAATGTGTTTTTCACATCCTGCAGAAAAAAAGGCTTTGACAAACTGGCAAATTTTCATCTGCAGCATATCATTCCCTCCCAAATACAAACCGGAAGCCATTCGCAGACAGACAGCTGCACCCACCCAGTGCTCCAGACAGCTGATCAACCCAGATTTGGGATGCTTTCCTATTGCAGTGCCCTCTCAGATTTCCATTCAAGAAAGTGTGCACACAAGCATCTGTTTAATACCACTCTAGTTAGCTAAATATTTAAGCACAAAGCAACCATTACACACCAAACAAATCCTTTTCTATTCAGCAGGATTTCAGCATTTGCTTGAATTTAAGTATAAACTTTGGCATTTTGCTGAGTGGAGATGCCTTCTTGAACAAAGCTTTTATCAAATGAATTAACCAAACAAACCAAGGAGATTTAAATCCTAGGCTTTTACCTACTGGAAATGGGTTGAGTGTGTGCATAGCTTAAGAAATAAACAGATGAGGGAGTTGTCCATCAGAATTATTTTCTGCCAGCAAACATAAACACTGCTTTATTTTTCCTATGTGTGAATTGAATTGTATTATTTGTGCTTCACCCAAGTCAAGCTTCACTGAGCAAGAGATTTAGACCAAGGGGAGGTCTGGAAGAGATAAGGCAGTAGCAGCAGCCCACCAGGAACACACATTGCCATTACCAAATTTTAATTGAGATTAAACATTGGCATTTCTCCTGAGAACGCCACTCTGACCTTGGCTTACTGCCACAGGAGTCCCTTGAGGTGCATGCACATCCCATGAATTGCACTTAGGGTTTTTAAAAAATGTAATTATTGAGCTTTAGATTTCCTCTGATAAGTCAGTAATAAAGCCTGAATGCTGCCCTGCAGTTCTGCCTGCCCTTTGGCTGAGAGAATCAAGAGCTATTTAATCTACCAGCTTGTGTTTTAATAGGGAAGTGTTTCCTTCTGGTCTTATGGTACTGCCCAGGACATGGAAAACTGCACAATGCTCTGGGACCTCCTGCAGTTTGGAGCAGGGACAGAAGTCTTCCTGCAGGATTTCTGAGTGCTGGCACCACAATACAACCACAGCAGGCACAGAAAACACAAAAATCTTACCAAAGGGGAAAGTGTTGCTGTGACTGGCAGCTGGAAGCCTGCATTGGGTTACATATGTGTATATTTGAACAAGCATCAATATTTTACCACTCGTGCACAGCACTGTTATTTCCAAAATCCTCTCCAAACTCCCTTTTTATTGTGATTTTTATAGCCTCTAGTGCAACAGGGTTTGAGCCCCTGACCTCAGCTCTGAGGTAAAAACTGTGATTCAAAGACTTAATGGGCAGCCAACAGGACCCTGCCAAACTGGTAATGCTTTTCTGCAGACTGCCAGGGAGAGCAGGGGCACAGGTAAGTGGGAGTAAGGGGCTCGCTTAGAGTCACATCATGAACATCATGAGCTCAAGGGAAGAACATTACCTGCTTGCTCTGGGATGTACAAATTGCACTTCTGCTACATCTGCATGAGCAGAAATTAGAGTTTGCCTCATACAATGGACCTGAAATAAGCAGAGTGCTCAGAGTGAAGGGCTTTTACCATTAGGCCCTAGTGGGTAAGTAGTATTTGTTCCTAGAAAATGATGGTCATGCCCTCTAAACACCCTTTACTATAATACATTTTGATTAAGCATTCTGATAAATCCCCTGATGAAGAGTCAGCCTGCCCTCATGCCACACTAAACACTGTGGAACAGCTCAGCTAATTTCAGCTGTCAAAAAATTAACTACCTAGACACAGCAGTCACTGGGGTAGGCTGTGCTCAGGAGAGATTCAGGGCTCAGGGAGGCTTAATTTCCCTCAGAGCTACCTGCCTGACCACAGGAGGGGGTGATTCATCCTATCCTAAAACAGGTATGTAAACCTGGGATTTGCATCACGCTCTGGTAATGCTTTTCTCTCCTTCTCAGCTCCTGATGACTCTCCTGGGAGCCCAAATATTCAACACTGACCAGCCCTGGGGCCAGTAGACCAATTTAAGATAAGTACTAAGCAATAAGATTTTTCCCACCCCAAGTAGCCAACCATCTAAATTAATGAGTAGATTTTCAGAAGAGAGGTTTGCAGCTGTCAGGTCTGCTCCTCTGTGCAAGACAAGTGCCATCCTTCCTTACAGGCAGGGCTCACAAGCAATTGCATTTCAGACAAGATTTTCTATCCTCATCTCTGCCGAGCCACAGGGGGATGTTTTCATTTCGACATACAATGGAGTGTGGCTTTGGCATGTTCTGTGCAGAGTGTATTTGACATTTTAATTGATGCCATTTGTTAATTAAGAAGGATAAATGATGACAGGGAGAGAGGAGGAGATCTTATAAAGAATGAATAATAACCTTGTTCAAAAGCAGGTAATGAGACACTGGGTTAAAATTATGTAAGCACTTGCAAAAATGTCTAAATGTTTTTCAGAAATTAGGCGCTGCCCATCTTTTCCTTATCGCAGAAATGTCAGGGAGTGAAATTCATCAGCTACTTACAACATGTGCTCTGTACTGAAGGATTTTCTAGAAGAAAAAGCTGAGTTAAACAGCTGGTCTCCTGCCACGGTGTGGACTGGAGCTCATCATTCCCTTTGTCTCTGCTTGCCATTACCACAGCTACCACCAAGGCAGAGGACAAGGTCACACCACTGCCAGGCTCAGTCTGTCCAGCCTGGGCTGGGCCCCAGTTTTGCACAGAAAGATTCCAGGCAGCAGCAGCTTCCCTCAGCAGTGAGGAAGAAAACAGTGGAGCTGGTAGCATGATGCTCAACACCGATCCCCTTTTCAGATGCAGCAGCAGCTGTGTTTGGGGCTTGTTTTCCCTAAATGCTGTCTGTGTGTTATGCAAAGCCCTTTAACAGAGGAGAACAGAGCAGAGTCAGTTAGCCAGGAGAGCAGCTCTGCAGAAAAGCAGATCCAAAAAACCCTTGGGTCTAGCTCCTTTCTGTGCAGATGCAGATTTAAGTAGAAACAAAAAGAGAGACCAAGCAGAGGCTGGAAACACAGGAAAAGCAATTTTTGTCATCCGATGTAGGGAGTAGAGAAAAAAGCTGTCACATCCAAATTGCCAGTGTCAATTCCTGGAAACAGAAAACTCCCAAGCTTGGTGTTTTGGACTGAGAAGGGCTTTTGACATCTAGCAAGAGACAGATTTCATCAAGACTTTCCTGTCCAGTTTGAAGAGGCGTTTCTGTCTCCTTCTTCTCTGCCCACCCTGACAGAAGCACTGATACCAGTGTCAGCATCTGTGCAGAGCATACCATAAGTCCCTGTATCTGATCAAAACCAGGAAAACTGTAGAGCTATGCTAGCTATTTACTATGGTTTATAACAGGTATATTGTGTGTGTCTCCTAGGATGGAAGATGAGAGAGTTTAGAGAGTTTCCATGTCCAGGAGCTCAGCAACCAAGCTGCAATTTTGGAGGAGCGAGCTATCAGAGCACCCAAAACATGCTGAGTCCCTATTCTGACTCTCCTGCAAAATCTGGGTTATACCTTGAGCATGTCTCCTGCCTTCCTCAGCTCTCAGTTTGCTTCAGGGGGGTGAAAAGGCAGCAGTGAGCATTTCAGCAGCCTTATCTGGACTCTGAGATGGGCACCAGCACTGGGGCAGTGGCAGGGATTTCCACAGAAAGGTATACTGCAAATTTGCTAGAAAAGTTCATTTTCAATTTCCACTTAAAAAAAAAAATCTATGAAAATTTTGGGGTGGTGATTAATACTACCTCCAGACTGGTGCAGGCTGATTGTTTGTGGGTTTTTTTCCTATTTGTTTTAGGCTGTTTACTCAAAGCACTCATTTGTTTACCTTGTTGTTTTCCACTCCTTGCATCTGTTCATTTGTTTAAGTATGAGCCTCTGTGTTTTCCACTTCTGTTTCCTCTCATTACAGTGGAGCATCTGCTTAGCACTTAAAAAAATAAATCAAAAATGATCTTATACCATGGAGCAGAAAGTTTTTGTAAACCATGAGTGAAGAATGATTATTGTCTACATAATCCCTTTTATTATTACTATTCATTTAGACTTCGGTCTGACAATCTGCATGTCCTTGACAAATATTTTTTGGGGAAAAAAGGTAGGAATTATGGCCTAAGGTAACATCTGAGAGAATCAGCCCTCCCTGAAAATAAAGGAAAAAAGACTATTGTCTTTCCCTCCCTCTGCCAGTCATTTTAAATCCAGTACTGAGATGGGGATAGCAAAAGTTTACATTTTTCCCTGCTAGAAAGAAATCTCAAGAGAAAATGAACCTGGCTAGATGTGACCTGGCTGCAAAACCTCTGCAGAAAGCTCAGGTGAGTATGTTTGTGCAGTGTGTCACAAGAAATGCAGCATCACTTTTACCTTCACCAGCCCCCCAAACCTGGCCAAAACTCTCCTTTTGTCCTTTACCTGGGGAAAGAATCCCCACGGACTTTTGCTTCCTTGCCTGCAAAGGAAACCTCAACCCTCGCTGGTTCTTCATCATGAGGAATGTCATTTGACCAGGTGACATTTAGAGGAAATTGTCTTGCTGATTAAAGGTAACATGCAGTATCTGTGGAAAAGATATCAAGAGCATGGTGACGTAAGGCTGAGTGTCCTCTCACTGCCTGGCAGCTGCAGGCAAGAGTTATTCATTAATGTAATCAAGTCATACAAAATTCCATGACAACGCTGGGGAGTTCTGCATGAGTGATTAAACCAAACAACAGGTAGATAAGCCTCTGCCAGGTTTTCCAGCAACTGCCTGAATTGCCTCTAGGTTCAATTTTAGGTCTAAGAGGTGATCCTGTTACCAGCAATCTGCCACAAGTGACTCTGTGTTCCCTTTCCCCACCTCTCCCTGGTGTTACTGCCATTCAATATACCTTTAAAAAGGCGAGCAAACACACAAAAAACAACCCCAAAAAACCTCCCACACAGCAACACCATTCAGACACCACCACATTAAGAAACCCCAGTGCCTATGATGAAATATTCAGATAAAAAGCACTTGGGTTGAGTTAAAGATGGAACAAAACCTTGTGAATCAAAATAAATTTTCTGTGTGTTCCTGCCTGTTTATGCAAACATTTCTGTCTCCAGCCACTAGACACAAGAAAAGGAAGAGTTTCTACATAACAAGATAATACTTGTTGCATAAAGTACTGTTCTTCTAATTAGCAGAGGTATTCATGGCAGTGAGTTCAAGAAAGCTTTTTCCTTTGCCCTATTCTGCTGTAAAGATGTGCTATCATTTAGAACATCACTTAATTAAATACTAGAAACGAGGACACTTTGGAATTGAATAATTCTTTTCTCCAACAATTTTTTCTAGTGTTCAAATATTGGTCTGAAAAAAAAACCCTAGCCTTGTCACAGTTATCTGGTACTTAATTGGTTTTCTATTTAGTTCAGTATTAAAGCATGAACTTTGAGGAAAAAATTAATTCATTGCTCTCCAGTGTGGACACCTGGCAATGAGTGATTGTGTAGAAAGAAAGAAAACAACTTCAAGCCTTTTTAAAGCCTGAGATCTGATCTTATCTCTCATCTTTTACAAAACTCTAGCTGACACGTGAAGTACATCTTTTCTCTGTTAGCATTAAAAAGTAAACTGAAGGTAGGATTTTTCAAAGGCACTTCTTGCTGCTCTCTTGATTCCCATTGAAACCACTGGCAAAATTCTTTACTCCCTGCCCAGAGACTGGAACATGCCAAGCACATCTGAGCACCCCACATACACAAAAATCAATAAATGCTGCTTTGTATCATCTAGACTGTGTCAGGTCAATGATGTGGAGACCCAAAGGTCACCTTGACCAGCCAAATCCACTGAGGGGACTCCTCCCTTCGAGTTGCCTCTTTAGCCCCACCACACGGCTCTTCTCACTTTTTTGGGAAGCAGGAGACATCCTGCTGGTGATGCCTTTTCCTTTCAGCTTTGCTTCAGACAGCTGTGGAAGAGGACAACCATGATTCCCCATGGCAGGAGGAGGGAGAGGTGGGATTATTTTGGCCTGTCACAGTGCACAGGGCAACACCACCTCCATGCCAGGGCTGGGCAGAGCTACCTGGGGCCAAACTGGGAGTCAATTGTAGGAGCTGGCAGGGCATTTGGGGCTGGCCTGAGGGACCATCACTGCACTACTTTTAGACAGCAAGCATAGGCACAAGCCAGATCAGCTGGAAAGTGATAACAAGACTTGTATTGACACCAGGAAGAGAGGGCTTAATACAGGGGATAAAGGACAAAGACCATCTCAGTCATCCAGGGAAGCTTGATTTTATAGAGCAGCTGCTCTCCCCATCCTCCCCTTGCAAGTGTCTTACACAGATGTGTCACAGAGATGCTGGTCCCCATCCCTGCTTCTGCATCAGTGATGTCCTGCCTGACTGAAGGGAAGTCACATGTGTGAGACAATATTAACTGGAAAAAAACCAGACAACACATGCTTCTACCAATGTACTCTTAGGAGAAAGGCAGCTCAATAGGAATTTTGGCCCAGTGCTAAAACGTGGTTAGCAAAGACAAGTCACAATTTCTAGACACCTGTGGATCATTGTGATCATTAAAAACTACAGCCTACCTTGTTTAATTTGGCTGGTTATCACACAGTAGCTAGCATGGACTGGGGACAGCAATTTTCCTGGTGAGAGGGAGTAAGGGAGGGAACAGGGATCAAAAAGATGCTGCAGAATCAGTGGAGAGTTAACACACAAGGAGACTGCAGTCTCTTCATTAGCACCAAATAAGAGCAGTTTTGAAACACATGAAACGCTTTGCTGCACCATCTGTTTTGTCCAGCTAAATTCTCACATTAATCATCTTTATTCCTTGTGAGTAATTCCCTTATGGGAAATCTACTGAGCATGTTTAAATTTACTAAAACTATCACAGTTTATTAAGAGTCCATACCCAGTATCTTCTGCCTTACACACCTGATGAAGGGGAGAGAAAAACAGCTGTAATCACAAAATGTTTTCTCTCATCTCTGTAGCTCCCAGTGTTATTCATGCCAGTAGTGGATAGTGGTTGCAGTGACATTTCTTGCATGCCCACAGCAGTGTGCCAAGCACCATGTTTCTCCAGAAACCACGTGCCAAAACTTTTAGAAGAGATGCAGATATGGTTACATCTGGTTTAAAGAGGAAAGCTTTCACCTGCTCTCCTCTGAGCTAAAGTACATAAGCCTATCTCTAATTTTTGATATAGACACATTTATCAGCCAGCCTAGGCAGGCATCAGCCACTTGATCAACTCTGGATCACATCTCCCAAGACAGCAAAAAAGACTATTTGCCTTTATTACTCTGTGCAGGCAGCCAAAGGGAGGCAAAGAACAAGGCTGGCATCATGAGGAACCAGGGAACATTTGATATACGGCAGGACTTTGTATTCCAGAAGTCCTCACGATGTTCATCTCTGATAGGACAAGGAAATACTGAAATACTGGTTTCCATTAAGTTTGTGTTGCAGCTACATCAAAAGACAGGGAATTTTTAATGACAGAAGAGTGACTAATTTTTTCTGGTATGAATCATCACACTATCTCAGTTTCCTCATTTATATTAGGAATACCAGAACATTTTTTTCTTATCAATAAGGTAAATTACTTAATGTGTATAAAGGGCTGTCAAGCCAGGCCAAAGACTGAGCAAGACTGCAAAATCCAAGCCTGTTCTCTCAAGCCTGTCAAACCCACAGGTGCTGTCAGAGGAGGAGCTGTGCTACCCCATCAGCCACATTGGCAACAAAAATCCATCTCACACCCTTGGCTGGAGCCACCCTTGTGGCTTCATCACTCCCTTGGCTGAAGCAAGGGCTCTTCAGGGTCATGGCACTTTCTGCCCACTTTGCACCAAGACCAGTAACCTCTGTGAGCTGCCACGTCCCAAGTCCCCAGCTTTTGTCCTCCCTAGAGCGCAGCCCAGAGCTGTTGGCCTCACACATGCTTTACTAAAGCTTGGTTTGCATGGCACAGAGAAATAGGAAACTTGAGCACAGCCAGTTTTTTCCAGCCAAAAGCAAACACAGAGGCAATTATCCCTGCAAAACTCCTTTTGCAAGCTGAACACACTCCATCCAGGCAACCTCTTTAAACTCTACTGGCTGGTTACTCCCTGCTGAATAAGCTTACTTCTCCTTGAGGAGGTTGCCAGCCTAACTCAAGTCATGTGCCTAAACTGGCAAAACCCACTGAAGTGTAAAGAGTCCACCCAGGGTTCAGAGACCCATTCCTGGGTAATTGGCTTCCATAATGACACATACACACACAAGCAGGAAACACAGGAAAGCTTCCCCTCAGGTTTGCTCAGAGTACATACAGCTTTTCACCTGTGATGAATAATAAAGAGCTTGTCCTTTTATTCCCCTGTCCATGAATTAATCAGGTAAGGAAAAAGGGGGATCTGGATGAGAGCCATGGGCTAAAGGATAAAAATCCCATGCACACACACACACACACAGAGCAGGGACATGCAGAAGTGCCATATGGAGAGTAAACAAGCTGTAGTGACCTTCTCGGGCTTTATCAAGTATTCACGGGACGCAGGCTCATGGGGATACAAAACTAATAATAATGAACCCACCAGCATCCTGGCATGTTCTGGTTCTCCCTTCTGGCAGCATTTCCTCCCCATTTGCATGCCAGATGCCTGTCAGCCCAGCAGCCCAGCCTGCCTGGTGGCCTTCAGCCCTGCACTCTTACTTGGAGCTAAAGCAAAGGAGGGTGCAGCCATGTAGAGGATTTCTTTGTATCCAGGCCTTTTTAAATAGAAAAGAGCAGACAGTGTCAGACCTTCAGGGAGACATGGTAATCCACAGACTCCACTAATTTAAAAGGTGAAGACCAGCACCTTGCAATACCAGAGTCAAGTTTTATACTCTTGTGCCTTCAATGAAGACCTTGGGTTTTATTTCCCAGCCTCTGAGGATCATGGTCATCAGGCACTTTTGGAGATCAGGGAGGGCATCTGTTACCAAGTTAGTGACCTCAGACATGAAAGGAGTCATCTTGTTAGAAGCTGGCCATTCAACCATAGCAAATTAGATTTCTTGAAGGATTTCAGCCTTGAATTTTCATTTCACAATATATTTCAAAGGAAAAATGGGACCTCCTAAACAGATAGCTGGAAGAATGAACTATGCAAGATGGGATGATTTTTCTAAAGGACAATGATCTAGTTAAAAGCAACACAAATAGACTGAGTGGAAGCAGTCCAAATTATGTTGATGTGACTACTTAAGAAAGCTAAATGCAGGCAAGTCTTTGCATCATCAGTGCTTTCAGCTTTAATCTCTCAGAAGTAAAGAGAAAAAATGGCAATGTTGTCATTTCTTGAAAGAAAGTGGCAGTATCTTGATTTTGGTATTCTTTGCTTCTTTTTGAACTGTTTTGGTTTTTTTTTTTTCTCTCCTACATACTTCAGATCTCAAACAAGTTATTTTAAAATAACAGATGTAATTGACCAGAGGTGAGATAGAAAGGAGACATGGACAACCCATATAAAGACTGAGGGCAAGAATGGCTGGACAGCCTCTATAAAAGCAACCTGTCACCAATGAAAACAGAATTGGACATTTTTGAGGGCTGATATGTTGCAGAAAGCAACTTAGGTCAGTTGCAATAGCTACCTGAAGGTGAACATCTCATCCATTTCAAAGAGATTTGATGAGCTCAGAAAATATGTACAGCTATGTAGGAGTAGAGCTAAAGCCTTCTGGAGCTGACATCCCCCCAGCCTTGCCCCACTGGGCAGCAGGGGTGTTCCAGGGTGAACAAACCAGCGTACCACAGAGATGCTGCTTTGATTTCCCCTCTATCCTTTAAAATGACTCTTGTATCTCTCACTTTCTTAGGTTATAAAGTGTCCCTGTGATAAGTTAAACAGTGATGCTGTTTAACACAGAGATCTATAACTTGTACTTGGGTGGCTAGGGGTAGAGTGAATATGTGTCAAGGGATAAACTGCATTTCTCCTGTGCTTTTAACCACCTCCCTCATGCTTAGCCCATTAATCCATCATATATGGACAGACTTCTTATATTCCAGGCACCTGAACAGGTCCTACTGCTAATAAAAAACCCCAAACACAATAAAGAAACAGGGATAAAAGCAGATTTTTTTTTCTTTGCCCTTGTGTGAAATTGCTTCAAGAAAACCACATTAATTTGCATTTTATAGGTGAATAAATTGGTATTACAGTGCTGGGAAATGCTGAGTGAAGAAGGCCAAAGAGGAGGCAAAACAAAACTCAGCCCTTCAAATACCTTGGGGGGGGGGGCAAAACTTGAGGAGAGAGGCAAAGAGAAGGTGGTAGGAATGGATGGAGATCTGTGAGGTTCCAGGGATGAATGGGAAGACAAGGGCAAGGAGGCAGCTGTACACAAGAAGCAGTGCAATAGCACATTAATGATTATTAGCTAATTTTAACCCTCAAGGTGTTTTGCTCTTACTCATTACACACAAGAATTTTTCCTCATGAGCAGGCACAGGCACTCAGGCACACGTCTGCATCCTAACTCAAGCCCAGCATCCACCACCTTGCCAGAAGCAGTCTCTGCCTTTAGACTGGCACACCAGCACACATGTTATAAAAACATCATGCTACAATTCCTTACTTTGTCCAAACCAGCTCCCCTTTCCCTGCACCAGGGGCTCCTAAACACAGAGTTGTATCCCATCTGACCCATGGGAACATGACACGCTTCAGTTTTAATTCAATCCAACCTTTCTGCTTGCTTTGGTGTTCTGTGCTCAATGTCACAGCAAGAGCAGCTTCCTGATTGCCTTGCTACATGTTTATAATTAATTTCTCTCAGGAGGATTACAGCCAATATTATTACCAAATGCATTTTCTAAGTATTGAAGCAGGATTGGTTCCAAAAAATACATGTGATTTATTTTCTCCCTAGGGAGCAGACATTTGTAAGTAGCAGATTACTGACATGCCACAACCAGAAAGCAAAACATAATAGCAATTAATACAGCATTGTGAAGGAAAGCCTGCCTGCTGCACAGACCTCTCAACAGCAGCAAGCTGACAGCACAAAAAAAAAAGGCCGTGTCACAAAATCTGTCGCAGGACTCAAAATACCAAGAAAGATTAGGAATAAGAGGGTGGGATTTAAACTCCATGCAGCAGAGGCTATCCTTTTATTCTGCTTTTCAGCAGCACTGGGCAGGCAGAGGTCCTGCCCTACAACGGGTGCTACGAGCATCAGCACTAGGGATGAGGGGTAACTCACATCCATATTAAAGCACCATGGGTGTTTCAGAGGAACCAAGGCCTTTTGATGGGATAACTTTCAGAATAAATTTCAATTTTTTCCTTTTTTAAATCATCTTTTTTCAGAGAGAAAAAGAAGAGAGGTATTTTTCCTTTTTCTCTTAAAAATTCATGAAGTGACCCCTCTTCCCCTGCTTTTTTGCTTAAAATTCCTTCATATGTGTGACACAGTAACTTCAGCTGAGACTGTCTTTAGGCAAAAGTAGCTTTTCCTAGGAAAATTGGCTTCTGGAGAATATACCTTTGACCAGCCCTGAAGGAACAAAACAAGTGGCCATGGCGTGATTTTCAATCACTACTCTCTTAACACAAATCATAGGAACATGTGGCATGGTCCTACTCAGTTCAATGGCCATTTAGCCCTATGCTTCCCTGATGAGCCACTCTGTGAAAGGAGTAGAGGGGTTTTGCTTAATCAAAAAACACTGCCTTGCCAACCCAAGCCAACAGGTGCTCGCCAGAGGCATCTCTGCATACACAGAGAGAACCATAGCATTACAGCAAACATTCAGCTCACCTGGCCTGGCAGCCAGGTGTCCCCTCCTGCACAGCTCCAGGTCACATCCCAGGCTCTTCAGTGAGGGTCCCCCAGGAAGCAGCTTGTGCACAGCTTATCTCCCCCAGGGCTGCCTCTATGCACAGGCACTGCAGGCTGAAAAGGGCACTGCAAGGTGCCTGTGGCTGACCTGGTGAACCTGAGCCCTGTAACTCTGCAGCATCTCTCCCTCATTAGCTCCAAAGACAACACAAGGACGGTGACGAAGCATGGGGGCAAACCAGCCACCCTGAAACCTGGAGCTGCAAAAAGCCATGTAAATGAGGGCTGGCAAGCCCCTGCTTGTAGGTGATTTGAAAATCAAATCCTAATTGCCCCTGCAGATATGACCTCAGTTGTTTCCCAGACAAAAATCTTGAGATCTTGTGCAAGAAAACTGCTCTCACTGAAAAATTACCACTGAAGATTTTCAGCTCTTCTCAGCAACACATGGCCAACAGGGTTGAAAAGAAATAAAGAGGATCTGCCAGAGGATGGGAAGATCCCTCCATCCATCTCTAATTTATTCACCCACCTGTATAAACAGCCCTTAAAACTTGACTACATGAAGAAGGTAGTCTGCAAATGTTGGTAAAACATTTTTCAAGGCACACAAAGAGAGAGAATCAAATTTTTTAAAGCGCTATTTTCTCTATTCCATTGTAGCTTTTACAATTGTTTCTATAGGCAAGCATGGGGATGATGATAATTGGGGCTCTGCTTGTAGAAATTCTGGACATTGTTGAGATCTTTTCACAGATATCCCAGTTATTGCAGCATGAAAACTTTCACTTTAAGAAAGTGTTTCTGTCCGTGAAAATAACTTTCTGAATCTTGAAATAACCATGATAATAGATATAGAAACTTTCCACCTATGCTTTCCAGCATAATGACCTACAAGGTTTTTAGAACCTAATTAAGAATGTTAAAGTGTCAAGAGCCTTAACCTTTTCATACCTGATGCAGAATATCCCAGCGGTGCTGGCAGCCGGTGGTTGCCACAGTTGCCTTTGATGAGCCATGCATTTGAAAGGATGGCATGCTACAATTAACTCTGTGGGTCTGGACTATGAAAAGAAGTGCTGGGATGGCAGGAAAAAGTGAACTCTTCACCTCCAAATTATACTAGCGGGACTGATTATGGTAATGCCAATTTAATAATACAACAGTAAGCTTGTTCTTCCCCTTTCCTGACTCAAAAGTCCACTTTGCTTCACAGTGTCTTTATTTTGATAGCAATGAACTTGAAGCCTGGCTCTCTGCCAGGTTTGTGAACTTTTCCTAGCTTTTCTTTTTTTTTTTTGTTTTTTTTTAAGTAAGTTTCCCTCAGTAGTGAAAGTAAATGCTTGATTTACTCATGACAGCAACCCAGCTTTTTTTTTATATAGCAGTGGCTACCATCAAATTATGGCTATTTAACTGGAGAACTTCCAGATTTTGGTCTTAACTCTTACAATATTAGCTGGAAAGACACTACTATATTCAAGTCTAGTTCTTCATCTTCTCTCATTTCATTTTCAATTGGGTTAGTGGGTCAGGTGGACCTACTGTCTCACCCTGTAGGATGATTCTTCCAGTTTTCAAGACAGGACAAAAGTCACTGGACTTATGATTTGGCTTTAAAAATGTTTCCAAATGCCTCAAAGTTTGCCTTATCTTTTCCTTAGTTTAACTAACTGAAAAGATTTTCCAGTTTGTGATGTCTTGGGTTATGGCATGGGTGTGCATTGATTTTGTGGTACGTGGCAGTGGCTAGAGCTTATCAGAAGTGTACAAATGTAAATGCTTCCCTGCGTGACCTATAAACTAGGGGGAATTTGAAATCATTAAGGACAATTTAAAAATAAATAGATGTGTTAACAACTTGACTGCTTCCCTGAAAGCCTTAGAAAGATGAATTTCTGTGTTGTTTGTGAAGGCAGAGTAAGAGGGTTTTACTTGGTTCCTCAGCACTGTAACTCTGAATGGCTCCCAGCAGCAACAGCAGAGTTTTATATTGAAATTTGAAGTCATGAATAGCTCATGTTTAAAACAGCAAGTTGGTCCTCCTGGAATCAGGAAAACGGGGTATGATTTCAAAAATAACACATTTTGGGTTGTCTGAATTATCAGTCTTTGACATCAGTATTTTGGAATCACACATTTGAGTTTCCTTCCTACAGTGTAAAAGCAACACCCTAGCTAGCAGGACTCCTGAGCTTTGGGTCTTCCTACCTCCTTTCTGCACTTGTAGCATTCCTAAAAGACTGCAGAAATGTGGGAATCCTTAAGGAGGAGGTAGGTTTTTAAAAGCTGCCTCTGGTGGATATGACTGCAGGTCTCTGCTCTCCAAGTGGTAAAGGTATTTTTGCACTATATTCTTCTGATTTAGGTTCATAATTCCTGTGGTTTGTTTTTGGTTGTGGTTTGTTTTTGTTTGTGTTTTCTTTCACCCTCTGGCAAATAGTTACAAGGACAGGAGAATGAGGCATGTTCTGTGGGTATCTCTGAGAGACACCTGCACTCTTTTTATCATAGGCTGACCTCACTAATCCTTGCAACACCCAGTTTATTCCCACATTTATAAGTGAAGGCCCACTTCCCTACATATTCTCTAGAGAGAAGTACTATTTTATTAATTTCTAGTCAATTTTATGTACTGATACCTAAAACTTATTCTAATTAGTCTCATCTTTAATAAGGAAATGAGTAAAAAATCATCATGTTATGACAAATGAAGGTGGATCAGTTGCAATCTATATCAAGCATGTACATTACCCCAAACAGACCCATCTCATAACCATAACTGGCTAATCTGATTGCTTGAGTCCAATTACTTTAAATACTCCTGGCAATCAATAGAGATTCATCCCTATAAACCTATTTGACCCCTTTCCTCAGTGAGGCATGATTACACACATAACAGTCCTCTATTAACCTTTGACAGAGGCAGGAATTAGTGATCAAGTCTAACATACAAGTGGTGGAAAGTTGCCAAGAAGTCTCAAAAACATCTATCTTCAGAATGAACCCAACACTGTGGCCTTCTAAGAGAATAGAAATTCACCTCACAAGGTGGATACTAAAAGATAAGAGAGGCTCCATTGATCTTTCATTTCTCCCTACTGCACCATTGTTAATTGCAAATGATAAGAGGAAGAGCATTCAACATAAGCAAAGCTTTCCAATATTAACCTCAATAAGTGAATTAAGCAGCAATACTTTGCATAAAATTAGAGATCTCTAATGGGTCAAGAAATGCAATTCATTCTCGCTCTGGGCAATCAGAACTCTCTTATGATAGACCTCTGCAACTTACTGTGAGCCTGGTAATTGCTGCCCATTACTGCAACAATCAGAGTCTGACCTCAGGGATGAGCCATACCAAACCCTCGGGATGAGCCACACCAAAATCTTACTGGATTTTATTGGCATCAGGGTAGCAGCCTCCACCAGCAGCCCCATCCTTTGAAACATCCCAGTCAACAATTCATCATATGCTCTTGAATAAGACTAAGCCATTTAAACTCCTTCCAGAAGAGCAAAGAGTTAAATCTGTCCCATGGCTATCCTGTTGAAATAATGATAAATCTGGAGCAGTGTTAATTAAGAACTGTGAGAGATTCTTTTCCTATTAGCAGTAAAAAACCCATGACTATTCACAGGCAGCTGTATTTCAGCAGTAAATGTGTAATTGATATTGAAAATTTCCAGTTAGCTTCTGAATCTCTTAGGCATTGCAAAGCTCAAGGGGGAGAGTAATTCTCTTTCTACAGGGGAAAGCATCAAGAGCAGCTGTGCAGAGGTCAGTGAAGTTGTTGCATTGTGTTTTATGATATCTCCTCCCCTCATGGGTCTTCTGGTCCCCCTCTCCTTCCCCTCCTCCCCTTCCTAGCTGCCAATCACCCTAAGGGGCATCGCGGCATGAAATAAAGCTAGTGGAGAAAGAGACACAAAGCCTAGAGTAGTAAATATAACCTTATTCCCTATCCCAGTGCAACTTGGTTTTGCATCATGGGGAATTTGTCATACCTGATTCAAAGGTCCAGTGATGCCAATAAAACAGCCTTAACAGAATCCAGTGTATCATGCTTTGAAAAAAACCAGAAACACCCAGAACCTGTGAAAATACTAAAAAAAAAATGCAAAAAAAAAAAACCACTGACCTCTACTCCCTGAGAAAAAGAGAATGAACTTACCTACACAAGTATATTGCAAAGCAGGAAAACTCCATCACAGTCTCCTCCCATGCTCACTGTGCTGAGCACTGGCTCACAGCTCTCTGAGGGCTGTTACAGAGCCCTGGGTGCAGTGTGAAGAAGTGGGTACGTGCCTGGCCTCAGCAGAAGGGCAGCTCTAATAATGGGCATTGAAAACTGCTGGAGCTGCCAAAGCTGTGCTTGTAACAGCTGAAGGCTTCTGCTGGTGCCTCCTCTATATGGCCATGAGGAAGGCAAAGAGAGATTGGAAGGTTTTTCTAGTTAGATTGGTGATGACACCTGTAGAAGGACTTCAGTGAGACACATGAGGCAAGTCTACACTGACTTTGTGCTTGGTTTGGCTGTCAGAGGTGAAAACCAGCTGCAACGTACATGTTCATGAGTTTTACGTTTTGATGGTACCTGTAAACTGGCAAGTTATGGCACTGAGCCAGTAAGGTCAGTTCTATGAGGAGAAACCATAGGAGAAAAATTAACCTCTAAGGTAAAAAAAAAAATATTAACAGCATCTTCCTCACATTTGAGTGCATACTTTAATATTTGGGTTGAGCTGTGAACAGCAGATGAATAGTAACTGGATCCAAATTATTTTCCTCATCTGGCACAGATGAGATCCTTACAGTTCTGCCCTAAAACCAGCTTGATAGCTCACACACTTGTTGATGTCCTTTCCAGTGCCCTAACCAAGCCTGACAGCTTTTGGTATTTATCCTCACATCACCCTGTAATGTAAAAGAAAGCTATTACTTCTTCCTTGCACAAGTGAGAAATTCATGAAAAAAAAGACCAAACCCAAAAAAAGAACTAAAAGGGTAGGCCATCAAGTATGTTTAAACTGACAGCAGTTAGACACCTAAACAACTGGGTGAATTTAGACATTAAAGAGTCATCTACCGTCCAGCAGTAATTCCTACTAATTTACAGATTTGAAGGGCTCCCTCCACATTTGCTCAATTTTTTTTTTTTTATCCTGCTGTCCTGGATTTGGTTTGTGCCTTGTGTCCTAAGAGCTATATTATGGGTCCTTCAGCCCACAGCCAACACCCCCACTTCTCTCTGCTGCTTCCAGTAATGAGCCTACAAAGAGTGCTCTGATGTGTTTTAATGATGTTGAATTCCTGGAGCAATTGTCTGGATCTATGGGAGTTCTGGGATATCCTGGAATAGTTCCTGCCATTTCCAAGCCATCCAGGAGAAGAAACCATACCAAATCTCTGCAGACTAGGGAAATGCTAAACTTTTTCTTGGTGCAAACACAAGGGATTTAGAGGTGCTCCATCTCACTTTTTAATTCTGCAGATATTTTATGTCCTTAATGCTGTTGTTTAAAACGTGCAACACTGTGCTTTAAGTATGCACACTCATGTTGTGCCTGCAGACCCTTGCAATAAAACTGAGGGTGCCCTCAAAAAAAACTCATCTAAAAGTTTATTTCCAGCAGTTTATTTTTTTCTTTAAAAAGAAGATAGGGTAAAAATTCTAGAATTCTGATGTGAAATAATTACATGTTTTATACATTTTATCTTCCTCTGGTGCTGATCTCATGGGCTTCAACATAGTGGGGTTCTCTACAATTGTTCTCAGCTATCTAGATCTTATAACCCACGAGACAGTGGCCACTTACAGTTCAGATGGTCACAGAGTTATCCTTGCTGACATTCAAAGAATGTGTTATTCACCATAGCAAGCTCTGCAGGAAATCAAAGAGCTGTTTTACATCTACCTGTCTAGTGCTGTTTTGTGTATATGACTAAATCCCCTATTAACTTCTTATCTCCAGTGTCCCAGTTTCATCTCCCCCTATTAAATTTTCTCCCTGCCAGTCAGTTATGATTTCAGAAAAGTCTTTCAAAATGGGATTTTTTTTTTCTTTGGAAATCAATTCTCTCACAATGGATCAAGTGGGGAAAGCAGGCACAGTATGGTGGGAAGTCTCGAGGGAAAAAGAACTGAAAGAACATGTTAAAAAGAAGTTGCTTATGAAATTCATTCATTTCATACCTGACTGCTTCTCTTCCAATAAATAATTGCAGTATGCCAGAGACAGGAAAAGGTCTTGTTAGATCTCTTGGCTCTTCAAAACATAAAACCTGCATAGCACAGACATGATTCATAAAGGGCTTTAAGACAACACAAACACCTTGGCACCATGGGATGCTCAGCAACATGGTTGGAAGCACGTGTAGAAATCATGACAAAAGCACTTAATAAAAGCTTCCCAGAATTGTGGGTGTCCCCACCTCCAAAGTGGATAATAAATCCCTTCTGCAAGATCTGTGTTCCTCCCTCCCTGTTCACTCTCTCTCCCCCACTGCCTCTCTTGGAAAGGACAGCAATCCACTGTGTGTGGGCAAGACCAAAGATGCCTCAGGAAACTGTTCTTTCATGCACAGTTGTGTTTTAGCTCGTCCAGTCCTGCACATTTGGTTGCATTTTGCAGCTTTCAAGAACTTCAGAGAGAAAGGCCCAGTACCTCATCCCTCTAAATAACACAGACCTTTCTTTTAAGGTATTTTGCTTTCAAACTTTGCTTTTTCCTTGTGTTGGGTCCCTCATTGTATCACCAAACTGGTAAACTCTTTGCTAGCTCATACATATAGTCAGATTCATACATATAGTGGGATTCAAGTACTGGGCAGCAATGTCCTAGGGAGTCCCTGGATATACACTCATTATTTTGTGTTTTTTACAGTCTATGGCGCTGTAGAACTGCAAAGAAGGTGACCCAAATTGTCTAGGGCATTTCTCACACAATTCATCTCCCCCTCCATCTTTAAGGACTTTCCTCCTCCCCTTACCCTTTATGTGTGTGCCTATACATGGGCAATGACTGATATGGATCATTCCTGAAAAGAAAAGCAGGCTCAAAATCCAGTAGGTGCTTTGGGCTCTTCTGGCAGGTACTTAGTGCATAGAAATTTTATTAGTGAGTCACACACCTCTAACCAGCTTTCCACTAAGTGGTTGTTTTAGTATGTTTTGACCCACGAAAAAATGTCATATAATTAGGAAAATGATCAACTGAAGTGCAGGCACAGGTGTCTCTGCTTGTTATTCACCCATGCTGCATGGTACTTAGATAGGAAACAGCAGGCACATCACCATGGAGGAAAATGCTCTTCTCAGAATAACACACAGAGGTAGATTGGTCCCACCTTCTGCAGAGCCTTTTCTGCTCTCTTAGGGATCCAAAGCCCCAAGGAAGGCACCTTCACTCCCCTCCTTGCATTTCACTTTGGAGATCAATCAGACCAGACAAATCTTCCCTACACACTGAAAAGCAGTGTCTTGGGTCCTTCCCAGCATGTGTCCATGACATTTCAGGGATTGCACCAGGGCAATGGGCCTGTGGCATTCTTGCATCATCCTGCCCATGCTGAAATCCATCCTGCAGTTACTCTGTGACTGCTGCCTTGGCCCACCTCGCTTGGGAATAACTGATCACTCTGCTCACAGGACTGAGGAAATGCTTCTGGAGTTCCTCCTGCACCCAGAAGGATGGGTTCTCAGAGCTGGGAGCAATCTCCTATGATAACTAGTGTAACAAAAAAACAAACTAATTTTAATCAAACTGTATTAACTACACTAGGGAGCTGCTTGGAGCATATGACTTCTGGCCCACACAGTCTCACCAGTCCCTTCCTGCTTCCTTCTCAGTTTCTTACACCACAAAATTAATTATTTTGGAAAGAGGAAAGAATTGCCCTTTATATTATGTTTTAAAGATGACCCTGTGACTAAAAAGCAGATCTTATTTACTTTCAGATCCCAGCAGGATAGAAAGGCATGCAGTTTCTTGTGACTTGTCCCTGTTTAAGTACCCAAAGAGATATTTCATACTGTAAAGTACTAAATAATGGGTAAAGGATGTGAGGTGATGTCACTTTTCAAACCTGCTCCTAAGAGGGGAAATGCAGGTATAAAAGCAAAATTCAGCAGCAACTCCAGCTGTCCCTGACATGGCCAGTGCAACTTCTCCAAGTTCAAGGATTCTCCATTCACTTCAGGATGAGAGGAGCACTCCCAAGTAGCCCTTCTCTGAGGAGAAGGCATTTATTTCAGAGCTGCTTTTGTCTCCTGCCTGCACAGAGTAGAGAGGCAGTGCTCTGTTAGAGGTCACTAAATAGGAAGAGGAGGGATGGCTGTAGTTTGAACAAAAGACACAAACCAGGAGGTGTCAGATGCACCAGCTTTCCTTCCTAGACTGTGTCCTTCTAACTGTGACATCTGTTGTCAGTGAGCATCATCAGAAGCTGAGAGGAGAAGTAACATGGCAGAGACTTAATTTCTACCCACTATCACATATTTTTTAAGGAAAATTGTGTCTGTTTCTCTCATCTCCACTACCAGCAGGATTTCTGTTGAGCTAGCTACAAATTTCAGACTGCTTGTTTGACATGTTCCTTGCCAGCATATAGGAGTCCCTTGTTCTCTCCTTTAGCTTCATCTTCTATTTAGCTCTTTGAAAAAGGAAAAAAAAAATCAACCATTCAGAAGCAGCAGCTCCTGCTTTGGACCCACCCAACTTGGTGATGTCCTGGGGCCATAAAGGGTGACACAATCAGCAACAGCAAAGCTGAGGATCAAGTCTGATCTTCAGCCATACAAATGACCTTCAATGTCCCACAAATCTTCTCCCCAGAGACATCTTTTTTCTCCAGAGCACTTCCAAGATGCTTCACCAGCTTCCCTGAAGTGCAGTGCTTAGCCCCTTTGGGGAATCTCTCTCTGTCAATGACATTCCTCATCCCTTATTAATTCCTATTCAGAAGGTGGCTAAAAGGGCAGAAAGACTGAATTTGGGAATAGGGAGCTGGAAGATCTGGCTTCCTAGTCTAAAGTCCTGTGTCTGGACATCAAAGGAAGGGCAGGTCAAGCTTTGTAGTTGTCTCCTGAGCAGCAGCAGCTCCCATGCACTCTCCTCCAATTTACCTCACTCACTACCAGTTTTGATTTCTCCATGACTTCTTTCCAAATCTGTCTTCACATCAGTATATTACTCACTGAGCCACTTTAAATGAGCAATTCAGCAGCTTATACCTGCAGAAATCTCTAAATTAAAATTTTCATGCAAATTTAAAGGTCATTTTATTTGTATAAATGCAGAAAACTTTCAAAGTAGCACCTGGAATATTCAGTAATGGTGTATAATATTTCTAGTGAGAACTGCATTGGATCCACACAGGTTACACTTTGCTACAGTTCAAAACACCTCTGTGAACAAGATGACAATCTCAGAAAAAAGCTGTTGAGTAGACTTTAGGGAGAACACTTGTTCAGGAAAGAATAGATCAAAATTTAAAACCTGGACCCTGATGCATCCTGTTGGAAATGCAAATGTGACTGTAATTGGAAGCTGTCAGCTCCCAGGTAACAGTGGCAGATTAGGGTGAGGAACCAAGGTAAGAAAGTGAGGTTATAAATGGAGACACACTTTGCTGTCGGCAGGCTGACACAGTCATATGTGAAGGCTGCATTGCAGAGAACTATTTATAACAACACTCATTTAGAATAGTGCTTAACACTATGCCAGGTAGATTTAGGTTTAAGAAAAAAAGAAAAAGAAAATGGTAGAGGGTATATTTTTTCACTGAGTTTCCTTCAAGTCTCATTTCCTCCCTTCCACCCCTGATGTGGAATTTTCTCTGTGCCTCTGCTGTGTCTTGTTCCATTGTGTTGGACGGGTGCTTTCACACCTGATTGCAGTCTTTGCCCTCCATCCCTTTCTTATGCGGTGCATAACATGGGTCCCACATTTTTTTCTTTGCAGAGGCAACAAGAATTGAAAATGGAATAACAGCTAATTTTCCTCCAAAATTCTGTTTTAAATACATATTCACACACTCTGGAGGCTTGTGGTTTAAGTTAGAGTATATCCTACCAAGATCCTAGTTTTCTGAAGGAGAATCAGGGGTTTTCATGAGGCACAGGTCTGTAGGAAAAAAAATATAAATACCTTCTCATGCCACTTTAAGCATTTTTTCTCAGTACTTGGCCCAAAATTAATCTGTCCATTGTATGAAACTACCATGGATAGACAACCTCTGAATGCTGCTGAAGATAAAGAATGGGTCAGCAAACAAGGAAAGACAGACTTGGATGGGCCAGTCACAGTAACACTGTGGGTAACACATTTTGGGGTGTAACACCCATCGCTGTCCAGGCCCAAACTGTGTCCCTGTGGATACACACCATACCTTTTGCTGTACACCAATTGCTCATAGAGGTGCCTTGAGCTTTGCATCAGTCACGTGGGGAGCCTAAAGACCCATGGGGTACAGTGCTATTAGATGGCTGATATTAGATTAGATGGTTCCCACTGTTTTGGCCAGGTCCAAGGACTCCTTAATTTAAATGGAGTATTTTCTCTGTCAGTTTGGGCTCACACACCATTAATGTGGTGCAATCCTACCAGTTTAGTATCAACTTGGCATTGCAGGGTTTATGTGAAGAATGCAGCACAGGAGATTGGTTTTATTATGCAAATTTATTGTGGGGAATAGAAGCCTCTTCATTCTAGGGTGGGACTACTGTCATGTTCAGCCTCCTTGTTTATGGCTGGAGAACATTTCAACATGGTAAGGCTATAATATTTACAGAGAAAAGCTACACAAAAATTTATTAACACAGTAAAACACCAATTTCAGGGTACATTTTATTAGCAACAATAATTACTAATCAGTTAACTTGCTATTTCATATTACAAGACCTGCATTTACCATCCACTGTCATCTGCTCCCTAAGGCTGGCATAGGTCAGCGATGCAACTTTTGTTTTAGATAGTGGTGCACATTTCTCCCAATTTCCATTGATTAAGACTAATTAGAAGTTTATATCATAGAAAGACTAGATAAAATACACTTAAAAGCCATTCTAAAGCTTATGCCAGCAGTAAAATATTTTCAATTAAAACTGAAGAGTATTTCCCGCAATATATTATTATACTGGTTATGTTTTTGGGCTTCCCTGCTTTAAAGAAATTTATTAAGCTGGAAACTGTCCAGCTTTGAGTCAGTTTTATCCCAGATTAGTTATATGTAGATAATTATGCAGCCAGAAGGGCTTGCAGATGCACATCCCCATGGAGTGGCTAAGTCTCTTTGTGGGGTGACACAGCAGTAGCAAGCTTTATGGATGGGAGAGAACTCTCAGAAAAGAAGAGGGAAGTTTTTGTCTTGCCCTGCAAGTGTGTGCAACTTTTAGACCTCAGCTGGCCACAATAAACTGGTCAACACTGGGATTTCACCTTAGGAGCCAGCAGGTGACCCAGTGTGCATTGCTATCCCCTGCACACTTTATTTCATTCCCCTCCTGCTCTGTGTTAATACCTCAGCCAAAGATTTAAATGCACTGGGGCTGAGAATGTCCCACCAATCTCTGTGAAAGGAATAACACAGCTGTGGTTTCAGGGGATTTAACAGGCAAGTGCTTTGGGAACTCACTCTGTCTGGCATGGAGTGTTGGCCCACGGAGAGGAGCGTGTTACACTGCTGCTTTGATTTTAACCCTGTGCTTTTACTGGTGGAGGTGACAGCCCTGGGGCTGTGGCTTTGGCTCTCTCTGCACTTTTACATCTCAGCCTCAGGCTATCATTCTCTTCAGGTGGGACTTGAGCTACTTAAATCCTTCAATGGTTTCTAAAAACCATAAGATATATTCAACACCAAGGTCTCCACAAGCTCTGTTAGGTTGAAGATCAGACTATGGATGGTGTGTGAGGGTCTCTTAGAGTCCTAAATACTCCTCTTGTGCTTATATTCTTCCCTTACTTAAAGATAACGGCAGAGTAGATCTTCAGTTCAGATTGTTCTTCCTTGCCTCTTTCCTAACTTGGTGATTTCTTGTCTCTTTCTTTCTGGGCTAGGCACATGACATGAAGGTTTCAACAAGAAATTTTGCTCACATGTTGCATGTACACAGTCCCACAGGCTGAAGGTGTATTGTAAATGCAGGTGAACCCGGTGGGAAGAAATGATGATGTCTGACTCCAGTTCATCAGGCTGAATGATTTCTTTATCATAACTATGCTAAAATATATTAATATACTATATAAAGGAAAATACTAAAACTACATACTACTTTCTCTAACTACCATATCTAACTCAGAATTCGTGAGCCTGTTCGCCAGAGTTCAGACACAAATAGATCCAATTGACCATTAGGCTCAAACAATCCTCACCAGAATCCAATCAAGCAATCACCCCAGGTAAACAATTCTCCAAACACATTCCACATGGGAAAAACAAGGAGCAGAAATAGAAATTGTTTTCTCTTTCTTTCTCTATGAAAAATCCTGAGGGAGAGAGAAATGTGCTTACCACAAAGGTATCTCATCATAAACATCTTCACTTAATGTTTACTATCACTATATGCCAATTTCCTGTTTAATTTAAAATATCTCTTCCTTCCATATTGCATAAAACTGCAATAACCTCTACCATTACTGTTTTGAACATCACAAGTGACATCGATTTCTGACAGCTTTCCTTGGTGTACTGACAATATTTAAAAAGTGCATATTCTATAGCATTTGCTGTTGCTGAGCTGAGTTTCAGAGTGTTCAGCTCCCCACATCCCCCCACATTTTCCTTCTTGGATGCAGTGCTAGAGGAGAGCACAGCCTACAGGATCTTGGGTTGTGGTCACATTTCCACCACAGCTCTCAGCAGGTTCATGATCCGTCATACAGCCAAGGGTAAGCACAGGTTAAAAAATAAGTTGGCCTATCTCTGATCAGGGTCACTTAGAGTGGTTCCACTTTTTTTTTGTTGGGCAGACACAAAGTAGGAGGATATACTTACTCACTTTACCCACTGCACTAGGTGTCCCAGGCAAAAAAACAAAGTATGGGATCTCCCTATGGTTCTTACCCCATGAATGTTCTGCACTCAGGAGTTCTGTTGTGCAGGTTTTGTAAATGGCTATAACCTATGTGTTATTTTTCCTTTAGAATTTTTGTTTGTTCGTATTTCTGCTGAGGAGATTTTTCTAAGCATCATTTTCTTAAAAGCCTAAAAAACGATCAGGCTATATATACTGGTGTGTATATGTGGATAGACTGGGAATTCTACCACAGTACCATACAGGAAACACTTATTGATCATATTCTTTCCAGTTCCCCCAAATTTGCAGTCCATAACATCAGAAAATGCATGATCAGCAGCTTCCACAAAGGAGGCATTTTGTGCCTTGCACTACTGTTTTGATACTGAAAATTACAGCCCTGTGGCACAGTCCTGAAGGATATTTATCTAACAGACTACATAAAATTACTAGCTAGAATTGCTAATTGTTATCATATAGAAGACACTTAGAAGCCATGGATGGCAGTATAATACAAAAAAATTAAAAGTAAAATTCAAACTCAAAATGGGTACAGCAGAGCTCAAACCCATCCATGTTTTGATGCCTTGCAAAACAACCCATTCTCTGTCAGAAAGGCTTCCTGCCCGGGAGACTCCTGACACTAATACTATAGCAGAGGAGGTCAGACTGGTAGGAAGCAGGCAGGAAAAGGTGCAAGAATCCATGCCAGTGTCTATTCACAATGAAAAGGAAGCAGATTTTTCTGAACATAATTACAACACATGCTGGAGTCTGCACACTCTGATGTGGGTGTAGCTTTGCAAAAGCAGCTGAGAGCCCTGCCAGCTATCGGGCCTTCCTCACAGCAAAAAATGATTGCTCTGGCTCTCCAGTGTCCCCTCCCTGGAGCATCCTGCTGGGAAATATCATTAATGCAGCAGCCCCACTGAGAGAAAAACCAGTGTGGATTCACCACACAGGGCCAGTGCCTCGGTGCCAGGCACTTCTATCATTGACTGCAAACCTCCCCTTCCAGTCTGATTTTTCCCTGAAAGGAATCATTATGAGATCTCATTGTGCACACCCTTGCCTATCCACCCAAGGGTTCCTTTTTATCCTCTCTGGCAATTTGTATCTACACACAACAAATGGATGTCTCACACACATTTAGCTCCTACACATGTGTGACAGAGTTGGGTTGTAGGTAGGGGAAAATTCGTCTCTCAGCCCCTGAGGAAATATCTAATGAGTTTTATTAAGCATCACTATACCTGCACAGAAAGAAATGCAGTGGAAACCAGACTTTGTAACTTTCAGCATGTGCAAAGTCTGGCTTAATATACCTATTTGCAATGGTCTGTCTGGGCAGCCCGACCCTGGAGGGACTGCAATGTCAGTGGATTAACTGCAGCACAGGTCCTGTGGAGTATAAAGATACTCAGCCTCAGTGGATGGAGATTCTTAACTTCTGCACACCTCCTCTGGCTTTCTCAACACACAGCTGTGAGGCTGGGGTTTGCAGTGTGATCACAACTAAGATGTTTCTAACAAATCCCTAACGTAATGCACAACTTGTGTTTATTTTGCCTGATCTAGCAAAAGGCTTTACCAGGATAAAAGGCTGATTGGTTCTGATGAACTGTCTGCACATACCTAAATAGAAGCAGGGGTCCAAGGTTGTTGTTATGAAGACAAGAAGTTTCTGTGCATGTTAGAAACCCTCATGTTGCTTGTAGCAGCAACATGTCTATGACTCTGGAATAAAAAAAGACAGCTAGTTATACACAAAATATCCAAATACTGGAATATGAAGATGATGGGAATGTAAGACAGGGTTTATCAAAACTCTATTGCAGACAGATGCTGTGCAGTTTTCAGCAAATACTTTGCATTTCGGTTCTCTTCAAATGCAGCTCTGTAAACAGTGAATAGTCCCACTGTTAATGACTGGCTTGCTGTATTTATAGAAAGCCAGATGTTATTTAGCTATGGTGGGATTTAAGAAGCAGTCTAATAACTGGGGGCTTTTTTTTTTTTCTAATTCCCAGCAACTAAATCAGTAAAGCTTTGTTGCACCACCAATCTCAAATGAGAGGGCATCTACTCAAGGTTCAGCAAAACCAGCATGACACAAGACAAGGAGGTGGTGCTTTTTCTAGAATAAGTTATGCAGTTTGGAGAAAGAAGACCCACATGTAAATAGAAACAAATGTTCTAATCCTGCAGTGATTCATTGTAAGATAATGAATCCCCTCTCTGACTCTTTCCTGCTTTCTCTGAATAGAGGCAGTGTTCCCACACAGATACACAGGAGCATCAGGAATATTTGGGCTCTACTACTGACAGCATCATTTGACATTTCTAAGGCATTGATAATAATCATTTACCTCTGGGTGTGGTTGCTGCTCATTTATTTGCTGAGAAAATGATTTGAGGCCCCAGCACCTCTAGACAGCTGTTGTCCATTTCAAATACACTCTTCTTCCAAGCAGGTAGTGCCAAGACTCACAACAGAGGCAAGGAGCAGACAAGGGGGTGGGAAAGACTAAACAAATGAACAGCAAAGGAGAAGTCCTCCTGTTTAATTTACCCCACTCTGCAAGAGAAAATGAGAAAACAAAAACAAAGGTCTGCCAGCTCTGTTCTAGACTGGTTAGATATTATTTTGATAAATGTTGATGGCAGACTGATGAATATCAGCTATTAATGCTCTAAACCTCAACCCTACAGGACCCTTCACCTTTGCCATCCTTAGGAGAGGTGGCAGCCTCCATACTGCAGGAGCTGCAGCTGCCCACAGCAGCCAAGTAGCATTTTCTTCATGACCTTCCTGTCTTCCTACCACAGCACCACTGAACTACAGTGCTCTTCTGAGAACAGGGCCAACTCGGACGTCTTTCTAAAATGCCACTTCAGCCTGCTACAATTACATGCAAGGCAGCAACCTTTCCTTGGACAGTGGGAAGAACATGAGCTCTTGCCATCCTTCTCCCACCCACAGGGAGCAAGAAGTTGGGGTCTCATAACTTTTACTTTTGAGAATGCACTGACAGAGCACTTCCTCTACTTCCTTCAAGACCACAGTAAATTTACCTCTTTGGGTACACACCTCAGCCTTTTGCTCATGTCAATGAGGAGTCCTGCTCTGGTTGAGAAGGGGTTTTTATTTTCAAAGAGCTAAACTTTTCAAGGTAAGGCTCTATTGCCATTTACTGGCATTTGCAAGGCTCTTTATACCAGATTGAGTTCTTTCATTTGGTGGGTTTTCTTTTGTCTCCTCTAGAAAGTCCTACACAAATATATCCATGGTGTTTTGTCCCTGCCCTGAGCCTTGCACACTGGAAATATTGCAGCTTTTTCTCAGTCAGCTTCTGGCTGGGTATGTGAAGAAATGCAGATCCCTCTTTCACAACCTGAGGCTGATTCTTTTCCTTTGCACAAGAAATATCCCAGCAGATATTAGCACAAGGCTGACAAGGCTGCCTTTCTTTCTGGATTTACTTTGAACAAAGCAGAAATCCATACTGCAAATCTGTGATATATGTGGCTCACACTATCAATGTGTTAGCCTGGATTTAAAGAAAACACTTGATCACAGCTCCCAGGGGATCTTGAGGCACAGGTTAGGAATGATAGGCCATCTGTCCCCAGAGCAGGGAGAAACCTGATGACAGGAGCTGTGTTTGCCTTGCTACCCTTCAACGCCTCATTTTGCATCCTGTTTTCATTACACTCTTTTCCTCTGTTCTTTCAGACTCCAGCACTCAGGCTTTTTGTTCACTCCTGTGGCAGGTAGGATACATTGGTGCCCCTTAGCACACTGGCTGTACCCCATGGGATAAGGATGCCAAACAGCAGCCAGACTCTCTGGGTTCAGAAGGTGCTGTAGTCCATTAAATAGATTAAATAAATTATGTGCTCAGTCTGCAGGGGAAGGCACTGAAAAACAGTTCAGAAACTACAAGGAAGCAAAGCAAGGAAACATAGATGTGGAGCTGAAGAGCCTGCTGCCCTGCCCTGCAGAACAGTACCTTCCTTGTCGGGCAGCAAGTCATCTTTGGACAGCCTCATAACAGCAGCTATTATCTGGATTGTGCTCCTTATTCTCAGCCTTCTCCCCCTTTAATCTCAGCTGATTTTGCTACTCAGTGCAGAGGAGTCACAGGCAGATGAACCTGTTGTTGTTAAGAGCCCGGCTTCCAATCTTGAAACCCTCTGCTCACGCACCTACATCTGCACTTAGACCTAAAATTGGCACTTGACACCCACTGTAAGAGGTAAGCGCTGACAGGCTTTCTGAATAATCAGTGTGCAGGTGTTTAATTGCTGAATTAAAAACCTGATTTTGAAAATTGAGCTCTAAGTATCTGTATTTCTGTAACCAACTCTACTATCAACTTCAGACATGCACCATGGGAAAATAGTCTGGCTGTGAGGGCCAATTCCAACACTTGTTGAGTGCTCAGTCTCATTTTTGTGCTTCTCCCATCCCATTTTCCTCAGGTGCTCTCCCCTTTCTGCCTGCTCAAATCCAGGGTTGAAAATGGCAAAGGGATTAACCAAAAGCAACTTAAAACTCTCATCACTTCTGCTTTTGGAAATCTTCCCATGGATTCCTGTCCTTCCCAGCCTATGTGAAAACTTGGGGGAAGCAGGTAAAACCAGGGTTCATACCTCAGTTACCATTTCACTGTTGCTTTTCAGCTGCTCTGAATGACCTCTTTTTGGTGAAAGACTGCAGATGGCATTTGAGCAACCAAATTATTCTTTTGTTATTTCAAAGACAAAGCCTTAAGAACACTCATGGTTAAAATCAAAACCGGAGGAGGCTGACAAAGAGTGAACAAGATTTTTAATGGCAAAACCCAGTAAACAGCAGACATGCCACAAAGCACTGACTTTTTTCCTTTTGAATTCATATAATCAGGACTATTGATCTTCATGGAAATTATGTTTTAGGTAAAGAAGCTTTGCCAGGTTCATTGACAGGAGCAGCAGAATGTTTTCTGTCCCATGTTTTGAAAAGAGATGATACTGGCTCTATTCTGGCTCATTTTTAGCACTCCACTGTAACAAAAACAATTGTTCTGGCCCAAAAAATATTTTAAAAGAAAAAAAAAGCCCATTTCACCATTAAACAGCACAAAATTTCCAAAATTTCTCTGGAAGGAAACTTTATGATCTGCCTATGAATGTTGGTTTGTCCAAAGATAAACTGTCTGGAGACACTTATTATTAAGAGCAAATTTTGAGATTCATGTTACCCAAAAGCTAATATAAATAAAGAAGGGGAAAGGAAGGAATATTTTAGAAAGGAAGTTAGTGATGTAGGTAAGAGTATGCTACACCAAAACCAAAACCATCTGTACAGCTGAACATGATCTCAATACAAGAAAAAGCCTTTGTTTAAATATCTTTTTCAAGAAAAGGAACTAAAACAGTATTGCTGGCATTGAATAGACACATTGGAGAAAAACTAAACTCCAAGTGCTAGACATATGAGTACATAAATTTCTGAGTATCTTTGCTGAACATTCTTACATCAGACTCATATTTTGAATGCTGATGCTGATGGGTATCCTAAGTCTGTTTTTGAAGTTGTGCAGTTGTGAGTGTTTTGGAATTTTTTTAACTAAATACTGGTATATTACTGGCCATTGCTGGCCCATAATGCCAGTCAGCTGCTGAAAAACAATATTCTTCTGTTTGAGCATTTACCCTTCCATTCACACACATGCACCTAAGTTTAACAGCAACTATGGCAATATATGCCAAGACTTCAAAGGCTGTAGATAATAAACATTATTAGTTTCATTACATACTGAAAACAAATGGCTTAATTTACAAACTTAACTTTACACATGCACTTAAACATACCTGAGTGGAGCAAAACCTCAGGCTTCATATTCCAAGACCTCTGCAGATGGTTTAAGTTTAGGGCAGTACTAGCCAGCTGCCAGGAATATTTCCTTTTGTTGCCATATAAAACTGTCTCTCCTTGTCCCATCCACCATACAGAGCAGCTCATCTGCCTCTTCACAAAAGCCTTCATATCCGGACACACAACACATCTTACAGACAAGGCTTGAGAGCAAAACATGGGTCCAAACTCTGACCTCAGTCACTCCTTAAGCAGCATAACTATTATCTAACACAAGCACTTCTTCTTACAGTGGAGAGTCTTCCTCCATCAGACCATTGTGTGAGAGTGACCACATTTGACTCTGTATTTTACATTATTCTCTTCTGACCTTCGCCTTTCTTTTCAAACAAGGAATTCTTTTTCTTTTTAAGCAATGCCCTTCCAGTGCCACTGTATCATGCTTTACTATTTTACACAATTGCCTTTGTAAAGAACGGTCAATAAAACCCACACTGCTGCTACAGATATTTCTTCCCATCCTGCATAGCTCCTACTCAAGGTCCCAAAGGATTTCCTCATCCCCACATCTTGACTAGTCCTTTCAACAAAGCACAGCTCCCTTCTTTACTCTTTTCTTCTTATTTTGAGCCTGAGCTTCATCTCTGAAATGACTCTCCACAGTCTCCCAAATGGAAAAATTCTGAATTGGCTCATAGAAGTGACAGATGTGTTTGAAGGAGAAACCAAAAAATGCATGGCACAGGTCCAAAGATTTGTACTGGTCTTCCTTGACTTCTGAACAACCCTTGGGACAGAATCCCAATGCCCACTGCTAGTCCCAAGATTTTGCACCTTCTCCCACAAAATAGATTAGATGTAATTATACAGACATCATGGCATCTGACCCTACCCGTGTCTTCACAGAGGACATGCAGGGAATTGCCCCAGAAAGTGACAGCAAAGCACTGCCTGACCTACTCGTCATTGTCACTGTTGTAATGCCAATGGCATGGGACAAAATACAGCTCATTCATCTCTGATTTAGGCTGCTCACTGAGGTGTGAGGGACATGTGCAGCCTCTTAAAAATAAATAACTCTTATCCTTGGGGATAAGGTACAGCCCTTCTACCTGGACAATGTGGTCAAGGCAGTCTTGTACACAAAGTCTTTTAACTTTGAGCCCTAAATTCACAGTCCTTTTTTTTTTTATCTTTTTTTTCCACCCTTTCTAAACAGTTACCCTCTTTCTCCCAAGCACCACTTTCAGGTTTCCTCTCTGCTGCATGCTCCTGGCAGTATCCTAGCTCCCTGAGAAAGGCTTGAAGTGTTTGTCACTTAGCCCTGAGAAGGTAACTAATGACTGCAATAAGCAGTGACAGTACAGTGTGGTTTTCCCAGTGCCTTGTTGCTCCTCCCTTCATTTCTAAAGTTATTTTAATACAAATAGCAAACATATTTCCTTTAGTAACACAATGCATCCTATTTTGATGAAATAGGTACTAAAATTATTCCAAGTTATTCGAGACCTTCATTGCTGTTTATTTTCTAGTAATTTTTCTATAAGGAAAACAAGCCCACTTTATTGTATATGACTCACTCTGCATAGTAGTTCTTGTTTAAATTTAGCTTAGTCTTACCTTATACCCATTTAACTTTTCTGAAAGTTTCAGAGCAGAGATATCACTTATTCCCTTTGTTGTTTACACAGATACATGTCTAAGCTCAGTGAAGACTCAGACAGTGGCTAATTCAATCTTCTGGGTCCTCTGGAGCTTTGATGTGTTGTCAGAGCAATGGGAAAGCCATGGCTAATCTGAATTTGGTAAGGGATTTAATATCAAGCTTAGATGAAATAAATCAGATGGAAAAAATATGGCATCAAACACACATGGTGAGGTGATCATGGGGGTTAATTGGCAACCTTTCCCTTTGATCGTGATCCAAGCATCATTGAGCCTAAAAAACCAGATGTTTGGTTTGCTACCTTAGGAAGAGGCATGGGTTATGTGTAGTCATAAAAAAGAAGTCATGATTTTTTAAATACTAACTACAATACAAGAACTTTTAAAACTTTCTTTGTACAAGTCTTGTCAAAGACCTTTGAAATCAAGGAGGCCACAGATGAGGTGAATTTAATTGATGGTTTGGGTTGTGTGCAACTTTTCTACATCAAAGTTCTCTTTGGATAATAAAACATTGACTACTTTCATTCCCTTTGGTTCATATTTTTTTAATTTTAAAACTTCGCTATTCTTGTCAGTAAGAAACTTTTTCAGGCACACATGTGGGATCACACACCTAATTATATTCTAAAGGCAGAAATGCAGGAAGAAATTTTGCATTGTGGCCCACCAGGAGCTCTTCTATGCCACAATCCACACAGTGAGGTGGGAATTCCTTTCAATGACTCTCATGCTGCTCAGCTCTGTTTTTCATGCCTTCCTACAGCCAACAGTTCAGTCATAAACACAGTGACTCTATAGGAAGAATAGATATTTATGATGGTAGGATGGGACCAAAAAACACTGCTGTACATATCAAAAACTATCAGAATTTGAGTTTGAGTTTGAGTTTAAAGGGACCTTAATGATAATCTAGTTTCAACACAGGGAAATTACTAGCATCTTCTCAGAGAAGCCACCTCTGTATCCCCTTTGCTACCAAAACCTTGTCATACAAACTTAATCCAGTGGGTTTCTCTGATCCAGCCAACAAGGCAAGCTCAGTAACTATAATTCCAGAAAATGCATAGACTAATTCTGTCTCCAGAAACAGGGGAATCTAAATGCTACCTTAAATGGCAAGTTCTACCTGTAGCCTCACTGCCAACCTCCTTCCCTTTATTTATGCCTGTTCGAGAGACAATGCTTATAAGAATTCATTCATTGTCTTAAAAATGCACAAATTGAGACTAATAACCTATTTTACGAAGACCCCCACAGTGTTATCTCTAAAACAGAACAATTGTAAGACCTCTTATGAAATATTTACAAAACGGGTCAAAATAGATACAAAATAAATGCTCAGTGTCCATAAAAAATGTCTCCTAAAACATTTTAGAGGTCTGAACAGATGACACACAGGGTGGAAGCCCCAACCTTTTTCTGGCATGCAGCAAACAATCTGATAACCTTTTTCTGGCATGCAGATAACAATCTGAGCTTCTGGTGCTTATCTGAACTGAAGCACCCCAACCCTTTGATGTTTTTTCATCATTAATTAATTCAGCATCAACATTAATTGCCTACACAACACACAGAATTGACAGTACATCGAGGACTCAGCCTGCCTATTTTGTAGCTGGCTAACTGGGGATGCAAGTGCTTTGCTGCTCTCATTACTATTCTTGTCAGGCCAGACATGAAATAAAAGCAGTGAAACTTTTCCCCCCCCAAACACGGTCTGTTGTGGGTGCAAGTCAGATCTGATAGCTACCAACAAGAGAAAATGGACTCAACTGGCATCACGACAGAAATCCACAGACAGTATTTTTTCCCTTTTAATTAGCTTCAAAAGATAAACACTGACATTAAGGCAGGCTTAAAAGATGCAGCACAAAACCTTTGTACAGACTCTCCCTGTGGGGACCAATTTGCAAAAGTTAATAGAAACTGGAGACAAAATAATAATATTTGACAGATGTAAAGCAAAACCATCCCAAAACAAAGAAGAAAGGACAAAAGGCTTTTTCCTTCACTGCAAAGAAAGTGCATCATTAACACCATGAATCACACCAAAGTTAGTCCAGGCTCAAACAGCTCCAGCAGCTCAGCAGCCAGCGCAGTGACCCAGTGCGCCACACACCTGTAATTGCAGCCTCCACAGCTCCCACACGCTCCAGATGTGCAGCCCTCTGTGCTCTGCTCAGTGAGGTGATGGCATTCTAACCCACAAGGTGCACATCTCTCACGGGTCATGGCCCTCCTGTGTCTTCCCTGTGCTGAACTGCTGCAACATGTGACTGCACAGTAGCACCCCTTTCGAAACTCCTCTCTGGCAGCTCAGACTGAAGGGAAGCTCTGCTCCTGTCCAGACCTGGCTGATGTTGGGTGACCCCACAGGCAGCTTGGCCTCGAGCTCCTTTCATCATCATCCCCCAAACAATTTAAGTGCTGGGCCATCAGAGACTGACCAGGTAACCGGGTTTATCTTGATCTGTATGTTTTACTAAGCCTGAACGGGTGCAATCACACCGTGGTTGGTGGTTGCCTTGGCTGCATGAAAAGAATGAATGTCTGGCAGCAAGAGGTGAAGCAAGGGGAGGGAGCCCAGGATGGGGGAGTGAATGGCTTCATCCATAAAGCTGCAGCTGGAGCAGGATGTGTGAGCACAGCCTGGATCCTGTTTTGCAAGCCCTGTGCTCAGCCATTCCTAACTCAGCATGGCAGATGAATAAAGCAAGCAATACTGAAGCTATTTCCTTCTGCAGAGATTGCAAAAGCTTGGCAGCCTGATTCTCCTCAAATAACCAAGTCAATCTTTTGCCCTGGGAAGCAAGGTTTCAATCTTTCTGGAATCTAGGAGTCTAAAATCCCACTAATGTTTGTGTGCCCGGTGGCAGGGGAATGCAAGCTTCAGAGGAGATTTTGACATCTTTTATATTCCTTTTAGACACCAAGGAGAATGGCAGACATACTTTATGGTATAATCGACTTTCCCCTGCTGTGAGAAGGGCATGGAGGGGCAGGTCCAAGATACCCAGAGATCATCAGAAAAGATGGTTTCAACAGCTAGACAAGCCAGCACACTGTACTTCAGGACTCTGCTTGAATATACTCTAAATGCCACAGCAGCTAGCACAGGAACTACTCAAAGGCCTTATTTTCCTGCAGAAAGGCAGCATTTCACACAATCACCTGGTAAGCCAGCAACATTTCTCCCTACTCCAGAGAACTTGAAGACAGGTTTTCTGCCTTCACTCACAGTACAGAGCAGACCTACACAACTACCTCTGTGCCAGTCCTGTTCCTGTTTGACTTTGGATTTTTCTAAGGCTAAAATTGCAGAATCTGCAATTTTCTGCCCTCTTGTCATCCGTAATGCACAGCTAAGAAGCAAACACACACTCTTTGCCATACTACCTTCTTCCAACACCACATTTTTGTGAGCCAGATGTGGGTCTTTGCAGGACAATCCTTCTTACCATGCCAAATGCATGGAGAAGGATCTGAGGGGCCACTAGAATTTAATTAGGCACGGCTCAAACACCTTGACATGATCTTGCTACAGATTAAATCCCTGTAAAACTGGACTGACTGCTGTAAGCTTTAGGTTTATGACACTTTTCTCTACACCTTAAATCAAGTTTCCAGATCATTGTGTCAACTTCTGTTTAGATGCTTTGAAGGCCTTGAAGTTCTATATCTTTTAATCTGTCCCAGATTTTGGAGGGTTCATCTCATGTGCTCTGGCTCAATAGCAACCCAGCAAACCTTGCAGCCCTGAAGCCAAAATTACTTTGACATCCCACTTATGGTGTCTGTGGGTGTTCAGAAAATAGCCAATAAACAACTAACTGCATTCATTTTCCCCAGCCTAGGAGAAACTCCGGCTTCAGCTTGTCAGGGATTATAAGCAGAGCTCTTGTCTTGCTTCGGTTACAAGTTTTTATCATCACAGAGCCACTTTGGTCAACTGGCCTGTATCTTCTGTGCTGCAAACAAAGGTGATAATTTGCAATGTTTGCACATAATTCATCACCTGTAATTGCTTGTGTGACCTGAAGCCTGTGGCACAGCATGGCCTCAGTTTTTCTACTCTTGGAAAATACGAACCACACATACACTGAAAGAAATACCTGTGAGCATTTAATTTAGTGGCACAGTGCACTTTCCTAAGTGCACTCTGAGCAGGAGATAGGTGGTCCTTAACCTTTTCTTGCAGAAGATGCAAAGCCAAGATGTGCCAAAGTAGATGAAAAAACTCTGCCCCAAACAACACAACAGCCCTGGCAAATATAGAGTGTTGAGAAAGAAACTTTGTCTGAGTGCTATATTTCCCTCTTTCCAACATAAGAGCATCCAGTGAGGAGTCACTGCATCCTTCCAACTCCCTTGTCCCCCATTCCTACACATCTAAGCCAGCCATGGACAGATCAGCGCTCAAGCTTCCTGGGCAAGGAATGAGCAATTGAAGCTACAGGACTAGGCTGCAAGCCCTCAGAGTTTCAGCTCTAGAATGAACCTGCATCCATAGGCAGGATTGACAACCTGCACATTTGGAATAGAGAGAGTTCCTGGCTTGAGGACCAGGGGACAGAAAGCCATTCTGGCAGGCAAACTGAAGGGATTCTGGAAGCTTGACTCCACACAGAGTGGGTACAAAAAGGGAGGACTTGAGTAAGGTCAGAGTAAAGTCACGTATAAAATATACAAATATTCAATTTTTGAATCTTAAGCAAACAGAAATCCTGTTCACCCACTTACTCAGTTTAGAAGCAGGAAATCAGTATTAGCATCTGTTCTGGGAAATACCTGTGTGCCAGACCTGTAGCTCCACAAGAAGGAAAACCTTTATTTATGACTCAGTCAAAAATGGCACTAAGCCCAAAGTCATTAATCGCCTACTTACTGGTCCGTGCTCACAGAACCAAAACAACCTTCCCCCAGGAAAACCTGCAAATCCACAGAGGTTAGCTCCAACCCAAGTGACTATCTGCTGGATGAGGTGCTCTCTGCCCTTCTGATATGAGCACAAAAGTGGTATCATGCTCCCCAGCTGATTTAAGGGAACTTGAACCTCATGTACGTCAAGGAAATCCTACAGCACTCAGGTTTGGTACAAATGAGTGAAGTCACCACCCTACCTACCTGCCAAGGCTTTCTCTAGTCAAAGAAATGGACAATTTGGATTTCTAGGAGGATGAACTGGCTTCTCTTTTTTGATTAAATAGATCATATATTACATGCCTGAAGTCTGTGTGCCATGATTATCCCCTTTGGGGAGATACAATCCCTTACAAATAGGTATCACCATTTGAAAAAAAAATACTTGAAAATCTAAGGTTAAGTGGCACAGAAAGGTAAAAATGCCCTCTCCAAAAGCATCCAAGGAACTGGTAACTGTGCCAAGTTGTTGCCTGTCTTCTCTTCTGCCTCATGCTGCCTTGCAGCATGAATTAGCCATCTGGCCTTCCCTTTCCTTGTGCTTTGCTATGCCAGCAGAGCTCGGCTCCACCATGTGTGCAGAGTTATATTTAGAGAGAAATTACTTCAGCCCTGTCCGGCCAAACAGGCAGGAGCAGGGGGTTTTGATGCCTCGCTCCTACACAATTAGACAGGGACAGCAGAGCTGGCCCTAACGCTGGGCATGCTCCACTTCCATGGCCTCCAGCCCTGCCAATGCCTGAGCAGTCATCAGATGGAAAACAGTGTGCTTCCTGACATAAAAATAGATCAAAAATGGGAGGGAAACAGCAAGAAAGGACAGTGCTGTCATGTGCTTTTCCAGAGAGGTCTGGGGTGGAGGCAGCTGGTCGGCCTCTTGTTGCAGCCCTCCCTGTCTAACAAGCAGACCATCCCACTTGCACTCTGCAGCTCCACACAAAGTCTCTCTTAACAGTAGCTACCTGCTTGGACTGTCTCATGGTGTCACTACACATCACCCCTTGCCCTGGAAGGGTTTTTCCTTTCCCTTAAATCCTGCTCTTGGGCCCTGTCATTCTCCATCTCCCTCTTAACTTATGCACTTATGCCTGCAGCCTCTCTTAGCTTGTTTTCTTTCCCCTGTCCAAAGTTCTCTACTCCTCACACTTCACTCTTAACGGGGTTTGCAGCTTTGCTTTGGAGCAGGAGGGGTGAGGAAGGATAACAGAGCAGGTTCCTGCCAAGTCAAGCACAATGTACACAAAAGAAGGCATAGAGACGGCAGAGTGCATTTGCAAGCCTGAGAGACTTCACAATAAAATGCCTTTTCTTTGTTGTTCTGTTTTTTTACAGGGAAATAGCAACTGGAGAGTATTCTTCTGCAAGTTTTGTGTGCTGTGTTTGCTGACAGATGGATGATATCTTGATTTTGAAACCCAAAGACCACAAACGGGATCTGAAAGGCCTTTTTCTCCTATTATATGCAGCAATCTCTTGACTTTGAAAAACACACACAATCAGAGAGGCAGTTGTTAAAAAGCACCAGTTCAGGTGCTGAATTACAGCCAGCAGCCCTTGCAGGCACCTGCCCTTCCTGCTGGTGGAGGGAACATGCAGGGCATGACCATGGCACATCCTTGGTACCCTGCCAGGGCCTTGAGTGTGCCTGCAGAGGGTGAATTGCTAGTTTAATGGTGCTAGTTTTGCAGCAAGGGGAATTTCATGCCCAGGGAAAGACCAGTGTGATATTTTAAAGGCATGAAAATTACCCCTGTTTGGGATTCACAAAACTCCCTCATTTGGATATGGGGCCAGAAGTGACTTCTACTGGGGTTCTGCTCACCACATGCTGCCTCTTCTTCCCTTTCCCTCCTATCTCTGGATTGTCAGTGTTCTGGGGACAGGTATTCTCTGCATTCTCTGCCCAGAGATGTGATAGCCATTTAAATGCAAGATGTGCACCTCAGTGCAAGCAGCACCCAGCCCCTTCCTGGCAGCAAGCAGGAAATGCCATGTCTCAACATAAGTAACAAGAAAATTTTAAAAAGTTATCCCTGGTTTTCACTTTTTGTGCACTCTTACCATCACACCATAGAAATGTAAAGTGTGTGAGCTTTGAAAGTCACAGCAGCCCAGGCTATGCAGATGGGTCTCACTGCACTAATTCAGGCTCATCTTGTATCTGCCAAAGATTTGTCAAGTCCCTTTTTCCTTAATGCTTTAAAAACCTCCAAAATGAAGGAAGTAAAATGCAAAACCACGGCAAAATAATGAGTACAAAGAAGGATTTATCCTTTTCTTAAGCATATGCACCATCCTTTTCTTTCCTTTTAATCACTCAAGCTCATCTGACTGCAAAACTCAAAAGGCTACTACATTAGCCTAACTTGTTCTGTTGTTTCCCTTCCTCAATCAGCAGACATAACTTTCTTCTGGAGCAGTGAAGCTTTACAAGCTCTTGAAAAGTAATTCCTAATAAGGATAAATGAACAAGCTGCCTTCTCTTTCTCCTCAGGCAGCTCCCAGGGTATCTTCAGAGGAGGTTCTGTGGGTCTGAATTCAACACAACGCCAATTCAACAATAACCCCTCTCTCAGGAGGCTGGCACAGCCCAAGTGTGAGCAGAGACAACATGAGACCCCCAGGCCTCAGATCTCACCACTAACCCATAAGGACCCAAAGCCATCAGTCCCCCCAAACCTTACTTCATGAGTCTATCTCCTGTAAGCAGGACATTTGTCTCCTGGGGACTTCTCTGCCAAAACCCTTGCCTGTGAACAGATAATATATATATTTTTTAATCACTTTGTCCAAAGCTGGTGTTTTTGTTCTAAAAGCTCAGAAATTAATTAATTAGAGTATATTCAGGACTTAAAAGACACCCTCTGACTGATTTGGGTTTTTTCCTGTGAGGGTGCCAGGGAACATAAACACACATTGCTCTTGAAAACCCAGGTGGAGATGAGTTTAATGGGAATGCACCCCAAAAGGCATTAAGCCCTTTTCCTGCTGAAGACTGGGCTGGCTCTAAAGCCTCTTCTCCACCATCTCTTGGAGTTTCTGCTGGGGGATGATGCTCACATACCATTCTTCAGATGTGTTACTTGCTCTCAAATGAGAGTATGAGGATCATCACATAACTAATAATAACAACCAGATGTTCAAAGCATGATGCAGGTACCCTGGCTCATGTCCTCTCTGCTTCCCCAGAGACCCACACAGCTCATCTGAAGAGATGGGCAGCAAATCCTGAGTAACCAACAGGCAAGGCTGCCATGGAACACCCTTCCTGAAGATGCCTGAGACTGAAAGCTGAAAGAGTATTAATTTAACTTTTTAATCAAAATGAAAGCAGCTTATAGGATTTTTTTCCCTACTCAATTATGCAAGCAAGGTATTTTTTTTTAAAAAGGATATTAGGTTACTAGTGGGTTTTTATTTAAAAAAAACCAGATCTACCTAATGTCACAGAACATCACTGCAGAAAGCGTATCTGTAGGGTCAAATGGCATTTGAAATCTAAGTAATAAAAGCCCACTTCAACAGTTGTTTTCGCTGAGCTGCAAATTGATTGACAAACTATTCATTGCACACTAAGACATGTCTATCTTTCAGAAAAGAGAAGCAAGTGTATTTTCTACTGATTTTTATCCCCAAACCATTTTCCTCCCCAAAAGTGTATTGCATTCAAAGAATTCCATGAACAGAAAAGTAATAAAATACCACTTCTGCTGACTTTTATAAAAAAACCCTTTAAAAAGGTTCAAATTGTGATTGTAGAACTGAAATACTGCTAGCCCACAAGCAGTTGGGAAAAATACATATAAATTGCAGTTCGGTGTTTTACAACAATTATATTTTAGCTCTTAAACTGACTTGCAATCCCGACAGATTTACTGCACATTCAAATTAACATACCATAGCTGAATCTTACTATTGCTATAACTTTTATTCAAACAGTCATATTTCTAATGGCAGGAACTATGCTTTTACCGTTGGATAATTTTTGCTAAGTAAAATAAACACCCTGTTAGACTCAGGCTTTTCCCATAACTCAGCTGGTAACAGTGCCACTCAGCACCAAAAGCTAAATTGCTCTTACAAAAAAGTTGTGGCATCATGTATTTTTGCTTTTTGGGGGCTGGAGGCAGTAGTAATTTAAGAGTGGAAAGAGGTCTGGGAATTAAAACCAATACACTGTTCTGGCCTGGGAGCCATTGTCTACTAACATAAAAATGAGTGATGCTTCTGGAGCACTTCAGTGGGACCCCACAGGTTTTTTGATCAGCTCAGCACAGTGCCACCAATTTTCCTTTTTGGTCAAATGTTGGGTGTAGGAACAATGTTGAATGCAACTGGGTTATGGCAATACACCTTGTTACCATCAGCCAGATCCAACCCTATAACCAGCCGTACCCACAGATGCACTTAACCCCAATGGTAAAAGGAAAATGCAGGCTATTGTGCCTAGGAATGGGCAAAAGCACAAATGTGGAGAGTGACTTCTATCATAGACCATGCACTGCCATGAGTTTATCACATTTAAACATGTGCCCATTTAGTTTTCCTCTGAGCTTTTACATAGCTGATGTAAGCACTGATCCGTGTTAACCTTTTGCTCTATCCCTGCTCCTCACAAGCAACTTTGGCGTAAGCATTTGGCTGCTCTCAGTCTACAGACCAATAATTGTAGTTTGAGATAATTCCCACTATAAAGACTTTAGAAGGTATTGAGGTGCAGTTTCATGGTAATGCCAATTTATTTTTAAAAGACAAAAAGCCCACAAAACTTTGAAAAGTATGTCTACCCATGACAAGCTGAAACCTTCTAAGGCCTCCAGAGAGGCTAACTGGGAGAAAGGCTAGACAGAGCTAAAGGAATAAAATAGGTATTTATTAAAAGGCCTTCAAAGGATACACCTTGGGCGGTACAAAAACCCGGCCATGGCTCCACCCAAGATGGACTTGAGATGGATGCAAGATGGACACCAGGTCACAAGTTTTCACACTTTTATAAGTTTTGGTCCATTTACATATTGGGGTTAATTGTCCAATAACTGCTTCAGGTTATGAAGTCCCATCCTCCCAGGTTGCTCTCCTCAATTTGCTGTTGTTTATACCTTTTGGACATGAAGCTGCAATGGTGTCCTTGGTTCTCAGGCTGGAAAAGGATTGTTTTGTCTAACTAAACTGTAAAAAGAACTTGCTAACACTTTATATGAAGTTCAGAGTTACATACTAAGTCAGTACAGAATCTGAAAAATATGAAAGCTAAAATTTAAGGCATCATCTCAACCACAGGGTTAAAAACTAATATTTACAGTTCACCTGGCCAGAGCTACAATACAGTGATACACATCACACAAAGATTAGTGGTTTGACATTTTACACTGAAGTCATGCTCAGAAGGTAAAGTCTGCTCTCTTCTCCATTAGCCAGCTCAGCCACACCTTGTAGCACTTACACTTCAACAGTGTAAATCAAGGCCAGTACCTGAGAGCATATATAAAGATCTCATTTGTCTCTGCATAACACACAGACTTGAAGTTAGCAAATCTAAAATGCAGGTGACTTTCAAATCTTACTGTTTAGGCACCCAAGAACTAAAATACTCAGAATCATCACTTGTTTAACATGATTGATATGTTCCAAATGAAAAGAGATAGCTTTGGGGTTTTGGGTCAGGTACAAACGCATCCAGCTTCTCTATAAAAATAAAATAGTACTACCATGATTTGACAGACACTATTTCCATATCTGCAATCAAAAATGGGCACTTCCTCAGCTATAAAATCTTTTTTTGTCTTCCTGCTAAAAAGCATCACTTCATTACCTTGGACCAATGCTGAGAAAGGGGAATTTATTATTAAATTCAAAAGATGACTTCGTTATAACCTTGCTGGTCTGTTGATATAGTTCATACATAAGCTACCATACACCAGCCAATTTTTGCCATTTGTCAATTTGGATGTCCCATATATCAGTACAGATGGGAGAAAAAAGTTATTATGTCCAATGTCCCTTGCTTACACAAAAGTTCATACTGAATTTGATGTTTCAAATCACACACTTGACAATTTTATTGTTGTCAGTGATAAAGGAAAAAGCTCAAATGAAACCAGTGTCCTTTGCTGTCAAACACAAGGGTATCTCATGTCTTGAATGCCATCACAGGCAGGAAATTGCCTGCCCTGGTTTCAAAGAGAGATTTCTGGAAGAAGAAGGGAATGACTTCTTGACAAACCACACTCTTTTTGAAAATTGTCTGTCAATCAAGGAAACCAAATCTCTGATTAGATGTTAACTCTTTCAAGTTGTCCTAATGTTGTCCACACAGCATATTTAGGTGCTTTCTTTAGGACAACGATATTTGTCAGACAGTAACTTATTCTCAAAAATATTACCAAGGTTTTTCAGCCAATTACTTCAGTTTACCAAAAAAATTCCTTTTCTGTTTTAGTCACCATTTATTTCTCATCTCTTGTGCCAAATCTGTTCATTCCCTCAATGCTCAAATAACCCTTTGATTTGATTCAGAAGCCTGTGAAGAGGCCACAACAGTATTCACAGCTCATACCACACTTATGGAAACATGGGGTACAGGAGCCAACTGGCAAAGGCAAAACGTGATAGCACAAGCCTGGACAACAGGAATGCTCAGCAGGGAGGCTGTGCAATAGCATCTTAGCTTAAAAAAAAAAAAAAATCAAACCACACAAAGAAAGAGAATCCCAGCACAGGGAAATCAGATTATACAGGTTTGCTTTGTGATTGCAAGAGCACATGTCTCCCATAGGCAGCAAAACCCCTCTCTGAAAACCTGCTCATTCTGTTTAGAAACCCCACAGTTCCTGTTCCCAAAGATGTGGGTTTATTATTTGTGTTTGTACAGTACCTAGAGGAGCAACACTAAGACTTTCACCAGGAACACCTCTGGGCATTACTTCAAAATAAATTTAAGCAGTGAAGATAGAAACTGTGGAGTTACAGAAGAGAAAACAGGGAAGTCCACAGCAGCTCTTCCCCCTCCTCACTGGGACATCAATTAGGACTGACCAAACTATGCCAGGGGAGGTAGAAGGGAGATTTTTTTTTTCCAAAATCTCACAAGATATTATTGAGAAATTGTAAATGTGAAGGCAGTGCTAAAAAGAGCAGCACATCATATGGCAAAAATAGTTAGGATGTTGCCTACAATAAGATGTTAAAAAAGTCAAAACAAAATCAGGGATCAGACACTTGTATTGCACTTCAAAGCTGCAACAACAAATACTAACAGGGTTATATAACCTTTTGCTTCAGGATTTAAAGTAGTCTCTATGATAAAATTAATAAAAAGGACAGATTAACCAATTTCTGCCCACTCCACTCTCCCCCAAGGCAACTGGGTAAAGTGTTCAGAAGACTCTCAGACTGCTGGGAGGTAACTCACTAAATCTTTTCACAGCATGCTCTGGGTCTGATTGGAAGTGGGATTTGAGCCCATGCATCATTTAGCTGCTTTTGCAATTTTTATCTGAGTTGCTCTCCACTCTGAGACCACATCTGGCAATATCTACACACTCTCTCTACTCATGAAAATGTGATGAATACCAGGGTTTGCCAAGGAGATTCATATTAAAACTAACAGCTTTATAATAGTCAATAACCTACCTGCCGGGTCCAAGTATTTTATTAAAGACCATACTAATGGCTTTTCTCTCATATTACAATATTGAATTCTGTAGGTGGGCTGCACTGTGAAAAAGGAGAATGTCACATTTTCTATTTTTGTAACTAAATAAATACATATATGCACAGGGGAAATCTACATTAGTTCACTGCACACTTTTGAAACATCATATCTCTCCTGACACATGCAGTGGCATTTATTCTTCTCCATACACTTTGATTTCTAAGCTGCCTCTCTACCTTTCCCTCTCTGCTGAATCTGGTCCGGGACACTCTCCTACTGAAATTGCTCTGTTTCACTCACTGTCAAAAATATTTGCCCTTCCTTCCTTTCCAGTAGGGTATGATTACTCTTGACTAACACCAGCTGGTGACTGCATGCTTCTTTGAAGCATCCTGAAGTGGTGATAGTCAGTGAGACAAGCATGGGATGGGCACAGTTGGAATCTCATTCATTTGAACAGTTCATTATAGAGACAAAAAGTCAAATGCCATAATTTAGGCAGCAGCACCTTGCTCTACCTCCTAACCTAGTCTCTCATCACAGCACCTAATGTCACACAGCCGATTCATCCCATCTCTGACCCTTCCTGATAAAAAACATCTTGTCCTCCCCTGAGATTGCATTGCAGACTTCAGCTTCCCCAAAGGGCTCAGATTTCTCCCCAACAGGCATCCCGTGGAAGGAGAAAATGATTCTTGGGTCACAAACACCACGATACATCACATCACGCTCATAAACAGAGCAACTGCTCCCTATAAACCCAGAAGAAAGAAGCTCCTACCTCAATCTCTGCTTGTGTTGCAGGCAGCAGACCAAAGGCTCAGCCACTGGACTGCCAACATTGACTTGCACTCTCTCACACCACCAGAAGCAAGAGGAAATGCAGCTGCATTGAGCTCCCCTCACTATTAAAGGCTCACTCAACCTGCATAATTCCTGGAGAAGACAAGTACATACTCCTACAGACTCATCTTGCTCCATAAATTATTCCCCAGCACCCTCCCCACACAGCTATGGCCAGCGCATAAGTGGGTGAACACTCAGGTGGAGACCCAGGTGAAGCTGGAATAGGCAATTAGGGTTTATTAATGACATGCTGCCCTGATAACTTTCTACACATGGTGCACAAGCTTGGTACAGCTTGGACATTTTATATTAAAGCCTAAATATGGCAGGAGATGATGCAGAAGCCAAACTTTCAGGGTGGAGCAGAAACACAGTGGCTGAGATCTAGGAAACCACTTTTGCTGTGGTGGTGGGTGAATCCTGCCATTATGCCAAAGCAAATTCCTTGCTGCAGTCTGGCACCTAGGGCAATATGTGTGGTTCCTCATGTCAAAACCATACTTTATCCATGTCATACAACCATTACTTCTGTTTTTTTTGCTGATGGCCAGAGAGTTCTTGCCCATTTCCACCAGACACCGGTAGCATGTAAAGATAAGCAACAGCAGCTAGAGAGTCATACATGGAATATGAATAGGAAAAACAAAAAATGAATAAATGCCAAGGGTATTTTTTGATGCTACAAAGGTGTGAGTCCTGTGAGCCCCTTCTTCTTTGCTCACTGTGGAGTCAAATTCTTCCACAGGCTTTGCAGAAATAGTGTGTTTTGAGGAGAATAAGATGGGAGAAAAAGATGCTTTTTATTGCAAGTTGCAGCTGAGTCCTGCTAAATACTGCAGGCAATGGTCCCAAATTGTCTCCCTGACAGACCCCAATGTGAATAGCTTGCCTGACACAGGGCTCATTTGGAAATGCAAGTGTTGAAACCAGGCAGGAACACTAAAGGTTATGGTTCTCGAGCCACCAGCAGAAAGTGCCACATGACACAGCCCCTCAGGATGCTACCCAAAATCTGCCAGGAGGAAACCTGCATGTTCTTCTGTAGGTACAACATGTGCATGCACGTGTGTGAGTTTGTGCACACATGATCCTCTTGTGTTACTGCGCAGCACGAGAAACACCAAGCCTTTGAGCCATCAGTCCCCAGAAACAGCTGGTCACCCTGCAAAGGCTTAGGGAGGGACACATCCCTCTCCATCTCCTAAGGTGTCCTCTCCAGTCAACAGCAAAATGGACACCCCTCCACAGGGAGGCTTCAAACAGAAGCAGAGAATACAGGACTAAATACAGGCTCGTTCTCCTTTTCTACTCCTCTCCCTAAATGCAACAACAGAAAGTTTAAGTGAGGGCAAGCCTCCTCCTTATGATGCAGTCCTGACCTCAGCAGCAGCTGTGTCTTCATGAAAGGGAGATGTTTGCTCCAGCCAGCTGGGGTCAGTGATTCAAAACAGATCCCCACTGCCAGCAGAGCACATGGGAGTGAGCAGAGCAAACCTCCACAACAAAAAACTAGTAAAAATGTCCAATGACTAGACTTCCCAAGGCTCCAAACAAGCCTTGTTGCTGTGTTGGGTCTGCCCTGATTTTGGTGGAGCAGCACACTGGGTCCTGCTTCTGTCTTTAAGAGGGGGAAGTGGTCGGAGTTGATTTTCTCATTTGTATTCACACTCAGAAGCAAAAAGCATATCTGCTCTTCTGCATTCACATCAGGTATCCAGCCAAACCACTGTGTGCCCTTTAAATGGATTAATCTACTTGCTCCCAGCATTGCTCTGCAATTCCCTCTCTGCCTGAGCTATGTGGTATTCCTCATCATGCCACAGGAGTTGTGTTCCCACTTCCTCTCCTGTCTGAACACTCCCATTGGACTGCAGGACACAAGACAACAAAAGCAAAGAGCTTTGCTGATGCTGGAGGCCTTTTTTCCTGATGTAGCCAGCAAGATTTGTTGGCAGCATGCTCCCAGGCCACCCAGCCCTGAGCTGATGAATATGGCATGCTCCTTCCTTCTCCACTTCCAAAAGATAATACCGAATGAGCCATCAAAACTTACAGCAAAAATTTTTAATTCGTTTTGCAGCAACTAAATTTTTCCTTGTTACAATGCTATATAGAGAGAATAATTATTTCTGAAAGGCCTTTTCATACTCCATGGAGTATTAAATAGGCAACACTGGATTTCCCTTAGTTGCAATTGCTTTGTCTGTCAAGGTAAACCCTGTGCTCAGCCCCCATCCATCTCATCTTCATTTTGCTGGCTTTAGCAGGCTGCTTCTCCCTAAATGACTGAATGTAACTAAATCAATCATCCATCTAGAGGTGGATATCTGCATTTATTTATCTGGATCAGGAATGTTGTAGATAATGAGTCACTAAAAATTATACTTTTCAGCCACAGGTATCAAGAGTCTGATGGCACAGAATAAGCTTTTAGATAAGAAAGGAGGCTTAAGAGGGTCAGTTAGGTTAAATTGGCTTGGATCATCATCCTCTGACACACAGTCTTTATTAAAGCCTACAGCTGGAGACAATAGCTTATCTTTACTTCAGCACAATTATTTTTAAAATGTGGCCACACAATTTGGGGATTGCCAACACATGATATCCACTACCAACAAATCTGAGATTATCAAACATTTGAGCCCATCAGATTACAAAGGCAAAGGTCATTTTGTAGAAAAAATAGGGAGGACAAAACCTTGTTCTTCTGTCAAGCTATGCTCAAGCCTCTGCAGAGCATGACTGGCTTGTGAAATAAAACACTGCAGGCCTGAAAGGAGCCAGTCAGCCGTGAGTTACCTGAGCCCTGCAGCTGAGCCCTTCCCCTCAGCACTCAGATGAGGTTTCCCTAGCCTGAAAATGTTCCAGTGGCTCCAGCAATATCACAATGCAATCTCCTGTTACGAGCATTTGCTCTGGGGAAGGAGAGAGAAACCCCTCTTAAGTCTTTCTCAAACAGATTTTCTCATCTCTCTTTCTAGACATCTGTTTCCAAGTAAAAGGGAAAAATATGCTTGTAATGAAACTGGCCATTGAGCCCAAAGCAAACGAGCTGCTCATACAATTCTCTGTTCCCCAGTGCAGTCCCACAGCCTTTTCTTTGACAAGACCTGCTGGAGTAGGGCTTCTCCTTGTTTTCCTACTGTCCATCATCTGGTTTTGCTGGAGGGTGCCTCACTGCCCCTCCTCTTCCCTGCTGAGCCAAGCATCCTTGCTCTGTGGGATTTGGCAAGTACATTGCAGATGATTTGCTGTACCTCTTGGTTTCCAGACACCTGAGGCCGACCCTTAGGTATTTCAGAGAAGAGGGAAGCCAGATTGCTTGAAGGGAAGCATCCAGAATACCATCAGAATGAGTACACAGCACCTGGTGATCATCAGCAGCATTTTCCTTGTTGTGTTGTTGCTCTCACACCTCATCTTTGTGTGACAGGATTTGTAAGGAAGGCATGGGAACTGGGAGCTCTTGAATCCCAGCCTCATTTCTGCTCCCTGCTTGCCATTTGGCTTGGAGCAAGATATTCACAGCCTTGCACATCCACTTCTGAAGGCATCACGAGGACTCATCAGACATCTATGGTTATAAATAATGGCTTCTACACACAGTATTGTGTGGTTTGCAGTCAGCACAACAGAGCCTGGAAAGTGCAACACAGCCCTTCTGATACATCCAAGGAATCCTGAGGACTGCTGCAAAGATGACTTCCAAATAAATCCTGTCCTTGGAAAGAGACTCTAGGATGGGCTTGGAGAGTTTCCTGTGTTTTTGTTTTATTTATGGCATTCTCTCCTCTGCCCCATTTCTTACATGCTCTTTTAATATTGGGGAGAAAAAAGATTGCACAGATCTATCTTTTTTTTTGTCACTAGAAAGTGTAAAAAATTGTTGAGGTCCTCCTCCTGTTTAATTCATCCCAAATATACACACATGATCTAATGATCAGAGCGGGAGAAAAAAATCCCTTCTTTATAGATGTTATAGAAAACGTGCAGTCATAGAACAAATTTTCTGTAATAAATGTCTGCCTTTTTACCATATATTTTATAATCTGTCAGATATGTCTTACATGTATGTGCAATAGGCACACATTTAAAAAGAGAGAAAATGCATGCATTTTTTACCCACATTGAGCCTGAAGTGGCTTCATTATTTATTACTTCAGTTTGCTGCTGCTGTGATTGAGAGCTGGAGAAAGGGAAGCCTCCAAGCAGGGATCATGGGAATATAAAGGGAATTGGCACTCACAAGTTGCTGAGAAAGTCTTGGGCTTGTGGCCTCATTTTGACTCCTATCAATACCAAGTGTAAAATAATAGTCCGATTCAGAGCTAAATACCATCTAGATTTCCCACTGAGTCCATTAATTCTCTTCTTTTATTGTGGCAGAAAGCATTAAATACCTCAGATTAGAATCAGGGTTTCATGCAGGATCTGTATTCCAATTACACAGCATCCTTTCCCAATTCAAGACAGTGTATTGATTTGTTTGGGGGTAGGGGGGATTCTTTTTTTTTTTTTCTGCCAACTTAAAAGAGCAATTTATTCTTTCTTTCTTTTTAGATCAAATTGCAGATGTTTTTGTCAAGCTGCTTCCTATCAGAACTGGTGCATGAGCAAGGAGAGTGGCTGCTCATGAAGGAATATGTGAATAATGGATCTATTTTGTCTGGTCAAATCACCTCTCTGCAATCTTTGAGGATTATCACCACCAAAGAGTTCCAAAGTGACACCTGCTAGGCACTGTCTAGCTAATTATTTGAAGCTCTTCTGTTTCTGCTGAAGTTTTGGCAGCCAGCCTGTAAAGTATGACTCTGGGCTGTGTTTCTATAATATAATGCTTCTAGGAATGAGAGAAAATGTTTTTTCTAGCCAGTGCAAGAGACATTTGCCTCTATACCACCACAAAAACAATATTAAGCAGCTGCTCAGTGCTACTTTCTGAAGGCATTTCTGTCACTGATCAGCAGAATTTAATAACATCCAGATTTAATCCCTCAGACTCAAACTGGGCTCCCAGCAGAGGCACAGGGTGTATCACGGGGCTATTTTGAAATTCAAGTTCTCTCACAGGCAAGTGAGCAGCTATTCTGGGTTGAAATATTTAGCCAGGGCCAGATGAACAGATTTGACAGTGGCAATTTCTCCTTTAAATTTTACTTTTTTTCACTTGGCACTTCACTCTTGTAAGAAGCCCAGAAAAGAGTTCCCTCATCAATCCTTTTTTTAAATTTTTTATTTCTCCTTTCATTTGTAAAACTCAGGGTCTCGTTTGAGAAATGCAAGGAAAATTACTAGTTTGGCTGGAAAAATGAGCAGTCTAGATGATGCTCAGAATGGCAAGGCAAAGCATCCTTGGAGTGAACACCACCAGTTTCTCTGAGGGGGCATCATTCTGTAGCATCAATGAATTTCCTAGCAGATGGGAAGATGCTCTGAGTTGTGTAAAACAGTAGAGTCACCCTTCCAGGCTTTGTGGTCCTTTCTAGGAGGTGAACACCTCTGAAGATGGTCAATGCACTCAGGGCTGTCTCAGGCTTCTAAGCTGGGTGCTTCCAGTGATGGTGAGAACCCTCCATGTCTCCTCTCCACCTCATCCTTCTCTGCCCAGCTACAAAATAAATAAATAAATCAAGCCATACTGACACCAAAGTAATTAAAAAAGACAAATGGCCGTTAGCTACTCTTCATAAATTGTTTCTGACTTGTGGTGGAGGATGCTTGCTAAAATGGGTGGGAAGAAATATATGGCTATGCTGAATTATTCATAGAGATTTTCATCAAGTCCAATATGTATGTTACCAAAAGTTGGTCCTATAGGACAGATGGTATCCCTGCTCCTGCTTTATTTTTTGACACTTTGACCCACAGCATCCTCTCTCCAGCCTTCATTTTGCAGTTTGTGCCCTACTCACTGCTTCCACAGTTATGTTTGCTCTCTCTTCAGCCCCTCCAAATACTGACCACTCCTCAGCATTTGCTGTCAGCTCCCAGCTGAACCTGTTCACCCAAATCTCTGTTTCTCCAGCCTCTTAGGTAGCCCTGTTTTGGGTCATGGTCTTGTTCTTAAAGCCATCTTCTTGCTCAGTACACCTCGACTCCTCCCACCTTAACCAGGAGTGTTTGTCAGGTTGGACAGGACTTCACCTCACCTGCAGCATGCTGAGAAGGGAACTCTGGAGAAACATTTCTCTTCAAGCTCAATGAATATATAAATAAATTCCCGAGAGGTGCTTTTTCAAAGTTTATTTTAACAGTGAAATAGTTTGCAAAACTGATACTCTCAGCCAAGCAAAGGTTATTCCTTTTCACTCCTTACCCTGTAATAAAAATGCCCTGCTGGAAGGAATCCTCAGTCTCGGGTACAGTGCAGGGTTTTGTACCCTTTTCCCCCTTAGCTGAAGCTCCTTGGCAGAGCAGAGCAGAGCCAGATGTCCTTTTTGGCTTGAAAACAGGCTTCCTGGGGGAGGTAGTTCAGTCCACAGGCTATTTTTATAGGAAGGAGAGGTGGAACTAGAGTAGAATAAGACATGAAACACCTCCAAAGTACCACCTGAGGAAGATGTATTTTAATGTGAAAAAATGATCTGATTTTTTTAAAAAAACCTCACTATTTTGCTACTTTTTCTATATTTTTGGGAATCTTATATCCTACCTTAGACACACCTTCCCTTGCTATCAGTGGTTTGGTAAAGTTATGCCACAAGTTGGATATCCTTTGAACTTAAACTAGAAATGCCAAGATCCTACATCAACTGTCCTTCATTAGCCATATTACTTTATAATTATTCTTAGAAGAGTGAAGTGACTTCTCATCACTCAGAAATAAGCAAGGCTGTAGGTTTGGTTGGCAAAAGTAATTTATCCATGTTTCCAAAACAAATAAGCAAATCTGCATGCCTTTTCCTTAACTGTTCTGAGCCAGAAGTTCAGCTAACAGCAGCTGGTATAACTCCATGGTTTTCACTGGAGCTGAGACAATTCCCACTGGCTGAGTAATGAATTGTCATGAGTGAATGAGGAGTGATCAAAGAAGCATTTGGTTTCAGTAACATAAGATTACAAGTGACAGATCCTTATTTGGATTTTTTTTCCTCTTTTGGTCTCAGCCATACATATGCATAGGGAGATTTTAGTCAGAGACTTCTGGGCTTTTGCAACCATTTATTTTTTCCCTATGAGCTTGTGTTCCACCTGCAGATAATGGTCCCTGAAAATTCTCCCCCAAAGAAATAATAAATTCAGCGTTCAAACTTATCTCAGCAGTAGATGGCACTGCGGGGACTGAAACCTGAAAGGGAAAAACCAAGACTCAAATTTTGCTCTCAGAAAGGACTGTCAGGATTACAATTGCTATAAAATATCCCATACATGCAGGTTACCCTAATAAGCATGTATTGATTATAAATTTTTTCCATAATTGCAATTTTAATGCGTGGAGTTTCTAAGGGCTTTGCACATGCTCTGTTGTGGAAGAAAAAGGCTGCATGACTGTGAGCAAATGGGAAACCTACTAGCAATTAAATTTTGGTTTGTGTATTATTTATCACTACACATACCTTATAGTTAAGCTTTTTTGGAGCATTTGTCTGGTTTAAAAGGTAATGAAGGAGCTTTCTATTGTGGGAAGCATTTGATTTATAGCCTGCGAAATATTCTTGCTCTTACATAACAGGATTAAACTGAGTTCTTTTCTAGGCATAATCTCTATTAGGTATTGTAATAAAATGCTGATATGCTTTCTTTAAGGCAAGAATATGTGTAAAAGTCAGATGGATAGAAAGTGTTAATTGAATGTGCTGTAGCTCTTTGAGAAAAGCTGAGAGAAAAAAGGGTTCCCATGATCTAATCCTACAGAACACAAAGTGGCTTCCCATTATAAAGGTGGGCTTGTCCCCACCCTCACAAGAGAGCTCCATTTGATTTCAGATTCAAGTGATTCCCCATCACCTGGTCTTTAAAGCAAACCTTTCTCACAGCTCAGCTGCAAACCTGCAAGGTCCATTTCCAACAGTATGGGTAATTTTGGGGTGATCCCGTCATTCATATGAATGATCCAGTCATTCTTATGTGCTTGTTGGTGGGCTAGAAAACCAGCTTCTCTATCCCATGAGAGCATTTCCAGTGGCTACTTCAGCACTGCATCTAGAAACCAGGGGCCAGAATGTATGTCAGGGAGGGGATGTGCTTGCTGACAGCAAGTCTTTGAAGGGCAAAGCCAGATTTGGAGCCTGGTGCTGGAGTTACAGAGACAGCACAGCTGAGGGCTCACTACATGTGAGTGCAGCTCCTCCGTCAGGAGCAAAGGCTAAAAGGTTTGTGCTGGGGTTGCATTGACATCCCAGATCAGCATCATTGCCTCCTGCATCTTCCATCTCAGTGCAGAAGATAATGGCTTTCCAGGGGGAGGTTTCAAACCACGATGGCCAAACCTGTGAAGACCCAGGGTTGAACTGACAAATGTTTATAGCTGAGCAAACTTGGAACCTGTAGGTGCCATTAAGGCAATTGCCCTAGCACTTCAAGGATGCTCCTCCATTCTTTTGATTTCCCTGGGATTTTAAGCTTTGGGGCCTTTGTTAGGCAACTAACACCTCTAATTGGAGCTAAAAACCTCAAGTCCAAGGAGGAGCATGTGCCTCCTTTGTGAAACCATACACAAAAGCAGAAGAAAGGATAAATGTACTTCTCTGTGTCACAATTGTCGATATAAGTATCAGGCCCTGCTAGTCTTGGTAAGCAAGCATTTGCTTAGAAGAGGAGGGGTAAAAGTTTAAAAAGCTGGGAGGAAGTGCTTCCTCATATTCAAAAAAAAAAAAAATCGAGGAAGATATTTCTTCTGCGGCACAACCCTGCCTGCATTTGCAGCTGCAACATGTGCGAAAACAAAAAACACCACTCAGGGCAAACTTTTCCAAAATAAGATAATTTTATAAAATATGCACTGAAACAGAAGGAAATTAAACCAGTGTGCTCGCTTAATGATGTGTGTGCCAGCAGCTCGCTCTTCTAGGTGCTGCTTGCAGAAGTCACTGGAAAATAAACAGAAAGCACTGCTGCAGGGATTAATCCTGCACTGATCAGAGGTTTAGTTGGGCTTCCCACATGCACTCACCAGCACCACTAGGCTAAAATCCAGTTTTGAGGTTGCTTATCTCATGCCTGTACCAATGTTATCCATCCCTTTGCTGCTCATACTAATTTCTAAGGAATGAGGGGCCGCTCAAGAAAGTGGGACATTTTGTTCCAGCTAGGACATCCAAAGTGGGCATTTTATTCTGCTTCTTCTATTTTTTTTCCTTGCTTTTCAGTCTGTGAGCTCCTGAAATTAGGAAAGACATTTTTATGTTACAAACATTGCTGTTATTTAACAAAAAAACCCCAAAACAAACTAAAACCAACCAAAAAAAAAAAAAAAAGGCAAAACAAATTACCAAGCATCATTCTGAGCACACACTGGTAACTTTTGTCACCATGCCAGCACACGATTAAAAACAACGCAACAGAAATTACCTTTGAAAATAACTTACCATTTCCTCTTCAATCTTTTCATCTCCTTTCACTTTGTTTTGGTTGAAAAGCAACAATAGAATGTCAGAGGTGGGAGGAAAGACGTTTTTGTAACAGAATTGTGGAATATGCAGTGGCTTGGGGAAAAGCACTTCTTGCCAGTCTCATTTCTATTCAACAACTCAGTAGGCTTTCCTATTTTTACGTGCACACATACATCTACAAATGTGCAGGTGGTGCCAGGATAATTTTATCTGCATTTACAGAGCATTTCCTACTTTGCCTTTGTCATCCTTGTTGTTTATAAATAATAATGATTATCCCGAATTTTCATTTAAGAAGCAGGTTATGCCAGGAATGTAAAGATGATGGCAACTCATTTACCTGTGATCTTAAAATAAAAACTGAAATGTTCTGCCCTTGAATTGTGTTGTGTTGCAAGAAGAAAAAGAGCGTAGTGTTGTTGCCTTGTTTCAGTTTTGGATTTCCTCTGCTTCCAAAGGAATAAAGGGACTGAAGCACTAAAGGCAGTTGGGGAGCATGCATTACTGTTGTTGTTCTCAAAGAACAAAGCCTTTCTTTTAAAAGATTTTAATGTGTTTTACCTGCTTCCATCCATCTCCTACTCTCTTGTTCCTCTGTCTGCCCTAAAATTTCACAGCAATATCTTACGCAGAGGGAGCTTCACTAAATGTCATTTCAGAATGGATAATCTCAGCCAAGATCTGGAGCAACACATGGGGTTTCCAGGTATGGAGATTCAATCACTTCTTTTGCACCCATTTATCAGACCAAAACCGAACCAGGGCACTCAACTGGTTGCCAAAAACATGAACTTGGAAGTCTTCATATATATATATGCATATGTAAATATATATGATAGATATCTTTACATATTATAAGTAATATATTACAAATTTTGTAATATATATTATACATTTTATAATACTGAACACAGTTTTTAAGATTAGCCACAATCTAAACACAAAAATGTTAATTTCATGGGGCCCTGGACAGAAGAAAATGAGTGCGAATTTCCTTTTTTCATTTACAAATTTCTACCCTGGAGAGTTCTTTTTGATTTTTATTTCTGATTAAAATACCAGAAATCTATTATATATGAATGATGTATTACTATTTCTGATTTACAGGAGTTATTTCTGATTTACAGGAGGAGAGGGAGGTAGTGGAATATCTAGGGTGGGTGTCCCTGGTAGGGTTTTCCTTACTGTCCATGGCACATCCTCCCTATGGAGCAACGGGGAGATGGAAGACAATATTGGCTGTATGGGGAAATAAACATAGCTAATGACTTTGAATTTGCTGGCAGACATTTTGGTGATCTTGCTTTCACTTCTGGTGATCTCCTTTACACAATTTTATCCTTGACTGTTCACATGCATCCACTCCTTCCCATTGGTAATTGTGATTCAAGGTGACTTCAGCACAAATCAAATCCACTTCCAGCAGCACGGTCTGGCAAGTTTAGCAGTGGTGGGCCAGATGTTGGCGTAGGCATGATATTAACAGCTGTGAGACCCCCAAATCTACCAGAACACCTGGAAAATGTATTGGAATCTCAGCATGGGTGATGGCAAACACAGACCAAGAGATATTCCCATAAAGCACCACTACTCTGTCCCCATGACTCACCTTGTTCCCCCTTTGATGGGAACTGTTTGAGAGCAGCCAAGACAAATGAAGAGGATCTAATTCCTTGAGAAAAAAAAACTAGAGTAATGTGCTAAGCAGTGCTTAAACACTTAAGAGTACTTTTCCAGATCCATATGTGTCACGCTAAGGAACAAGCAGGAGTTCAGCCCAGCCATAGGTTCAGTACTGAAAAAGCTAAAACATGGGGACTAGCAGACTCAAAAGTAATTGCACATGGCACCTGAGCCTACAGCTCCACAAACACTGGGCATTCCTGCACTGCCAAGTCCAGTTTTGCTGCAGACAGTCAGAATGTACTCCTCACACTGATAAGGAGCTAGTTACCAGCTGAAACAGTCCACCCCAGATCTGGAAAGGCAACATCTGTAATATATTTTATCCACATCCATTTATCCACATATATAGATAATAACAATAAATACGATAAATGTATCAGTTTAGCAATTAGCAACAATTCAAGGTGAAGGCACAAGCAAAGCAGGTAGTCATATTTCACAGTGCCCAACTAATGGTCCTGTCTCACAGACTCACTTATGAGAGCAGACGGGACTCGCTTCTGCCTTGAATGAACTCAGCTTTTGCTGACAGTGAGTGGGGATTTTACCACTGATAGCAAACAGGAATACAGCTACTTCAGTGTACATCAGTTTTTACTAATCTTGCTCATGCTGGACTCAAGTGCAAGTCCCCTCCATCTTATTTCTACAAGCATTGAAAGGTACTGAATAGAGCCAGAAGGTCAGGGCTCTTTTAGCACTGACCAGCCATTACAGGACCTAACCACCCTACTCACAGACGACTGCAGATCCAATTTTACATAAGATGAATAGCAAAACGCTGAGCCTTTGGCTTATCAATTTGCCTCGTTTTCTCATGTCCCTGCATCTGTAACAAAGCAGGGGATAATACACCTTTCCTGCATCCATCACCTGTTGGCTCTCGTGGCTCTTGCCCAACCTATCTAACAATCCTGGCACCCAGCCTCCCCTTCGCTACAGTGGCCTCTTTTGTCACTTGTCAACTAATTAGACCTCACAGGCACATTACCAGCATGGGCAGACAACAAGGCCTAGAACAACTACAGTTTTTTTATTGAAAAAAAAAAAAGCTACCAGATGTTTACTGGGTCTTATCCAAAGGGATTTAATGGCAGCCTCAGCATGGTCCCAACAGAACAGCAGCTGCAAGTCTCCAAACAGTGTGAGTTCATTAATTTCTCAACAGGCTCAGGTTTCTACCTGGGGCCCAGATTTTTCTTGTTTTCCTCCAAACATTGTGACAGATATAAACAGAGGGGGATTGCCACTCACGCCACATTTCAGCATTCCTTGGCAGCTAGAACATTTTGCAAAGTTTTGGTGCATCACTGCTCTGCAGCACCAGAACCCTAGTGAAGAATGCCATTGAATTTTGGGATTGGCAGGATATTGAGGTTTTTATGAGTGTTGAATTGCACCTGCAGGATGAGACTAATTGGAATTATCCATTAAAAAAAAAAAAGGGCTAAAAACGAATATGAAAAAGGTTACGATCACTAAAGGATGTGGCTGTGAAGGAGGCAAAGAGCACAAGACATATGGCAAAGTTATGGTCTGTACAAATCCTTCAGTCTAGTTCATTAGCAGTTCATCTCCACTAATGGTACATTATTGCCCATTAGTGTGGAGCAGGATTAGTTAGCAAGTGATCAAAATAGAAAGAAAAATAAAAGCACCTGTCTGTAAAGTATTAGTGCTGTACACCAGTTATACACCAAAGCTGTCATCCCAGGTCTCCTGACCATTCCCAGTCCCCAACAGTTTAACATCCTCCATGCTTGGACTTGGTCAGCTTGGACTGCCCACTGTTGTCTACTGCAACACAGCACAGATGATTTATGGAGTTAAACTGGCTCAGGAAGCCCCTGTTTGTCCACAACAATATTCACACCTCTGTTCCAGGCCAGGGGAGACTGAGACCAGGCAATATCTGCTACAGCAGGGCCTGGAAAGCCAGCACTGCTCATAAATCACTGCATCAAGGGAGAAGCCTTTATCAAGGCAACCCTTTTGTCTCTTCTGTATCTGATAGCCATGATGCTGCAATAAAGGCAGAAATACTGTTGCCTTCCACAGTAATTTACTACAGGGAAAAATCAGGTGGTAGGTTCGATACAAACTTGACAGTTATAACTAGTACTCAGCTGTATGCTGAGGAAGCTTGACCTTCTTACCCCACAGGAAAGGAAGACAGGGTTGCTTATTGTGTTTTCCTCCTATTCCTCATCTGTCACTGCCCTCCTCATTCCCTCCCAAGTTCTCTAAGATTTTACATATATAGCTTTTGGCACTTCTCTTTTCTCCAGACTTTTGTCCAGAAGAAGGAAGGAAAAAAAACCACCTCCCAAAGGAAGGATTGCCAGAGACTGATATCTGTGATTTCTGAGACTGGCACAAGGCAGAAAAAGAGTGGCAGCATCCTCACTGTGAAATGCACATGCAGAACAGGAATTCAGGGGGCCAAGAGGACACAGCTAAGTTCAGGCATACCTTCCCAGTGGAGGACTGCTGAATACTTTGCTGAGATTTTTAATTAACTTATTACAAGCTCACGGTGATTAAAAAAAAAAAAAAAACAAAAAACAAAAACAAACTATTCAGTGGTTGAAACTAAATTAAAGCTTACCTGCACATCTTTTACCTGATGCAGTCTGATAATTGGTGGATACCTACATCAAAAATAAATGCTTTCCTCTCTCTTGATAGTTCCCCATAATTTCCTTCATCTCAGCACCTTCTCTCTGCTTGCCTCTGCTCCCTTAAAGTTTTCTCCATGCAGGGCCTCTGGCAGCACAGAAAAACTAGAAAAGTATTATCTATAGCCAGAATGCATTTCATACCCTGCTGGCTACTGCACAGAATGTTTTTCCACCATATCTGTATGACACAGTTCGCAGTATTAGAGAGGGAGGTCCTCTATAGTCAGAACATTGTGAAGGAAATTACAGATTTTGATCCTCAGGTGCTCCACAGACTTGCATGTCTCCATGCAGGTTTTCTTAGAAAAATAAGATAGGAATAGGCTAATACATGGGACACTTTTCGGCAGATTAAATGAATCACTTACAAGATGATTCAGTGGTAAACATGGATGCACACTCCTCCTTGGATGGGATAGGGTCAGCAGAGGAGTTGGTTCTTGACATGGTGCATTTGATGCCTTGATATGCCAGAGTAGGGCAGAGATGATCCCATGGGTTCAGGGAGTGCTGCATTACCAATGTTAAACAGGCCCACACTGTGAAAAAGCCAAAACTGGCTCACCCCATGCCAGGGGCCAACCTTGGCACTTAAGAAAAAGTGATGACCCAGCTGTGCTTGGCTTCCAGCATAGGACCCTGGACAGCCTTTAGCCTGGCAAAAAGACATTACAGGAGGCTCCAGCAGTATCAGTTTTTTCTCCTGTAAATGCTTAGCTGTTGTTTGGGGACAAGATTCTGGTATCCCATTTCATTTAGAAATAAAGACACACTGAAACACTGCAGGCTCAAGCTCTCTCCTTCAGAAGAGGTTGTGATGGGAACAGCAGCTTGCAGTATCTGAAACCATCTAGGAAAGGAAATACAAAGTCTTACTTTTCCTCAATCTATGGTTTGACATCTTTCCTTTTCCTTTCTTCAGAGGCTGAACCCTGGACTCATTTGCCACACTTGAAAAGAAGGGATCTTCAGAAGATGAACACAACCCCTACAACTCTCTCCTTGGCTCCCAATGTGATTTCTTCAGCTGATGGGTTCAGGGCACATTGCAAACAGTATTGCAGTGGCTGGTAACTCTGCACCTGCCTCCTTGAAGAGGTCCTTAAGGAGCACTGCTTCAGGTTGAGGTCCTTAAGGAGCACCTCTTCATCTCTTCTGCTACTGAAAAGTGCTTGTGTGACAGCTTTGCAAGGAGAGCAGAATGCAAGAAACCAGCGGGCTGGCACAAGTTCATATTCATCACACAAGTTTTACAATGAGAAGTTAATGGTGGGGGAGCAGAGACCTGAAAAGACCTAAACCTTTTCAAGACCTAAATCCCTCTCAGCTCATCACTGGCAAATATCTGTCTCTGAATTATGATAAAGGACCATCTATCCTCCTTTTCCTCATGCACACCAGAACAACAGAGAGATGGAGGCATTGGACTCCATCTGGTTTCAGACATCTAAGAGCACAGGTGCCCAAGGATCTACAATCAATGGGGAGAAGGGGCACTTTCAAGGGAAATTGAGCCCAGCTGGCTTTGGACCCATCTCAAGACAGGAGAGACTGGTCTCACAACTGGATATCAGAGCTGGGACATGGCAGTCCCCTCACATGCTCCCTACTGCAATAGGAGCTCTGGGGTTCTGCAGCCCTAGTAAAGTCTCAACACTTAGCATCTACCTGCCAAAGCAAGCAGGCTGAGAGCCTTGCTCTTCAGGTTAAATCAAGAAAAAATGAATGTAAAATTGACAGCAATAGCAATTTCAGTGGAATGGTGTATTACTAGCAGTGTTATTGCTTCCACTGCCTTTATTAGAGTGTATACACAGTGTGCAATAATGTAATTAGATTTCACAATGTGTAATAATGATTTTTATGCAATGCAACAACTGTGCATTAGAGAGGGGAATTGGTTCCCATTACAGAGCCAGCACGAATCTTGGGCCAATACTTCATACCTGACAGTGCATCTGTTGGGTCTCAGGTCTGGGCTATAATCCAGTAAAAGCTGGAGAACAGCCTAGTGAAGGTTTTTTTTTTCCACTATGACTCCAGAAATGCCTCTGTGCTTCCTCCTGCCCCATGCCTTCCTGTATGGGCAGCACCACCAGAATCCAGGAGAACGCAGTGCACCACTCCTTCATGACTGGAATGCTCATGGGAGAAGACAAGCCCTTTTTGTAGAGTAGGGAACATCTTTATCTACCTTGGAGAAAACTATTTAGGAGCTAAGGTGTAGCCGCAACACGAGCCTACCCAGGTGGGAGGAAAATCAGCAGAACAGCCTGAGACAAATGAGGGAGGATGAATCACTACGGGACTACATAGGGCCCGTTATGGCAATAATAAGGAGACAAAAGGTATAGGGATATTTAAAGTGCTTCTGATATACAGCTATTCACTGCACCCAAGTGCAGCTGCTGACACAGAGCCTGGAACAATTTACCCCTTCGGTGGGGCCAAATAATTTCCAGCATCACATCTCCCACTTTAGCTCCTGATGACTGGGCTGGAACACTTGTGGCATGTGCTAGAAAGGGCACAGCAGTGGCCACCCAGCACGTCCTGTAACACAGTGGAGGGCAGCAGCAGAAATGCCGCCCTCGGCTCCAGCACATCCAGAGCTTGGCTAAACCCTGCCTGGACAACGGCACCCCAAAGCATTGCAACTTGCTCTTGAAATCCAATTGTGACAACAAACATTTGATGCCTTCAGAATAAATAATTCTCACTTTCCCTCTGAGTGGACTTGTTTTAAATGCCACTTACTCTGCCTCTGCCATTAATGAGCACAAGCTGACCCACTTATTCTCTGCTGCATTTTCCACAGCAAATCATGACTTTACTGCAAAGGCACAGAGTATTAGAGACACAATTTCATTGGCAAGATTTTTTCGCTTGTGAACCCGTTAGTATTTTCCCTGAACATTTTTTTCTCCCTCATCTTGCTAGAATAGAGAATTGCTCTTTTGCAGGTCTATTCTCACTGCTATTCCCTTGGTTTGAGTGAAATATATATGAGATGACTCAGAGTTTGAACTCTCAGTACATATTTCTAATACAAAATCTCTGTGTGTCTGGGGACTTAAAACAGATATTTAATTTTAGATAAGAAATACTGGTGACATCATTCCTTTGATTTCTTTGCTGGATATCTGTGCAGACTGCACATGGTGAAGCTGTTCAGCCATAACAGCCTCATTGCTTTTAGGAAGTTGCTTAATATTCAGAAGTGTAGAGAAGCAGGCAGCCACTGGTCCTCACAGGTGAGGCTTAGGGGGAGCACACCATACAAAAATACGTATGTAAGGGTAAATAAAGGATATTTCAAAGAAAACCAGGCTCTCTAAGTCTCATTTTTGTGCAGCTGCTGTGCCCCCAAGACAACGAAGCTCTAAGCAGGGGACATTAGCTTGAGGGTCAGCTACCCTTACCCCAAAGCCACCTTGCAGATGTTGGTTTATGCCCCCTCAACTCACACATTGGAGAGGTTTAATTTAGCCTCACCATCAGTGACTTCAGCTTCCCACAGCAGCAGATGCTGGCAAGTGCATCCAAGCAGAAGAAAGCATGCACGTAACAGCTTCATTTTTAGCTTTACAGATGAAAAAAAAAAAAGTGTCTTCATCTTATTTTGAAACATGACTAAAAGCTCATATTCATGGAGGGAAGCTTGAGAAAAAAAATCAGACTCCTGCAGCAACACCTTTTAGTTGAGACCATTTTGATGACATTACGGTGACAAATACTCAGCCCTTCCTACGATTTTATACCTTCTTACACAGCAGGTGTTATCCAAGAAGATCTAGGAGAGCTATTAGCATGGATAAACAGGGTGTAAGACAGGAAATAAAATTTAATTGCTGAGATACGAATCAAACTGCCGTACTTGCACATCAACAGAAACACTTAGCATGTGGGGTGTCTTACTAAGGGGTCCAACAGAGTCATCACTCTTCAGAACCCCAGTCACTCTTGAAACATCTTCCTAAAGTTTAATCTCCAGTTCAGCCAGGAGTTATAAAACTGCTGCAAACAGTATCATCTTCATCACTTTAGCCTGCATGAAGGAAATCCTCCTCAGCACACACCCTTAAGCTTATTAAGGAGCCTCTAAGCAACATCCACAGGTGTTCCTGTTACTTCTCCAGTTAGGGACCAGAGTTACATCCAGGTGGGCACAGAGCTGATAAAGCACCTCCTAGCCTTCATACAACATACTTATGTTGTGTTTACCTTTTTTCCCCCTAGCCTTTGTCAGGTGCTTCTCCTAATTGCTCTAAAAGAATAATGAACTAACCTGTAGAGTGAGAGAATTTGGTTTGTTTGGCTGTAAAAGGGAAAGGAGTAATGTAATAGAAGCCTCTTGTACCTGAGAGAGCCAAAAAGAAACATGGAGAAGGACTATTTGCTGACACCAGTTCTGCAGCGATGGGTTCAATGTTTGTGAGGCACAGTTACCCCTCTGCATCACTCTCTTATGATACCATGCACTTCAAGGTACAGCCCAGGGTGCTGACATGCAAAGTTCATTCCCCTTTTCACACTGCCAGCTGGCAAGTAATTTTCCAGGCCTACCTAATACTATTATAATTTTTTTATGTTAGTAAAATATGGTTGGAAAGGAAAAAAAAAATCACAAGTGTGAAGTATGGCTGAAGACTCAGCAGGGGTGTTTCCGCAGTTCCTCAGGGAGCCAGAGATTCCTTCTGACCCTGAAACAAGAGATTCTAGGTGACAGGCTTCTTTTAACTTTTTTTCTCCCTTTCATTCTTTAAGATGTGAAACAGCATAATATCTTACTAAAGTTCATTGTACATCACCTTACTGCTGTATTGGGTCAGGGAGTCTGTGGGTTAATCCCGTGATGGGTAATGAAACATTACTTATAACCACATTTAAAACTTCACCTCTTCATTGCTCCACATAGTGCCACTTGCTGTATAACCTATGGTGAACTGCAGCACTCAATTCACCTTCTCTGGACACTACTCATTATTTTATAGGTCTCTAACATGTCACTTCTTCTGTGCCTTTGCACAAAAGATATTTCTAAATGGCTCCTAACAGGAATGTTTCTGCTTTTATTTAATAAATCCTTTATGTCTCCTTATTCCTTGGTCCCCGGGAGAAGCAGCGTGGGCCAAAGAAAACACATGCAATCGATTTGGAACCTGGGATTAAGCCTCCTTGGAATGTTATACCCTTAAACACTCATGGTAGCCCAGCCACTATCCCAGCTGCAATGCACAGTGAACAGATGTTTACTTTGCCCCCTTTGACCAGGCTTTCCTCAAGCAGGGGATATGACCCATGTGACTGAGACACAATTTACCTGGAACTGGGATTTTCTTGTAAGATAAGGCTGCAGAAATCACCACACATGTCAATGAACTCCTGCCTTTGCACTGGCTGGTGGCTCTCTGTTGCTTTGCTAAATCTCCAGCATTTGTAAGCTTTGGGATATTTATGTTGACTTTGACACACTACCACTCAGATCTCTCATATTAGGGTTGTATTGTTTTTTATGTGAAATATTGCAGAAGCTAATTGCAATTACCAGAAATCATATACAAGAGAGCTTGTTGATTGCCAGTAGATAAAGACACTTTGGAAATCTTGGATTTTGCTATAGATGAAAGCCTATAAATTTTAAAATAGAAACCACGTTATCGTTTACAATTTCCATTTGTGAACAAATTCTGCTAAACAAAATTGGCGGCTGATTAAGTAAACATTTATACATAAATAAAACAGTGAAGATCTCTTCAGTTGTTGAGATGCAGCCAGTTCAGTCTCTCGTAAATAATACAGTGATGAATTCTGGTGTTACAGTGCATGATAAAGCTACCTAGCCTCAAAGTCTTAGGCAAACTAATCCATACGCATGAATCAATCAGTTCATTTTAGTCATACCAGCGTTATATAAATGTCACCAAAATCAATGCCTGAAAGATATAACAGATTAATAAGTCCTCATGCGGTACATCTAACTGGGATGCAAACCTACAGCAGATAACTTCACGCTGAACACATCCATACAAGTAGTTTGAATAAGTCATTTTAATAGAAAACTCAAGGGCAGGCCTGTAATGAGCAGGCGTGGATGAGAAAAATCTAGTGCATTATTAATTTCAGACAATGCCAAGTTCTTTTTCATAATGTACATTTTATTAATGCTTTCTGTGATAGCTTTTCATACCGTTCACCACCAGGAGTACAGTAATTACAATGTATTAAGATTCATTCCATGCCTGAGGAGTAAGGAAGTCCAGTTATGATATGGAAAGCAAGGGAAATGTCAATCAGTATTGACTCAGGGCTGGATTAAATCAAAACTCTGCCAGGTCGGGTTGGTAACAGCACCTCCCACACACAATTTTCAGTGATTATCTGCCTCCCCCTCCTCAGTGCTCATCTCCACATGTGACCTGTGTGCCATCAATATGGATGCAGTGGATGGAATTCATAATTTTTATTAGGACTTGGGGCTGGTCTGGCTCATCTTCACAACTGTCAGTTGTGGGGTGTCAGCCTCTTTTAAGGTTGAAGAGAGAGAGAGAAACTTTGAAGATTATTGTAAATGCCTCCAAGAATAACTCTTCTAGACATAAAGGCAAGGGTTTAAGGTACGAGATCATGGGACAGTCTGGGAAGAGGAACTAATAGTGAGTGCTCCAATGAAAAAGAATCCACCACTCAACCCAAGTAGGGGCGTTCTGCTTTCCTGCAAGCTAATAAAACCAGGGAATATCTTCTTTCCTGTAATTGCTGCCCCTAAATTTTTCAATGCTGCACCTCAAACCTCCCCAGGGTCAGGAAGCCATGGGTTCAGGATTTAGCATTGCCCTTTGGGGCTGTAGAAACCGTAAGAAAGTTCCCTTTATACCTGTGAAAGATCATGAACTTTCAATCATTTTTCAGTTATTTATTTTGCGCAATACACTGGCTAACTTTCAGCACATTTCTAGCACAAAGTCAGGGTGTGTTGCTCATATCTTTCACTATTTTTCTCCCTGGAAATAAGGTTAACAGCCTTCACTGGGGAGGAAACCACAGCCTCCCCAAGATGATGGTCACCTTGCCTGGGAACACTATACAAGGCTGTAGAAGTGGGAAAAGGAAGAGGTGTCCACATGTGGCAGATGAAAGCACAGTGCCTCCTGCGCAGTGGTTTGATAAATCAAAAAGTGTCCTGATAAATATATAAATCACTTGGCACTGGCAGTTGTTTGGTGTTAATGGTAACATGCGCAGCTGGATGACAGGAGGTATTCAAGTATTCAAGTGGAAAAGATTCCCTGCAGCTCACATTGGACCACTGCAAACAAATTACCATTCTAGATGCCCACACCCCTCAGGAATTTGAGGCAGCTTCCAATTTCTGTTGGTATCCCACTGCCCATTCCTTGCAAAGCTAAAGGGGTTTTGGCCCCAGGGCTGTATTAAATAGTGCAACAGTTGTTTCATGCTATCTGGCTTTTTCATGGGGAAGACACTTCACCTTAGCACGGCTTTCCTGCAAAATGCTAAGCTGAAGAGAGATTTCTATGTCCAGAGAAAGTCATTTGGGGTAATTTTCAAAAATACCTGTTTTCTTCTCATGTATGGGCTTTTTCCTAATTTCAATTTCTAATTTCATTATCTTTTCCTAATTTCCCTGCACTGCGTGAATCTGAACAGTTGGACTCGGGGTAAATAAGGCATAAGTAAGCTTTGGGTGGTGAATGATGAAAGGGAAGCCCCAAAGCTCCTGTCCAACCTCCAGGAGATGCCAGCCTGCCAGCAGCCATGCTGGAGTGAGCCTGTTCTGCTGGTGGTGCTTGCAGATGAGCACCGTTTCGCCACAGCAGGGGACAGTGGATGACAACTCAGCGCAGAGCAGAGATTTATCAGCTGTCACTCAGCTAACACCATCCCCCTGCCTGCCAAGCCTCTTTCCCTGGAGAGGTGTGGACACTACTCCACACTCACAATACTAAAAGCTGGACCTAGCAGTGTTACTTATGACTCCCCGAATGTGTTTGGGTGGATAAAGGGCAGTACAACACACAAATCCATTTTCTTTCCTCTCTCATGGACACAGCTACACAGACACAGGGACCTGCACTGGCTGGCAGCCCCCTGAGCCAGACACAGCCTTGCACAGGCGTTTGCACAGACAGAGAACTGCACAGACAGGCACTGGCTGACATGAACACAGAACATGTCTAGGCATGCCTCCATTTACCCAGCCGAACAGTTGGCCCAAAGCCATTAATAAGCCTTCAGGGTTTGGTTTTTTTTTCTTTTTTCCTTTTTTTTTCTTTTTTACTAATGCTAAAAGCCTGGGGATCACCACGCTGATGGGGTCTGCATCCCTCTGATGATTTCTGCCCATCCCACCCTCCCCCCCCCCTCCCCCACCCCCCCCCCCCAACTGCACAAGCAGTCCAAGTCCTCTGTGGGCTGTAGCTGATAATTTACATCAGCGGAGACCGTGGGACCAATGAGTTCACCCTGTTGACAGGGACTAGGGAGAAATGTCTGCTGAATCCTCTGCTGGACAGTTCCATCCTCCTTCAGGTGTCTCCTGCACCCGTGGCGATGGCAGAGCTTGGCTGTGAGAGCCCACGCCAGCCTCCAGCAGGCAGATCCCATGGGTTCCCATATATCCATCCCCAGCTGAACTGATTGAGAAACGCTATCTTCAAGATACTAAGGCTCTTTTTTTTTTTCCTCAAAAAAATATTTCTATTTACACAAGACAATAAAATCTGAGCAGCTTTCCCCCAAGAAGCTTTGGCCAAGTGGAGCTGCTGCTGGACACATGCGCCGGTCCATATTTATAAGCAACACCTTCACTTGACAGTACTCTGCTGGGAGGTTCAGCTTCTTCTGGTGTAAGGACTACTTCTCTGTCCCTCTGGTCTTCCCTTGTTGGCTCTTCGCACTGACAGGTCTGTATTTACAACAGCAACCTGGATCCGGCAGGTTCTCCTTTATACAGCCCAGCTTGAGGGCATGGAGAGAGGCTCAGGATGGTGCATTAAGCACACTCAGCCATTCTTTAAGTGTTATCAAGTTGCAAAGTCAATGTTCGGAGCAGGTGAAATGAATTTCTTATTACAAAAGACAATTTTCACCTGTTCTGCTCATCTTCAAAGAAGACACGAGCGGCTAAACACCGAGAGCACATCCCAGGGTGCTGCCATGCACGGGGCAGTGGGAATCTCAGCCGGGCTGATCTCTCCTTGGGGATGCAAGGGTTTGCTGAGGGTTTGGTCGAGGCCAGTTTCTCCAGCCTGTCCTGTAGCGCGATCCCAAGTGAGGGACGGGTGAGCTGAGGCACAGAGGAGCTGAGGCGATGCACTGGCACGGGCTGGCCGGGGCAGGCTCACAGCGTCCCCAGGCGCTAGATGACACTGTCCTCCATGGTGACTCGCCTGAAGACTGGCTCCTGCTTGGGCGTCCTTCCGCCTTCTGTGAAAAACAAGGGGAGAGAAGGTAAATCCCCGCCGTAGGACCCTGCAACCAATACCAGCTATTTTCAAGATCATTTCCATCCCCAAGCAAAGCAGGGGATGCCTGGACTTGCCTTGAAAAGGAAGGCTTGCTCAGTGAAGGTGAATGTATTTATGGGTGAGCATCCCATTGCGAATGTCCTCCCACCTTTTTTGCTGAATTTGGTGCTATGGTTTTGCCAGGCTTTGGCCCCACGTGAGCCAGTAGTTTGTTGTACAGCAGCACCAGCCACTGCTGCCCACTACTCTGCAGAAGAAGAGTGACACTGAGGTGCCTCTTTGCTCCTCTGTGTTTAGCACAGCACTGAGCTGCAGCCACCAGTTTGTGTCAACACAACAGGGCTTGTCTGAGCAAACTGCGTTTTCTATTGTGTCCCCCCACCCCTTAATAATAAATATTCAGTATAAATGACTGCAGATTTGTTTTGATATCAGACATTATCTGAAGGGCACTTTACATCCTGAGTGCTCTGCTTTACAGCTGCCTTTATAAGCACTGCAGCCCAAAGGAGCAAAGTGCCTCCTTTCACAAGCTCATGTTGGGAGGACACAGCCACACACACTTTGGGGTGAGCTCATGCAGGCTTTATAAATAATATTTCAGGGAGATTTTAAGATAGGCTAATCACATTCAAGAAGAATCAAGAGTTATTCTGGAGACATTTTCTAAGTATAAATAATTTCACTCTGTTTCTCACCCTCACAAATATATGTTGCTCTCTATGACATCAAAGGCAAAGTAGTGGGGGCAGAACCAACAACTTTTCAGGCATCTCCCAGCTTGGCCCTTTCAGCTGATCTTTTGGTTTGTTTTTTTTTTTTGACGAGGAGGGACTTTCATCCTTTCCTTGTTGCTCATCTATTTTTTGTCTTTTTTTTCCTAAGCAGTAGAATACCTTTTCTCCTTTCATTTCAACTGCTGTGAGCTCAGTGGTCTGCTTTGCACTGCAGTACAAACTGCCAGCAGTGGAAAATTCCTGGGTGCACAGTGCGTAAAGAATAAAGAAAATCAAAAATCCCACCTATTTAATATGTAGCACTCTTCCTGGCTGATATCAACAGCAGCTTAAGCAATGAGGCCTTTTATCTCTAAGTTTGAATAAGCAAGCAAGGAAGTGGGTGAGGGGACGAGGACCAAAGGGCAGAGCTGAGGTGCTTGCACTGAAATAATTATCCTCTTCTATTTATGAGGAAGGGACCATCTCAAAAAAAAAAAAAATCCAAAAAAAAGACCCACAAAAAAACCCCCACCAAACCCAAACCAAAAGGCTGCTTTGTGGCAAACCATTTAAACTTATATATCTATTTTTTAAGGTGGGGAAACCAGAGACTGGCTAGAGCAGGCACCTGATAGCCACAGCAAGGCTTTAGCTTGCCTGAAATATGCCTTCCATCACACATGGTTCTAATTTCCCATGACCTTGCAATTCTCTCCAGATGCCTACAGAAAGCACCTGAGAACCTCGTTTTGGCGTATTTCAGCCAGAAGGCAAAGCTTGCCAGAAATTAGGGCCTTTCACTTTTAATATCCCCCCCACCCAAAGTCCATTTTCCCATACCCCCTTTGTGGTTTTTGTGCAACGAAATCCTCAGAGATGCTTGGGGCACAGTGGTTCTGCTTCCCAAGTGGAATACCCAGACATCCTCCACCCGATTTGCTGACTGCTTGGTTTTCAGCATTCATCCTCCAAAGCCATTTTTCAGTGGATATTATCACAGGCTTGTGCCCACTGAAAAGCAAAGCCTTTGCTCGTGGTGGGACACAAAGGCTGCAGGGCCATTGTCTGGAGTGAGGTTTTCTGCCACAGGGACCTAAATTTAACTCTGCCTGAGATGCCTCCAAGAGATGTGGGAGAAGATAGGCTCCCAGACAAAGATAAAATAGTTTTATTATTGCCATAATTTACCCATCAAGCACCCTTCTGCTGGAAATAACCTTTCCAAAGCTGTAACAGAGGATGCAGTCCATTGAGATATTTGGTCATCTGGACAAATATTGCCATCACAACAGCTGAGGAGGTTATGCAGCAGCTATGTTTGTGTCTTCAAAGTTGCTGCTTGGGGTTTTAAGCAGCACTGCTAAAATACCAAGCATTTGCTTCCAACACATAATAATTGTTCTGTATACCAATATTTTTTTATTTATTGAGGTTTTATCCTGGGTTTTTACATGTGTACACCGTATTTAAGGAGTAGAAATATAAGAAAAGAAAATATGTGCAGGGTAAAGAACTGAAAAGACAGAAAATACTTAGGATTATTTTTTTTTTTTGTTCTTGGCATTTTCCTGAAGAAGACTATCACCATCTGTCTGGCGTACCAAATACAATAAACAGTAAGCACCTGTAAAAAGCTATTTTGATGTGAAAAAGGAATATTTCCAAGCTATCCTGGCAAGTCTCGATATTTCAGCTTTAAATAGACTGCCTCTTCTGAACTGGGATGACAAATGATCTGGTGTATGATCTATACATCCCCAGGGCTTGCCAAAGCCTTTGGAAGAGCAAAAGTGGCCCCAAGCCAGCTACCTGTGCTGAACGAAATGCCCCTCAGTCTGGAAAGGGGAGTGCTGCTGCCTTCCAGGGGTACTGCAGTGCCCTCCCCTGACTGCACTGCTAATGCCCCACCCAGGACAGTCACTGAACAACCCATGGCTGCCTTTCCTGGGAGCACTAATCACAGATTTTATCTGGCTTCAGCTTTACACTGCAGGATGTCCTCCACACCATTACCAGAGAGCCTGCAACAACATGACATTTATATAATGTTCATGAGCCCAGACTATTTAAACCCTAAAATATTCATTAAATAAAATTTGCATAGAGTGTAGCTGAATGTAGCAGATAGCAGATAGCCAAAAATAAAGTACTTTTTTTTTAAAGGTAAGGAGGAGATCAGGGTGTGATAGATGACCAAGCTTGTGCTCTTAGGCTTTCCTGAGACAGGTTTTTAATAAGATGAGCTATCATTCTATCCTTGTAGACTAGGCAATTCTTCAGGGTATTACATTCTTCACTACCTAGTGAGATCAAGGGCACATGGGAGTGTGAAAGAGAGGCCAGCTGGTCAGGGAAGGGGGATGCAGGCAATAGGAACACACTGACCCAAAAGGACCCCCAGGAGCTCAGTGCCTCCCCCTATCATCACTTTTTTCCCTGGCCCTCTGAGGTATCCCACTGCTTATTACTTGGGGCAAGGGAGCAAGGAAAAAGATTGATAAACAACTACAGATGTTAAGGAATCAAAAGCAACCAACAGGCAGAAATGAACAGGACCATAGTAAGCACTATTGCCTACACAGCGCCACCAAAGCTGTGATGAATAGCCCCATTCCCAGCAGCCCTCCAGCCTACATGGTTTTTCTTGGTTTTTCTTTTGCCTTGTATTTCTCCTTCACATTTCAGGGAGATTTTATACTCTCTTCTGGCTCTTGCAGAAAATGGGTGGGAATTGCCTGCTGTAGTCAAGGAGTCCTTAAGGAGTAAGCTGATGTGTCAGCTCTTTATGGGGTGGTCTGCAATGGGATTACACAGGAAAAATAACCCAGTCCTGCAGAAATCAGCAGTGAGTGAAAAAAAGGGATTCATAACTTGTAAAGCATCCTAAGATGATTTTCAGGAAAATGCAAAGCATGGAGCCTTACACTTCTCCATCCCACTCTCCCCACCTGCAAGAAAGGCTTTCTGAAGGGGAGACTCTATCAGTGGATTAATATTAACAATTCTTACCCCAAACATGCCTGGCAGCCCAAAGGTAGGTGGCCCTGTGTTTCAGAATATGGTCTGTGTATCAGCTGATGTTCTCATCAGATCAAGCACTACCTGTTTGCCTCTATTTTGTCTGTTTTCAGCTGAAAGTGGGATGTTTGCTGCACTTGAATGATAAAGCTTTAATCTTCTCCCTATAAGCCAAATCTAGTTTGGTTTTCTTTCTTTTGTTTTGTTAAATGGAGCCTTAGAAAAGATCCCTTGAGTACAGGGCTGATTATCCCCTTCAAGCCAGCATACATAGTTATGTGTCCCAAGCATGAGTATGGATTTAACATCATAATCACTACTGCATTTTCATCGAGCTTTTTCTCACATTCTTGCCTTGGCTCAGCATTAAGAAATGCCTTAGAAGCTTTGCAGCTCTCCCTCATACCCCAGGACATACCCTCATACCCTCATACAGTGCATTGTAGGCACTGAGGACTTAACAGTGAGTTGATTTTCATATGCTGCAGTCTGCATAGAAGACACTGTTGCCAGCCACATAAGAATTGTATATAGTGAGCTACTTAACAACAAGCACCAACTCTTACCATGCCCATAATCAACTATCTGTCACAAAAAATCTGTTCTCAAGGGGAAAAGTCCTGCTCCCCCTCATAAAACATTGCCACTATACTACAATCTTAAACCATTTTTGGCTTAATAAAATTAATAATATATTTTCCCTCTATTTTGTGATTCAGCTGTTTCCTAAGCCATAAGAAGCACCAACAGTGAATCCTGTGATGTCAGAGCAGCCTGGGAACAGAAATAATCATCTTGAAAAGAAACAGCATTTTTTAGCCATCAAAGCGCTAATAGGCATGAGTAGGCTGGCAAAGAGAAGGGATGGAGGAGAAAAACAGTCTGCACACTGATAAACCTGAAATACATAAAAGGGCTAGGCAAAAATGCCCATTTGTAGTAAAAGAAGTTAAGTATTTTCCAATAGGACAAACCCATCCCATAGCAAATCCACCACTGGTTTGTTCTTGCAGAGTTTCAGAAATGCTGGTAAATGCTGGGTTCATCACCTGCCTCCCGCTTTACCATGATGGTATTTGCTAGGGTGTATCTCACCCTCTGCATGAACTCAATTCCACCATACCCCTGAAAAACTATTTTTTTTGAGTCTAATACAGCAAAAGAGTTTTTACTTTCCCCAAAATAAGAAGTACCTCAGTTACTTAAAGCCTCAGCAGCCTCTCTTAGGCTGCTACATGAATTGCTGTGACCACAGGGGTGTGAATAACCTGCTGTACCTGCAAGAGTGGATCCACCCTGCACTATCCACTTTCATCACTGTTGGTATGGATAATAAAAGGAAACAGGGAGGCAGCATCAAGAGCAACAGCATAACTTGGCTGGCCAGTGGCTAATCTGCTATGAAGTCAGATGATTCCCCAATATTCCAATAGGAAATGCTCCCTTGCCAAAACCTAGCCCTGGCAAGAGGCACTACTGTGACCGGTGCATGGTCCCACATGGAGTTTCTTTCCCAAGGTGTTTTGGCCAGAGTGGCTGCAGGAAGGACTCAGGTGACTCGAACCAGACTCTTTTGTAGGTCACGGATTCCACCAAATACCACCAGCCCTGGTTCTCTTGCCCAACCAGACCCTGCTGAGAAGCACCAAGCAGCATTGCCCCAGTGCGAGGACAGTCTGGGATGGGATGAAACTGCTCCACAATTCTGGTGCTGTAGCATTTATCTTGTTCAACATGTGCCTCGCCCACCTGCTCCAAGCCTTTTGGCTTGTATCCAGCATGACAGGACTTTGTATAAGTACAGTTTAGATGGAGGTAGCACCAAGCTCCTAAGCCCAGGCCATGGGAGAGCTTTGCAAAAAATCACTGAAAATTCATTATCAATCATATCCAGAGGTGGTTATTTCCCCTGTCAACCTTTCCAGTCTATTTTGTAGCTTTCTGTATTCCTGATTGCTCTCAAGGGATTTGAAGGGGGAGGCTGGAGGAGAGCAGCGAAGTGCCAGTGGGCCATTGGCAGAGGTGGGGCAGGAGGGACGATGTGGCCAAGGATGGTGAGGGCATTTGGCATGTGGCCGGAGCAAGAAAATAAAGAGACAGCAAACAACGACCGAGAAGGCCTAACGGGGACTTGTTTTACTCTTTGACATGCTACCAGCAGTTTTTAATCTCAGAAAAACCAAATTTAAAAAAAAAGAAAAGAAGAAAATTAAGAAAAGAAAAATATTACAATGATTAAAAGATATGACACGTGAAACACTATACTCAAATCATCTCTGTGTCATCAGCTACTTTATACAGTAGGCACAAAACAGACCTAGAATCACCTGCAACAAATGTCAACAAGTGTTGTTCTTGCCCCTAAACAAGTACCACCAGCCTGATTTTTCTAGTCAGCCACAGCTGCATAACCTTTGTGCTTAAATTTCTCAGCTTAGGCCTCCTTTCTTCGGCATTGATCACCCATGCTGCAAGGAGTGGAGACTCATACTGAAGACATTAATGGAGAGAGGAACAACAACGACAAAAAAAGAGAGATTAATTGTACAGTACATACATACAGTATCTTCTAAATCGTGATCAGTTGTTTATTGGTTGGCAAACAAGCTTCACTTTTACAACAAATATTAGTAATGAGGTCATTCAACTGCTGAGACCGTACAAAATGGATCATAAATTAAAAAAAAAAAAAAAAAAAGAGAAAAAGAAGAAGAATTCATACTCCGTGCTGCTAATTTACCTCCAGAAAGCCTATGTTACTTAAAAATCCGGTCAAATAAATAAATTTCCTGTTAGGAAAAATAATGAACAGAGGACTTTTTTTTTTTTTTTAATTAAAAATCACTGCAAAGTACTTTTTAGCTCACTACGTGTCAATCTACTTTCTTCTTAACCACTGCAGCACAAGTGCCTAAACCGGGGACCAGACTGAGCCGAGAAGGCCCTTTGCTCCTCCAGGGAAATGGCCGTCTCCTGTAGAACCCCCACTACGACTACAAAACCTCCTCTCAGTCCCTGGATGTGACCCGAGGGCTTGGCTGAGGGGCTATTGGCCAGGATGCTTCACAGGATTAGCGTCACGATCATCGGTTGTGCACTGACAATGAAGAAGTTTGCCCTGCTCTAGTCTGCCAAAAGGTTTGCTGGCAACATGCCAGCTGAAAAAGGTTATACAGTGAGGAAATTAAAAGACCGCCCTGGCTGAAAAGAAATGGTGATGGTGTTACTAAAAATGGCCCTTAGAAAGTGATGTTTGAGGGTTTTTTTTTTGCCCAGTGAGTTTCTCTACTGGGAGGGGAAGGGGACAGAGAGAAGGAGCAGTGAAAGAGGCAAAACAAAATTAAAAAAAAAAAAAAAAAAAGAAAGAGTTATGAAAAACCTTGCTCCTACTGGTAGACAAACTTACAAGACCAGCACAACAGAAAAAAGTTCTCTTTTTTTTTTTCCACTACATTAACAGGGACGCAAGTTCTGGAGGAACAGAAAGCAGACTATATGTGCAATGCTAGTATCTGTACATTACATAGAAATTGTTCGCTTCTCTTTTTCTGCCATTAGTTTTTATCATCCGTTAATACAGCAAAATGTAAAATATGCCTTTAGCACAGGATTCTAGGATTCCCTTCCGTCTCATTAAATTTGTTTACGTTTTGTTTGCTCCTGCAGCAAAGGGCGCTGCAGTGAAACCAAGTTGTGAGTGACCATAACCCATGGTGTGATCTGGATTGGTAAGAAAGAGTTTTGCTAGCTTGTTTTACGCAGCGCTCCCACCTAGATGCGTCATCGCTACTAGTTTCAAATGCACATTTTTGGCCTTTTTTTTTTTTTTTTCCCTCTTAAATCAGGTCCTTGGTATTAAGAGCAACACAGCATCAAGGATTGTTTAAACAAACACGGCATAACTTGAGAAGGCCACGAAGTGTGCCGTTATCTATCTCTTTCATTAACATAATGAAGTCTGTCTGGAGGGAGGAAGGATGGGAAGATAAGGGGGGCACAGCAGTTACTGTCCTCTCCGGGCCGGCCTAAAAATTCCAGTAAAAAAAGTCTGAGAATTTCCTTTTGAACAGCATGAAGATTTAGAGGAGTACACACAATATTACCACTGTTTGGATTAACTCAGAACAGTAAACCGAGTGTTACGGAGAGGCTTTTAGTTGTCTCTTTGCTTAATTTTTGCTGAATCTTCTATAGACTAGTGACCAAGTGAGCGGGTCCTTTTGCATTGCCGTCCGGAGAGGTTCCCTCTTTGTTTGGTGGGACTATAAAACCGTCGCTGCTGCCTCGACCTAGCTGGTAGTAAGTGTGTAGCTGATGGACGTGGTTCCTGGAGCCAAGATTGGGCATGCTTTTGTAGTAAACATCGTCGGCATCACCACCGCCGCTTTTCGCTGGTGGAGGATCGGTCTGGGTGCTGGCGGTGACGCTTTCCGTCATGGGCATGCCAGCCAGTGCGGGCATACTGGTGTAGAGAGAATCCCTGTTGGGCGACTGCAGGTCGTCCGTGTGCTCGTTGGTCAGCAAAGGGAAAAAGCTCTCGCTGTTGTCTTGCGGGATGCGACGCCGACTGTAGAGGTGGGGCTGGTGGTTGTCTGCCGAGTACACCCGGGGAGGCAGCAGCGGGGCATCCGACTCCTCGTGGATGAGCTCCAGGCCCAGGCTCTCCTCATGGGTGAAGGAGGTGGCGTCATCCAGCACGATGGCATCGTCCTCGCTCCCGCCGCCCACGCTGTTGACGAGTTTGTTCATCAAGTTGCGGCTCTGCTCGCTGGAGCGCTCGTGGTTGTTCAGGTAGGAAGGGATGTAGTTGGAGGTGAGTTCCTTCAGGATCTTTTTCTCGAGGGCGTTCTCCGTGTGGTTGTACCCACGGTCAAGGATTTGCACGCAGTTGCTGAGGTACTCGCCGCTGGCGATGCTGTAGCTGTTGCCGTGATTACCATTCAGTGGTAGAGTATCCGTGACACTTGTATCCCTGGCATTGTTCAGAAGCCCCTCTGAAAAACATTACACAAGAGAGGGTGACTTGTACAAACAGGACACTCATGCGGGATGTGCACACTCAAACCCCCTTCCTAGGCTGCCGCAGCTGCTGGGACTGGGCGGCAAGGAGAGCGTCGCGGCCAAAATGGGAGGGCACAGCTCCATCTAACCAGCTGGTGGTCAAGGGCTTCCCATCAAAAAAAATGGAAAGCACTGTCAAGTGTGTGACTTGATGTGGCAACATCCAGCTGGAAGGATAACCTCTCCTGGTCAGCATTCTCCTACAGCTCTTGCGCTCTATGTATTCCTGGGGGAGCTGAAAAATTCATGACCCTGGGCTGGTCCCAACTGTCCTGGTCCTAGGAACTTTGGAGGAAGGGGGCAATTCCTCCCAGCTGAGGGAAAAGTATTTGCACCCCAGGCTAATCACTACCAAAAATTTGTTTGGGAGTGTATCCTTCCTAGAGGAAAAAAAGTCTGCTCTCCACTTTCACTGGGCAGGCTGTCAGGATAAAGACATAAGGACTGAATGGCAGGATTCAGGGAGTAGCAAGGGGGAGGCACAAAGTGCTTCCTGGCCCAGGATTTTCTGTAACAAAGCTAAATGCCCTACTTCTTCTGGCTTAAGGGCACAACCAAAATTATTTGCTCCACACTGGCCAGGTGGGGATTTTCTAATACAATTGATGTTGGAGGCAGCTGTTCTAGGGTCTTGTGAAGCCTTTAAAAATAGCTCCTATTCCACTTGCAAAACTAAAGCAGTGGATTCAGCAGAGGGTACAGCAAGTACCATCACTGCCATGGTATGGTGGCCTCATGGGAACCTGAGAGGAGTAGCAGGGTCTCAGGGTGTCCCCGCTCTAACTGCCTATTGCATCTCCATAGGTGTCTCAACACTGACAACCTGGGGCTGGAGCTCAGCTCATTCCCAAAGCACTATGGAAGATGGCAGGGAAGTGCTTTGAGAGCAATGCCAGCATGGTGGGCAAGGGAGAAGAAAATCAGGCCTAGCAGTTAAGCCATCATGCTTTCTTTTTTGGGATCACTGGTCTCCTTGGAAGGAGAGCAGGCATGGGGATGCATGAAATAACTTATCAACCTCTCAGCTAAGGGCTTCAGGCATTGCCAAAAATGGGCAAGCAACTCCCAGCAAGGCACAGTGGATCAGAGAAGCCATTAAACTGACAATTTCAGATGAACAGTTGCTCATACCATGCTTAGTACATGGCATGTGTACCTTCTGAAAATACAGGATTCAGTCTATATCTGCGATGGAGTAGTTGCTGTATGTCAAGGGCTGGAAAGCTCTACTGAAGGCTTCTTCTTGCTTTTGAATGAAATGCCCCAAATGTGTCGGTCACCTTTTGGGTTTCTGAAGCTTAGAGGGTGCTGCTGTATCCTGAATTCCCCAGCAAATGAGGGAGCTATGCCAAAAAATCAACTAGCCATCACAGACATAGAGCAAAGCCGTTGATTTTCACGGTGAAGCTCTCCAACCGAGTCATGATGCTTGGGGAGAAATGAAAAGTGAGCATTTTTGGGAGAGGGCTGTATGTAATGGGTGACAGGTACAACAGCATCTGTTTGATGGTTACGCTGAGTAACGTATGCATTGAGGCACTGAGCACTGCACTCCAGCTGCCAATGCATAGATCTGGGGTTTGGTGCAGAAATAAAATGGGAGGCATTGCAGGTGAGAACAGAGTGGGGGCTGCAATGAAGCACACCGTATAAAAATGCCATGACCTCGCAAATAAAAACATGAAGTTGGAAAAAAAAAAAAAAAGCATACACAGCTAAATGAGAAACTATGCTGGGTAAACGATACCACAAAAATGAGAAATAAACAAAGGAAGCATCATCTAATTTCATCTATATATATATATGTACACATACATATATATATACATACATACACACGCATACACATATATATACATATCTATTCATAGACTTCTGATTTCAAAACTGTGAGATTAATTTCCTTTATTAACTACATCATCTATATGTGATGCAAGAAAAGTGAACTAAAAAAAATTACATTTGATATGCAATGTTTAGCTTTACTCCCATACTTGTCTCTCTGTAGGGCTCTAAACGACAGCATGAAGAAAAGGAAAGAAAAAACAACAAGTAAGCTTACAGCGACAGTAGGAGAAACATGAGTAAAAAGCAAATTGATGATATGCAGAAAAGAGAGTTAACGGAAATAATTTCCACTGCCCAGAATACATGAATTTGTTACAAGGTTTATTTCAGGTTAAAAATATTGACATTTTAGACAGAAAAAAAATATTTTACGCGCAATATTCAATAGTCTACATTTTTATTTTAAAAAAATATCACATTTAAACTGTTTTCCAATGCCATTATAAAATGTTCAGCGTGCAACACAAATGAAGAAATAATGCCAGGAAATTTAAGAAAAGTCTAAAGCTGGTAACGGTCATGCTTGAAAAGACAGGCACTGTCATTGTCACTTCCAAAGTCTTAAAATGAATGGCTTTACTTACTGTTATGTATAATAACCCCTGGTAGCTGAAACTGAAATCTGTTTCCTTGCTAAAAATGTTTTGCCGTCCATCTTTTGCAACAGTGCTTTGTAAGAGTATGACTTTGCTCATCATGGGGCTGCTGGCATTTTACAAACTTTGGTAAGTCTGATTTTTACTTTAACCAAACATATGGCGAACTACATGGACTTGGCAAAAAAAAAGAAACAAACAAAAAAAAAGAAGAATAGTAGTTTGAATAATGGCATTGCTAAATGAAACTATTTAGAAAGGCTTAAAACAGGAAAAGTCAGAGAATAAGATGAAGAGGCAGTGATAACACTCAGTGGTCTGTGGCATGTTGGATTTTAAGTAGAGCTTGTTAATGGTCATTAATGCTTATGAACACCTTCTCTCAAAATTAGTTCTGACAAAAGGTGTTGAGATGTTTTCCTGCTTTGGAGAGACTGAGCCAGTGTATGTCCCTCAGCTTCCAGTGACAGTGAGCATTTGGCCCCTCACCTACCACCTCCTCCTTCTTCTACACTTTATGTCCTGCCAAGGAATCACTTATGCCACTGGAATATGGCGTTTTGGCCTTTTAGGGTCTGATTCCCCACCTCTTTCCAAGGGTAATTTCTAGGAATTCCTGCCTCTGGTGATTGTCTGCCACAGATGTGGCAGCTTTGGCTTAAGCAGAGACGATATTTTAAAAGATTTAACTGAGGAGGAGAAAAGAAACAAGTGGACCAGATCAGTCCCTGGTTCCTTAGGGTGTCCTGTCCCATCCATGGCCAGCACCAGAAGTAGTGCATGAACATGCAAAAAAAAAGTCACAGCCTTAGTGATGTGGAATGAGTTAGTTGGATGGTGTTAGCTAACAAAGCCTCACTGCATGCCAACCACAGCCAAGCCACACCCAGAGATGATGACAGCATCTACTTTTACAATGCACTCTCCTGGCTTTAGCATTCCTGCTGATGCAGCATCCCCAGAGGGTCACCAAGACCACCAGGCCTGGTTGGTTTTGCTACCCTTAATTTCTGCCGTGGGATCTCCTTATATTTACAGTTTGTAGTGGTCCAGGGACCTAACCTGTTTGAAAATTAATAGCTATACCAGTTCTGTGGTCATTAACTAACTCGCAGCCTACTGAAAAGAACAGGTTGCGTTCTGCTCCCTCTGAAGTCAATGGCAAAGCTCCAGGAGCTTAAATGGGACCAGGTTTGTCCCATTCTCTTTCTTCATCTGCCATGGATGAAGCCTACATACGTTTCTTCGTTACTTATCTGTGTTGAACAGAATAGCACTTGCAAAAAAATTATGTTATTTTTGTGGAATAATATTCTGTTAGCTCAGGTAACTGTATTGGATTCTAGTATTAAAAATTTGAAGAACACAAAATTATTAAAATACATGTAACACACATTTCTGTCCACATCACCTGGGTTCAGTTGAAGCACTCAGACCTGAACATCAGGACTCCCTTTATGGCAAATGCTGACCCAGCATTACCTGTTGCCATTTGATTTAAAAGAATCCCATACCTCAAGATTATCATGCAAGAAACTAGTCAGAACATCAAAGCTCATTTCAACATTTGCAGTACACTGAAATTCCTAAAATTCAGAGCATTTCATGTTTAACAGTAGCCCTTTTTCTCAGAAACAAATTTATTGCACAAAGTTAGCATAGTTTAGGAAATTAATAAACAGCAAAAAGGTCAAACACATGTGCTTTCCCTGTGCTTTGAATGCAAATACCCTACTGATAGAGTTCAACATCTATTGCTGTCATAAACAACATGCTGCCATAGAGTACAAAGGGGGCTCTCCTGCTTGAATTATAACCATCATTAGTTTCCCTCTCTTGGATATCCTTTACTGGGAAGTGATGCCTTCACTGAGAGCGGAGAGCTGATAGAGTGCTGGCACACTTGCACTGGAATGTAGTGCTACTTCTGCAGTGACTCAGCCACCTTACAAGTAAGACAAAAAAAAAAAAAATCCCCTGGAAAGGGCAGAGCAGGATGGAGCCACCAAGAGACAGGAGCTATCAGACCTCCACACTCCCCATCTCCTCCTCAGGCCCTATTTAAACACATCTGCCTCTCCCTCACAGAAACACCAGGGCATCAGCTTACAAACATTGTCCCTTCCCACAGAATCCAGAGCAGAGACAAACATGTAGGTGACAAGAGAGTGATTTCCATAGCAGAAACCTCCATTAGGCACAACTGACTCTGCCTGTCTCCTTCCCTTGCCAAAAGGAGGATACCAAAAATTATCTAGATTCACTAGACCTTTTTTTGATTATTTTTCCCCCTAGTAACACAGACAAAATATATAAATGCAAACGGCAAAACATTTCTTATCTCAGCTCTGCTCTTTGGAGCTAGCCTACACTTCTTGCTTCAACTGTAATTTTTCTTAGAGATCAAGGGCAGTTTTGTTTTATTTTGCATTTTACTCCCTGTGCAAACCAGTGCACTGCTTGCCACATTTCTCTAGGCCATTTCAAATGAGAGCAGCTTTGGTGGCAAAGGCCAGTTTAGCTTCACTTACCTTCAGTGGTGTTCCTGTTTCTGAAATGAATGGTTTTACAAGGAAATGCGCTGACAACAAAGAGAGGAATGGACGTGTCTGACAAAACACACACACACATACAAGTCCAAAACAATACAAAAGCAAGGAGATTGGAAAAAAAAATCAAAATCAAAACACTATGAATGCTTTGAGTAAAACTGACAAAAGAGTTTTTCAAAGTGAATTGGATCGCTCATGGAAAAATAGCATCTGGAAGATGGAAAGATGCATTGAAATGAAAGGGAGGGGAGAGGATCTTTTTTTTTGTACCCAGTTCCAAAAAAAAAAATGTGTGTGCGTGGGGAGAAAAAAAGTAAAAGGAAGAAAAAAAAAAAGAAAGAAATGGGCCAAAATAAGCCACAGAAAATGGAATTCTCACTAGAAAAATTAGAGAGAAACTCCAGCACACCTTGTGCGTTGTACATGCTGACAGAAGGGTTGTTATAGACCGCCGATTCCCCGAGCAATGTATTATAAGGGTTGTTAGTGCCATGAGGACGAAGCAGAGCATTGGTTATAAGATGATTAGCCATGGCTCCTGGAGCAGCCCGATAGAAAGACAGAGAAAAAAAACAACAAAAAAGGTCAATCAGGCAAATGTGGTATTAAAAAAAAGGGAAAAAGAACATTCAGAATGACAACAGTTGAAATAGTCCTGATTACAAGCAGCCAGCTAATTAGACTCGGAAAACTGTATGCCACTAAAGCAGAACAGATGTTACTGACGATGCACAAATCCAAACCAACGCAAAAGAAAATGTATCAGAAAGCAGATAAGCTACATTTATGGTGGTTCCCCAGTTGCTCGGAGTGTAAGCAAGGCTGCGCCCACATGCTTGCTACAAAGAAAGAAAGGAAGATGGCAGCCTACACAATGTGGGGGAAAAAAACTCTCCGGAAAGTGCCAAATGAATAAAAAAATATATATATAATGACTAACACACAACAGCACATTCAACTCCCACTATGTGCTAGGATCTCTTTTACCAGTCCTTCGCATCACATCTATATCAAAAAGCAAAATTAAAGAGAAAGGATGGAGAATGCAGCCTCTCCAAAGGCTCTCAGCATTTCTCAGACAGCAACTGTTTCTCATGTCTAGGAGGCCAAGTTTCACTTCAGCTACTTCTCTGATATCACCATCAAGAGCATCCACCACCACCTGAATTCATTCTGGAAGGTGAGAAGGCTACAGCTCTGCCAGACATTTCTATTAGGAATGAGAGTGGCCAGAAAGTGCATGTCTTGAGGCTCTCTGTGTGCCCCACAAACACCTTGTTTCACCACTCCAGCACCTCTTTGCTGCTGTTTCCAAGCACTCAGCCAACAGTTGTCCTTTGCTCTTTGGTTTATCCTTTGGAAGATGCAGCCTCTGGACCTGTGCTTTTTGGGATTATCGTGGCTTGGCAGGTGGCTGCCAAGACCTACTTCAATTCATATTGCAGCCATCAACCCAGGAAGCAAAGTCTCCCCCTACCTTTCAGCTGACCTATAGGATGAAAAACCTTTAAGCCCTTGCTCTGAACCTCTTCTAATCTCCAGAGACACGGCCGAATGAAATAAACTTGCCCTTCAGGGCCATTTCCACTGTGTTCCAGAGCAGGAAGGATAACCATGGTTTTTAACCTCCAGAACTAAATTGTAAAGACAAAACCTTTCCACCAGAAAAGTAAGTCACTGGTGGGGCAACTAGGGCTAGTTAGGACAGGACTGTCAGAGGGCTCAGATGACGTGGCTGTCACCAACATCCAATAGCTTCAACTCAAAGAAGTAACTGAAAACCCAATCCTCAAAACAAGTAACCCTTTCAGGAATGTTTTTACCAGTGTCTGAGGCCTGGAGACCCCATTTGCCTCTTTTAGGTGTGGAGGTGACCCTGTGCCGAGGTGAAGGCTGTTTTTGTGGGGCATGTAGGGCACTGGGTACAATCTCTTTGGATGGAGGTGCTGAGGATAAAAGTCCTGATGGCCTCTGGCTAGTAGAAATCCCCTTAGCAGGGAGTTCTCTGAAAGCTCGCACCTACTAATTATTTACAGAAAGGCAAAAACTGGCCAAACCTCAGGCTAGGTGGAGGCTGCCTCCTGCCATGCTTGTATGCAGGCCTGGGATGATATTTCCCCATGTCTTTGCAGGTAGAGGAGGGAGCAGACAGTTTCTTGCCTCTCCCCCACCATCCCCCAGCACTTCCCAGCCCCAGGCATATGGCATTAGCAGATCACTTCATCAGTCTTTTGAGCACAGGACAAAGTAGAAGGCAGTGTTGTATGGGGGCTGCATGCCAGGGAGGCTCCTCGACACATGCAGCTGGAAAAGAAAGACTTGTTTTCTCTCACCTGATATTTTTGTCTATGCTGATGGAAAGCAAGATGAGCTGCTGTGTTTGAAAATAAGGAAACAAAGCTGTCTCCTGTAAGAAAACATTATATGAACGCTTAACTAAGTAACCTTGAATGTAACTAATAGGTAAATGAGTAAATTCTTTCTTTTTGGTAAAGTGTTTTCTCTCAATCTCACATACATCTGGGATGAAGGACTGTAGGAACCATTTCTCTGCTTGTGCTAGTTTTATACCAGTGAGCACTAAGGCCATTAAAATTGTTTCCGCTTTCATCCCGCTTTTAATCAAGCCAGGCCATAAAAAGATTCAAAAAGGGGCTCACTTTTATACAAGTAATGAGAAAGTCCAGAGTTAATGCGAGCCATAAACTCAGAAATCATATAATCCTCCCATCTGAGATTTAACCCAATCTCCAACTCAGTCCCTATGAGAATTGATATTAAAAATATACCCACGATTGGGCTTCTGAGAACTTTAGCTTGAGGTTTCTTTAAATGCCAGATGCTAGAAAGAACATCTCACTCAATATATCCACAGCCTGATCTTGTCTAGCGAACCCCAGCAGGCAGGAACAAGCTGATCCCACCATGGCTGGGCAGAAGAAGCTGCTTTGCATGAGGGATGCTCTCAGACTGTGACAAGAAAGAAGGGATCAACCTGTGTAAGCACTTAAATGTAGGTTTTGCTTGCCTTCATTTGTCAGCATGGTGGGCTATGAAATGAACTGAATTCACAGAAATTTGTCTCTTTCAGTGAACTTTTAATACAGATCCATGATTATGACTACAAACTTGGCAAAAAAAGTTGAAAATACAGAATAAGTAAGTCATTTTTGCTCTCAGGTGTGTAAAATATAGGGCTTGGTACTACAGCCACCCACTCCTGTATGCAGCAACTGAGCAAAAATATTCTATCTTCTGCTTTCCTCTCCCTTGATTTCAATAAGATTTTTTAATTTACTGTTCAAAATGCCAATTTCAATGGCAGTGCTGAGTAAGTCTCCTGGTACAAACCCAAAACAAACCCTCTGCTGACATGTTCAGATATCTTTCAATACTTTCAGAGACCAAACTGGGCCCTGAGCACTCTGCAGCTTAAGTTCCCATCATGGGTGAACTGGTAAAATTCTTACTCTGTGCATGACACAATAAATATAACTTTGGCATCTTAAATACAAAATTACACGTACCCTGTATTCATAAATTTGGGTTCTTGTTTCTAACTACCTGCTCTTGAGTTGCAGAATTTGCAGCCTGAAAGGGTGCTGAGAGAGGATTGCATCCAGGGTCCAAAAAGCTCACAGTTAAAGCTTTTGATAAAACAGTAATACACCAAAAAAAAAAAAAAACAAACCCCAAAACAAACAACAAACCCCTCATTATTTTGTTTCTCTTTCCCAGGAGAAGGAAAGAAAAATGTAATACCAGACATACATTTAAGTATCATCCTGGCTTTTTCATACCACTTTATCATTGCCATAGCAACCAACGGGACTATTAGGAAGAGCAGATTAGGTCTGCAGATGAGGCAGGAGCAGAAGGAGCAGGTAGACTATGGAACTATGGCCTCATTTGCATGAAAATGGCCTTGGTATTAGAAAGCCAACAAAACCCCATTAAAATAAGCACAGGATCATAGCAGCATGCTCTCCCAAAACACCATGGGGGACAGCAAAGATGGTTATTCTGCAATCCTGTGTGCGGGTCTGCATCACTGGGGCTGCAATTACAAAGGTCAGTGCATGTGCAGGGGCCCAAAAACCAGAAAGATCAGGGCTGCAAGTGACCACCTGCAATCTCCTCCCTGTTAGAGCACTCTTGGGATGAGACCCCTGACAGCTGTCAGGCCCGGTGTTGGCGATGTGCCTAATATCTTCAGCAGGCAGCAGTTATCATCACTTTTATTGATTCACTTACTGCTGGATCCTTGGCTCTCAGCATCTGTGGTGCAACATAGACCTCTTCAGGCAAACCCCACAGCTCTGTGTCATTCTTGCTTTCCTACATTCCAGCAGTAGCAGCCCCTATACAAGTCCCTCCTTTGCCATCTGCTGAACCACCTAAGGCCACGACATAGCCACCACTTTTTATTTAGTATGGGGAACTGCCTTCTATCCAGCTGTGCTGAATCACCTTCAGTTCTGCTAGTCAAAGGCACCGTACTGGAAGCAAATGCATTCTGTTCCAAACCTCTATCATGCTGTGTACATGTGGGAGCATGAATTCAGGGTTGGAAAAAAGACGGGTTCAAACCCACAGGTTCACCTTTTTACAGCATGATGATATATCACAACCAGCAAACATTTAACAGCAGAACTCACAACTCTACAAATATATTCCCTGCAACCACACTGGTACAACTACAGTTCCAAGTCTTCTAATTTTCACTGGTAGTCAATCAAAGTTCAGAGCAAAACACATCGACCAGGTCAGCTCTAATATTCAAAATTACATTCAAATTTGGGTTTCTGGAAAGGCCAGTGCTCAGATCAAGGCTTCCTGATGCTAGATTTCTTCAACTGAAAGATTTGCAGGCTGTGATCACAGGCAGAAAGAAATGATGGTCTTTCAGAAGGCAAGTATTTGCTAGTAACACACACATTCTCCTGTCCCTCTCACAGCATCAGTGATCCTCATGCTTCAAGCACCACAGATTCAGCCGTACTGGATTTAAAAGGCCAGGAGAAACCATGGCCCTTGCTCAGGGTGCAGGGGGAGATCTGGAGGGTTACACTTGTGACTTTGAGACTAAGAAAAACTGTTAGGAAAACCAACCGGGACAAAGAAGATGAAAATCCCAGTTTTTAACATCACTGTAACCAGACACAAAGGATTCAGATAGCTACACTTAGGTTACTCTACAGTCCTGTATGCAGTTATGTGGCTATGAAAGTAGGTATTATTTTAATGACAGTATGCAACCGAATGGAATCTTTTTCTTTCCTTTCTACGGTATAAATTGATGTCTTTGATGCAGGACAACATTGAATGTAGAGATAATTTTTTGGAAGAGATTTGTGTAATGACTGTATGGGAAAACTGCACCTTGTTAAACACAAGTGTGGTTTATTCACTCACTGAAAGGAAAGGATGAAAATTATGATGACAAGCACATGTTGCCAGACTCTAGACTGCATCACTCAGGAACAAAATTCAAAAAATGTCTTGTGGGCAGCTGGCTGACAAAACCACACAGGTTATCTTGAATCATCTGCATGGTCTACCCAGCTGGAAGGGAAATGTATTCAACTGCTCCTCCAGATTTTCTGAATAATACTATTACTCACCATGGTTCTGCCTGGCTGAAAGGGTTTGAGCAGCACTGCTTTAACTGGGATTATCTGTCTGCACAAGCAACACCACCATCATGTATCTTCCTTGACTTCTAGTAGTCTTTTAAATTGCATATCAAAATATTTCTGTTAAGTGCATTTTAGCAGGGGATTGGAGAGAATCCCCCACTGCTGAGAAGATGTGACAGAGGAGAAGTTTTGCTGAAAAAGGAGAATGGACCAGCTTACAAAATTTAATTGGATGAACTATTCAGTGCTTAAAAAATGTTTATACAAAATCAGTATTTTCCAAATTAAATGTTTTCACTTTTTGTTCCAGAAGACTGGCTGGTATAAAAGCTGACTTTGACTTTTCGTATTATTTCAACTTTTTATTAGCATAGAAACAGAAATATTTTAGAAAAAGCACATGCGAGTCATAACAAAATGTTTCATTGCCTCTGACCCAGCAATTCCAAAATGTAGACTTTCTTGGGCTTTTTTGTTTGTTTCAGAAGGAAATATATGTACTGCTGTGCTTTCAATCAATCTCAGTCCTGTTTCCTCCCTGTTTTGCCAGCAGTGTGGCCCCCTTTCAACAAGGTTAGAGCACAGTGCTGTACTCCTGCCTGCTCTGACTCCTGGAACACCCAACTTATCTTGTGGTGCACATCCACCATGATCCAGGTCCCTCAGCTTCTTGCACGTCATGTCCTTGACTTCAGAGTGTCCCGCAGGGACAAGTGACAGCCAGGAAGAACATGGACCACTCTCTGAAAGTAGAACAGTTCCTGAGCTATCAGGGGACAGGGTTTAACTTGGACACAAATGATGTGGTAAGAGCTCAGTCTTCCTCTAAGTGTCCATTAAAACAACCCCATAACACACGCTGCCTTACCCAAAGTGTAGTGAATAGCTCAGACTGGAATGTCACTGGAATGGCCTCTCTGCAGTGATTTCAGTTTGTAAATTCTGGCTGGTTTTATACTTCACTCAGTATTAACTTATTCCATTTTGCTCCCAGGGAAACAAAAGTGGGTTTGTAGGAGTCAAAGCTCTAGTTTTCTTTGAGACTTTCCTTGCCAGCATTCTACTGTGTCCTTTTCTACAGGTAGAATTTTCAAGTATTTAATGAATCCTGGTCTTCCATGCGTTCAAAATTTGTTCTAACAATAAATGCAATTATGACAAGCAAAATCACACATATTTGCTGGAGGACAACAGGTGTTTTCAGTAGTTTTCCAAATTCCTTCCAACAAATGCTCTGACATTTAGATTTATCAAGCTCTGTTCTTATAATAGCCAACAGGATTCAGTTAATAAACTTCAATAAACTTCCCTATTAAATTTCTCTCAAATAGGTTTGTTGTCACTTGCAGCATCTAATCTATTCATTGTGAAGCTATTAATACTGACTGCAGTGAAATGGAGTTTCAGCAAATGAGGTTGTTAAGCTCTGGGCCATCTTCTGCCACACGAAACATCCTGTGCTTTTATGTAGAGACAGAGGAGTGAAGGTATTTCTTTGCCCCTTTTTGAAAGCATTTCTTTGCCCCTTCCTTTCTTTGGCAATAATTTCAGATGACAAACCTCTGATGGATTATAATCTGCAGGCCATGTTCAAAACACACAGCTAGTCCACATCAATTTTTAAGTATTTGCTCACTCATTAATTACTTTTTCACTGTCTGGAGCAAAAACATTGTCCCAGGATGGGACATTTCTTTATACCACCACTACTCCTTAAAAGGGGTTACACCACATTGTATCTCGACTATATAAACAAGCATTATCCATAATTGGTCCTGTTAATGATTATTTCTCACTTAAACTGAGGCCTTACCCAAGATGTGGAGAGACCCCTGCCTGTGGTGAAAACTGGACCATGCTTCCAGGAATCTATAAAAGCAGCTATGCCTTCTTCCTTCCTCCTTCACAGTAACCATATTAGGCCTCCTCTGCAGCAACAGTCTGCCAGATCTAATACTCCCCAAAGCCTGCTCTGATTTCAGAAATTGCCTTGCCCTTACTTCTCCTCTTTAAAGCTGATCCACCTAATGACTGAACTTCCAATTATATGGCTGTCAATCCTAAAATCAAAGCCAGTTCATAATATCTCCCAAAGGAAGAATGTCATGTCACTCACTGAAATCACTGCAACAAATCTCAGCTAACTCAGTCCCAGGCAGCAGAGAGGCAAAATAAACCAGGAGAATATCAACAATGGGATTAATTTTGCACATAGGCAGAAATAAGAGTTAAACTCTCTGAGTTTTGATCCTTGATGCAGAAAATCATAATTTTTCTAGCATAAAATGTACAGCTGATTGAGAAGGGGGGGTGGGGGTGGGAAGATAAAAACCACCAGAAGCAATTTGCTAGTCCAAAAGGCTGATGACTTTCCCTTACAAAGAGAAAATATTCCTCTGCTGTCACCTACGTGGAACTTCTCTTTACTTTACATGTGATTATCAGGATGGGTCATTTTGAGGCCAGTTGCTGACATTTAGCCAAATCAACAGTTGCTTAACAGGGTTGCAGAGACTTTTTGGCTTACAAACAGCAATCCCTTGTGACAGAACTGGTGCAATGGCATGTGGATTACTCCATCCAAATACACCCTCCATCTGGGCAATGGGTCCCAGGAAGAGGGATCCATGGGGCCAGGGGAAAGTAAGTGTGTCTGTAAGAGTTAACAGAGGGAACAGAAGAAGCAGAAGGGCAGGAGGGATGAAACCAGAGTTTCATTAGGAAAATGCCAGTGGTGGGGAGATGGGGAGGTAAAGGAGCAGCCTCCTACAGTGGGTAAAATGGAAGTTTTGAAGTCCTGGCATAAGTTATTTATGCTATTTCTTTTGCAGGCTGTCCCTGGAGTTGTGAGCACTACAAGCACCCAGGGTACTGGGACAGTGAGCACTCTTGAACACCAATCTGCCCAGTGAAGAGTAGGAGCTGCAGCATTTGAACAACAGTGGATGGATGAGATGCTGCAAAACAGGCCACAGGCTGCATTTGGATTAGCAGAGAAGTGCTGTCAGGGATTCTACCCTGCTTCTTACCCCTTGATTGCCACCAAACAACCAGCACCTCAAAAAATCCCCTTCTCAAGTAGCAGCCTTCACTTAAAAAAAAAAAAAAGAATCTGAACATCTAATCATATTCCAGAGGGGGAAGAGATTGGCACTACTGCTGTTGTTTGTGGCTAAACCAGAGATCTCCAGGCTCCAGGACAGATGGACCTCTTGAAGCACAGAATAAATTTCCCAGGACTAAGGGCTTTGCAATGTGAAGGACGATGCTCAAGAGCAAGGACTGCTGCATCCCTCAGGTCAGGCAGCAGGCTGCCCCTGCCAACTCAGCAATGGTCAGCACAGACACCATTAGGCACTGACACCTCTCAGCACTCTGCACAAAGGGATACCTTGAGGGGAGAGTGCAAGGTTTTAGATTTGAAGCAATGACAATGAAGAAGAGAGATTTGCACAGTGACAAACGATGGTCTCTGAATGGTCACTGAGGCTGCTGTCCCTGCCAAGGGCCATCCCAGGTTCAGCTTTGATAATTCCTCTGCATTTACATCCATCAAACCTGAGCATGACTGAAAACAGAGCTGAAAGCTTTTAAAGCATCTCCAGGGGATGTTCAGTTTTAAACAGACTCAACTCTTGCTCCAGACCACATACCCAGCTGTGCAGTGATGGTACTCACAAGACCAAAGTGTCTGCAGAAGAAAGACACTTTTCTTTAGCCCAATTGTCTTTGAGCTGTAAAGTGCTCAGAAACCAAGAATAATGTATATTTTTATATCCATGAATATTTTGCTGAGTTCCCTTTAGGTATACAGCTGCATTCATGAACAAGGAGAGCAACTGCAGGCACTTGGACATCCTGTGAGTCCTCTGCACTGAACCTGCTTACCCCAGAACCAAAACAGGAACAATAAATAATGGAAAAAAAAAAAAAGTGACCATTAACAATGCATGTTCATATAGGCACAACACATTAATTTAAAATGAGTAAGTCCCCACACCCTAAAATGATCTCTCTGAAAGAAATGACATGAAAGACGACTGACTTAACAGGAGAAACTGGGGCACTGTTTGCTGCCAACTGTAAAAAAAGACAACAAATAGAAAGAAAGCAGAAAAAGTATTTATTCTCTAATATCTTCAAGCCACAAGAAAAGCCATAGGTGTTACTCAGAGTAGGTAAGAAGTGTGTAGACAGACTGTGATAGATCATTTGGTGGTGTCCTCTGAATATCCTATCAAGATGAGCAGAGGCACTTCCACCTCTCCTAGAACTTGGCTGCTTGCTATTTGCTTTATATGCAACATAAATTTAGCTGAAATCTCTGTAATGCCGGTCACATTAATCCATCAAGGAGCAAACAAGCATCTTGAGAAAGGCTGATGCATGACAGCAGTAGCACTTCCACTGTCCAAACTTCTACCTTCTCTCTGCTTTATCTAGGCAGCAAATGGTCAGTACTGGCAAATGGGTTATAATGAGCAGCAATTGCTCATTTGAAGTGTACCAGACAGGAGGTTTGAGATCCCTGGGGAACCCAGTTCTGCTCCTTTCTTTTCTGTTCTTTTTTTCTTTTCCCCTCCTCCCCTGCTTGCCTGTGCTTTTTACCAAAATCCACCCTGTTTTCACTACTGTATTGGCCAGTTATGTACACACCATGGCACCCACTACACCTGCCGACAGCTAAACTGAAACTTCTTGATCTTGCAGCACTGAGACACATCCAGCAGCCCTCATCTCTCAGCAGAAAGGGCAGACTTGGTGATCAAAACCTGACTCATTGCACTGTCTCAGTGTTAACCTATACCTCCTGTCTTCCACAGTGACAGACTCCTACCAAAGGAAGAATTTAACCTTCTACTGGTATTTTCTAAATAACTGCTTCTGAAAAATGCAGGAAAGTAAATTCACTTGAAAACAATTCTGCAACACACACAGTTGTCCCTGCTGAATTCACAGTGCAGATACAATTTCAGCCTGGAAATCACAGCTTAATTATATTTTTGGGTGGGTGGAAGGAATTTGATGGGAGATTTCATTTAGGAAACAATCAGGTCTCGGTTGGGTTAGAAATCAGGATATTAATGTTCTTCATTTTAATTTTCCTCTCTGACTCAGATTCCCACTGTTTGAATTTGAGCTCAATTTGTTCTGTTCATTATGAAGAAATCCACATGAATTTGACATTAAACTGCTTACCTCTGAAAACAGTAGCAATAATTTCCCTTTTTCCTGTGTGTGTTTCAGATTAAGTCTTTGTGGTTGACATAAAAACACAGAGGAGAAATAATAAAGCAAAGGGAAATAAAGTATTTATTCTGGAACGCTACCCAGAAGAGGAAACATGCAACAGCACTTATGCATTGGGAAGAAAAAGCAAGGGGGAGTGACAAACAATACCCTCATTTCCATTTCCTATTTCAGCCCATTTGCATGGATGCAAACAGGGAATGAACATGGCTCTCCTAGTCAGGGACAATATTTGCTGTGCTTTGTGATGACTCTGATGGGGTTTGCTGGCAAGGGCCTTCTTCCTCATGAATTGACCCTTAGGGCCTCATGGATGAATTTGTATTCAAGACTTACCATCCTTCAGGAAGAGCTGCCAGGGGTCCTGGGCTCCAATCTGCAGCAGCTTTTGAGCTCCTCACGACCTCTGTAGACCTTGGTGATCTCGAGGAGACCCACCAGGAAGCCACAGCCCTGCTCAGCCCTAGGCACCCAGCCCTGCCTGTGTCTGGCTCCTGGCTGGATCTTGGACCTGCCCCGTGGCTTAGTTTCCAGCCCTGCCTCTGCCAGTATCTCCTGGTCTGCACCAGGTGCATCCCCTCACCTTGTCCAGGGCTCTGCCTCCTGGCTCAATCCCCTGTGGCACAATGAGCCATCACTGAGGCTCATTGTGAGGCACTGAGGGTTTGGATTGTCTATGACTCTCACTCAGCTCCCTCATGTTCTCCCTCATGAAACAGCTCTGATTATATATATATATATATATCCAATAGACAAGAGGTGTACATACTCCTGTTTCTACAGAAGGACTGCTCTTGGGATAAACTATTCTATTTGCTGTCTAGTTTATAAACTAAGAGTCAGAGCAGGAAAACACCACTTGACTCAAGACAACACACTTCTGTAGCAGTTTCTACTCTCTGTGAAATCTGGTGGCTTTACTCCTAACTCCCAGTAACTTCTCTGAAGAGGCAAAAACTACTATGTGCTAACTTGAATTGATAGACACAACTCCATCTGAGCATTTTCCTTTTACAAAACACTGCCTTGCACCATTGACACAGTCCTTTGTCTCTGCTGCTCTTAAGCCTCACCAAAACAAGGAGCAGGCCCTCCTTTAACAGGTAACTTCCATTTTTCCTGTGGAAAAAATCATACCACCACATCTGTTCCCCCAGCTTGAAAACTTGAAGGGTAACAAAGTACCACATAGTTCATAAAGATTTTTTTTATCACCCAATTTTCTCATATCCAAAGAGAGACATTAATTACTGTATTGCCTCTCACCTAGACATGGATAAAGACATGGATAAAAATATGCTGGTGTCACATTGCTGTTTCATGCTATGACTACTTGTTTGCAAGGCTGGCTGAGCTATCCCAGAGCTTTTTGACATTAACACTCCAAAGGTGCAAACAGACCCATCCCTCACAATCCTGAGGTGTCCAACTGGATGTACCCAAAGCTCAGGCAAGCTCTGTTGCTTTTCCTTCATACATTCCACTTTTGAGCCTGCAAAGTACTGAACTCCAGCAAACAGTCCATTCTACATTGCATGCATTCCTTTTGTACTACTTCTTCAGCACTGTATCCAAGTGCCTGCATTAAGATCACACACCAGACACCCTGCAGGCAAAGGGAAACTTCTTTTTCCCACTTATGAGGCAATCAGCTTGGTTCAGCTTTTACACCTCTGAAGTTTTCAGCACTAGGAAAATAAATGTAGAGCACAGGTCGAATGTGAAATACATGGAAGAAGTATGCAGCCAGACCCAGGGTGTGAAAAATTGGACATAGCTGCAGAGTGGGAATACAAGGAGCAGGATTCCCCCTGGATCCTGAAACTGAGAACATGATCTTGAGCTGGGCAGGCATGCTCTTCATTCAACAGTAAAAAAGGAAATCCACAGCCAGTTCCTCTTCCCTTCCTCCTGATTTCAGTGGTATAACAACCCCAAATCCACATCACTATGAAGCCATAATGAGCAGCAAGGGGAAACAAAGCCAGACATACTTTTTATTAATCAATAATTAGATGCTACCTTCAGGAAATATCTGAAATAGTCTTGTATGCCTTAGGTCAGAGTAAAGTTCTCATTACAGAACACATTTAATCAGGCACATTTGGGGTTATGCCTGAAATTCCTGGTGTCATAAATGAGAATAAGAAAAGTAACATTATGGTCAATTACTTTGGCAGGGAGAGGGGGGAACAGAAGATAAAAGAGAATGTGAAGCTGAAAAGAGTCATAAGCAATGTATTACCTGCTAAATCAGAAAAGGACACAGCTGTATGTCTAAAGGAAGGATGCACTAACACAGACACCATATTCAAGACTGCCCAGGAGGTTCATGAAGGCAGAAGAGATGAGATGTCATACAGAAATGCAGGTCATCATGCAGGAAATACAGACAGGCAAAGCAGTCTTGCCTGGGATGTTACCATGTGGTAGGAGGCTGTGAATATGATGAAAGGTATCAGGTTTCAATGAGGTAATAGCCCAGTTAGAGGGCTATTTTCTGCTCCCCCAGCAGAAACGTTAAAACTCACTGCTGGCCCAGGACATGGATAAGTGGAGTTAAGCTCCACGACCTGGATGCTAGGACAATTCTGGGAGAAAAGGATAATTTTCTTCCTGTTTTAGAACACAGACTGTTCTCTGAAGGCTCTGGGGAAAATGCCAGCACATGTAGAACGTTTAACTTGGGATAATACAGATAATTTTGTTCAAAAGGTGTCTAAGCTGGGAGGGCTGGAGTGGGAACAGGACCCTGTTGTATCAACCTCAGGCAGGGAAAGCTACTGACCATACAGTTCAAGGCTCACATTTGAATCCTCTGAGCCTTAATAGCATGCTTGTAAACAAAACATAAATGAAACAGGTCCTTTAAAGATGAACAGATATGTAAATATTAAGAGTAAGACAAGAACTGTAAAAAACAAATTGCCCCACTGCTCTGTTCTGGCTGCAGTTCTCTGGAGAGTTTTCTCTGTGGAAAGCCCTAAGACCACAAATGTTGCTTTTCAGCTGAAATAAACAGGCTAAAGGGAGAAATACCTGGAGTCCAGGTATATGCAGCTGGGATTGCTGTTGATGTCAGGTGTTTTTCCATGTGGAACTGACCACCTGCAGCTTTGGAGATGCCACTTCCCATAGAAATATTTTTAACCTCCACTTTACAAATACTTCTGTTTACCAGACAAAATCCCCCAAAACCCAACAACAACAAATATTGTGCCTGCCTGTGTGAAAAAGAGAGAGAATGACTGTAGAATTATAAAACTTACTCAAGTCACTTCAGTGTTCCACCTAAAAGGCTTCCCTTATAAGACACTTATCAGGTTGCTTCTGTAGCCAGTAGACTCAGGTCCTTCAGATGATTCACCTCATCCAGTGTTACAGAGGGAAAATAGCTGGAGGAAACCTGCTTGGAAGATGCCTTCCCTAATAGTTCATTTCCCAACTGACCTTTAAATAACAGGCACATACTGTAACAGGCTCTCGCCACACTGGGATGAATATTGCCCACTTGAAACCTCTTCATTGTCCCAATCGATAGTCATACTTCCTTCTTGGCCCAGAAAAAAGTGCACAACCAAAAAAAGGAGAGATACCTTTCTTTTGCTAACAAGGCCAGAAGATCCTGTTTGCTAAAACACATCCCTTGGTAACCGCAGCTGCATCAGACAGCAAGTTCAGCTTCTGTGCTAATTAAAGGAGGAAACATTTCATGCATAACACATTTTGGTTTGCCACTGAGATGGAGCAGTGGGATGGATGGCTGAGGGAGACAGTGGCTCTTGGTAGAACCTTTGTGTGACAACCAGTTCCCCCCTCCTTTAGACCCAGACTGCTGCTCTGCAGTCTTTAATGCCAAGACAGAAAAAGATGTGAGGGCAATGTATGTGGATAAATCAGGCATTTGCAGTAATGGAATCTTATAGTCAACTTTATTAATGCATCTTCAGTGCAAAGGGAAAATATCCTGGCACAAAAAAAGACCAGTGAGTTGAAGAACAGGACAGCTCCATGTTACACTGCCTTCCCCCTTTGCACTGATTTGGGCAGCGTGTGTAATGCTCAGAGAACAGAATCATATACCCCTAGTTCCCCCAGCACTCAGTTAATATTACTCAGCACAGTCAAAATCCTTCAAGCTGATCCTCAGCCAAAACTTACCCTAAAGTCAGTGGGAATTCAGTGAGAATAAAGATGGAATAGGAACCAAAGTCTCAACTGAATTCTCAGTTAAGGTTTGCAGACCAACCATCAGGACTGGAAATACATTTGATTTTCATCATCGTGAGAGAACAGCTAGGCCCTATAATCCCAATTCTACCCTCTCTTAATTTCAACATCAACTGGACAGATAATACAAAACAGAGTTTGGCATCTGGTTGCTCAAGGTTAATTCATAAAGTAGATGTACTGGAAGAGAAAGGAAACAACCTCTGAAGCTCTTTTTCTGGTATTCTGTTACTGACACTTTCCTATAGCTCCCTGAAAAACACTTGGTTTAAAAAAGCTGTTCATATTTCCTCTTGTGCCAGACACCACATTTTGTTTGGCATATACATTTCTGATAGCCTTTCCTCCACAGATGTCTATAAAGTTCACATCAGTCAGTTCTTCAAACTAGGTATATTAACACCAACACAGACAGTTTTGTTCCAAGCACAGTTTTTCCTTACGTCTATGTTCTGCTGTTCACTTTTGCTTCTGTAAAGATGACAGTATTGCTACATATGCAGGACAATCAGGACTCCTGTGATGCTTAACACAGGCTGTACAGAGCTGTAATGGCCCATTTTCACTGTCAGCAACGAGGCCTGACACGGCAGCAGCTTCTGGCACTAGCAGCTTTTTGAGGCAAAGGGGAGATTTCAACTTAATTTCATTGCTCTTTTTAACTTTTCCTAACTTCCTTCCAGAAATGACAATTCTTGAAAATGCACTTGTAGAAATAAAGAAAGAAAAGAAAAAGAAGGCAACAATCACCATAAAATCTCTTCCCATTTATCACTGTAACATTTCTTGGGTGGTAGAACAGGGTCCAGTGACGTTTGGGGTGAGGAGGAAAAGGTAGGGGGTAAAGAGGCAACGCATTTCAGACTCCATAAAGCCATCAGAAGAGTTAGAGATATTAAAACCAGTTTATAATTACCTCTGTTGAGTGAAGCTGAACTGTTTATATCTCCAGTAATAAAGGAAGACTCAGACTGCTTTCGAACTGTGTCATTCCACATCCTACGAATCCGGCTCTGAAGGGGGATTGAAGCACAGCAGGCAATGAATTTTTAGCAGCTGTAGAGAGGTTTCTTTCTGCCTCACTAAGGATGGCTACTGGCATGTCTAGCTCAGGATGAGACTAGCTTCTAGCCAGCTGTAAGCAAGCAGTTGCTGTTTTGTTGTAACCTGCCTCATGCATGCCAGACCCTGCCAGACTTACTTCGTAACTGAAATGCCTACCTCAAAGAAAAAGTGTGTAATTTAATTGCTTACATCTTAATTAAAAAAAAAAAAAATCATGCATAAGAGAAACCCAGACCCCATGCCAGCTACAGGTCTACCAATATAGCACCAAATAATGGAAAAATAACCCACACACACAGAAGCACGTGTGCTTCTCATACTCAGACAACTTGTTTCTTATTTTTTGTGAAGTGTAACAGAAGACTTTATTTGTGCCTTGGTGTCCCTGAATGAACAGAAGTTTTCTATAGCTATTTTCCATTTTGGGGGTTTTAGGGGGGCAAAAAAATCCTCACAAATGAATGACTTCTGTTCCCACACTGAAAAATCTGTGACGGTTTTGCCATCTGTTGTATAGCTTCTGCTACTGGCAAAAGTGTCCTGAATATGTTGGCCTTCTGTTTTGTTCCTCAAATATGCTGTGAAGTATCTGCCTCTGTGGCATTTACATCACTGTCTCACTCCTCCCCAACCAGACCTTGCAAAATATAAAAAAATCAGCCAAAATGCATCTTGTGACCAGTTAAATCCCAATTCCTGCATGAAGATGACTGGACTCAGGTGTCCCAGGGAAACTCTCCCTCACCTCACATCTGTGACTCAGATGGATGCTTTCCTTGGCTGTGTGAGAGCGTGGTAGGTGGTCTGGGGGACTGGGAAGCCTTTTTCCCTTTGTGACAGGCCACAAATCCAGTGGTTTCCATAGTAAGATTTTAACCATGAGAGATTTACCGAGGCCTAATCATATGGTCCTAGGCTGAAAAGTCCTAGATTACTCATTAACCATGATAAAACAGCATCTCCTAATAATGCATTAGCCCTCTATTAATGGAAGTACCATGTGACATGAGGGCCATGATTTTTTACAGTAATTATTTTTCACCTGGACATTTAATTTATTGTATTTCTCTGACATGATCCATTGTAGATTAATTATTCTGTTTTCTATGAGCTTCTCAGAGAACAAAGGGATCTTAGAAGCTTTCCTCCTCCTGGTCTTCTCTATGTAAAGATAGGAGACGATGCTTTTAACAACTCAGACTTATCTCCATCTACTCTCCATCACCTGTGTGAGGTTTCTCCTGGCTACAATAGGCCTTAGGAACTTCCATCCCTTCAAGGACATACTTCTGCAGGCAAAATAATCTTCCTTAGTGCCTCAGACCTCACCTGCCACAACGGGATTGCTGCCAGAAGACTCAGTTCACCCTCAGAAGGGCTTGTTCTCTTGTGCTGGGGGTGGTGAGAGAAGGGGACCATTAAAGTCAACCCTTCTTGGAGAGAAGAACACCAGGACAGAAGCTAAGTTTTGTAACACCAGAGGCTTTCAAATCAGCCACCTAAATGTTGCTGGGTATTTTGAGTTTTGGACATTACTGGGATTTGATGGCCTACTGGAGAGAGGTTCTATATTCTACTGCTTTTATTTGCTCTGCATAGCTACCAGACCTATGAAAACACCGAAACAGAGCTTTTGGATGACATCTTGGAAAGCACTGCAAATAAATAATTACTTGCTCCAAGACATAAATTGCAAATTAGGTTTTCCTGGAAAGTTATAAGCTGTTACTCACTGCATGTCTTTTATAATTTAATAGTGGAACTGTCATGTATAATTACTTCCATTACTAATACTGAATAAATTTGTGTTTGGTTTCTATTGATTAAGAAATAAGCTTCTTCATTTTATATTAACTCTTCATCCATAAATCTGCACCTCTACACCCAAGTTAGCTTCAAAACTGCTAAGTGCGCAAACTGCACAAAACCTGAATTTTCAGGTGACCAAAGGCAACAAATCTAGTAGCATAGTGAGATAGCCTGACCCCAATGGCTTGCCCTAAGAGGTCTATAAGCTAAGACAAATTGTGTGAGGCACAGAACAGACCAAACCACTGAATGTCAGAAAGCCAGCTATTTCACTGGGAAGTCTGCTACAAGACACTTGCAGCCTTTAAATGTTTTTACAAGAAAAACACTCAGGGCTCATAGCATCATTCTTGTACATGTTGATAGTTAATAGTGACAACCTTCATCTCATGGTTAAAGGATGTACTGGAATGCAGCACAGATGACAAAATGCTCTCAACTCCTGCTTCTCATGGAGAGCAGGCAGGACACCTCAAGTGATAATCACCCCTCTGCCTCTGGAAGGCAAGTCTGTACTTTTTATTCCCAATACAACTATCCAGAAGGTTCTTGAAGAGGCATTTAATTGCCATCACATTTCAGGGGAAACCACTGTGTTGAGTTCAGGTCTGGAAGTGAGGGAAATTTCTGCAGGTGCACTGGGGAGTGGCCTAAGGCAGTTTCTTTGGAGCTTTCCTCCCATAATAGCTGAGAAGGGTGTTGGCATGGCACTGGGACACAAACAAAAAGCGTGAGTTACCTGTGAGCCTGTGGAATATCTTCCAGGTGTCCTTGACCCCGAGGTTTTTCCTGAGCCAATAGAACTCTCTGTACTTTTCCCACTACAGCAATGTGTGCGCAGGCATTTTCCGTACTCTTTGCGAACCTGGCCAGGGAAAGAGCGGTGGTGGTTAGCAGGCAGCTCCTCCTGCAGCCCAGTGCCTTCTGATTTTCAACACAGATTTTTCCTTGATTTTTCCTCAGTGTTTTGTTATAACAAAATCTGCTGAAGTGTGTGGGAAAGCCTACTAGTACCCCTTGCAGCTGAGCTCATGGCTGAGGATGTCACAAGAGACTGCTCCCATGCAGCAAAGCTGCTCGTTGGCACCAGCCCGTTACAGCATCCTCTGAGGCACATCAAAGGAGTATGGAAGAAAGTGCAGGTACACTATTTATGATTGAAAATTAATATTGTTGTAGATTTGATATAAACTAGCATATTGGCTCATCAAGGTACTAAAAGTTATTGCTTCTGGCAGGGGACTAAGAAAAAAGAATTCCAAGAGAAACATATGAAAGCTATTGATTTTTTATTAAAAAAATGTTTCTTGCAGTCAAATTGAAATTTGAGGAAACAGTAGACCCAGCAGCATTAGAGATTATATTCCCAATGCTCAGGGATGGCTGGAGCCTGCTTTTCCACAGCACTGTGGAAGCCAGTCATGTTTTATATGGGCACTGCAATCAAACCTGTGCTACCTCCTTTGCTTCAGAGGAGCTATGCTACCTTGTGTCAGGACAGGATCTAACCTTCACCAAGCTTCAGGTGTGACTTTCTATGGGCAGAAATACCCAGAAACCAGATGGGACAGGGATGAAAGTGAGCAGACTGTACTGAAGAGCCCAAAGAGGGTCATGTTACCCACTGACACAAAAAAAACCCAAACCATCATGCATATCCAAAACACCAGTTGAAAAATTCCTTGAAGCACATGGTTAGCTGTACAGTTTTGCCAAACTCTCCATAAGCATTTCACAACTCTGTGAAACAACTGCTTAAATAGCAAATTACAGCTTTTTCATTAGGCTCTTCCTTAAGCGCTTGAGACAAACACATACCACAAGTGCCCAATATGCTCGAGTGCCTAATCAATCCTTTCCTGAGAGAAAATAATTCAATTGCTTTAATTAGCCACCCACTGCTTGCCTCTCTGCAGCATTTTGCCAATTTTCTAGGCCATGATAGATAGAAAAGGAAAGAATTTTTTTTCCCCCCTGTAAATAATACCTCCCTCAGCTCTTAGGTCAGAGAGGTGCATCCACCCCACATCAAAGTACCAGCTGCATTCTCCTTCCCTCTGTGCAGCCATAAATCAGAAACAATTCCACAGTCATCAGTGGTGGTTTAAGGTTGTAAATTAGCTTAAGATAGAAAAAAGAATGGTTCTGTCATGCTGACTGCGAACCCCATGAGCCGAGGAGGCTGTGGAGCAGTACAGGGATGCTGGGTTAGGAACTGACCCATTGCAGGGTGCATTGGAGGTGAGAGGAAGTACCAGTCAGAAGGGTGCAGAAATTCAAACTCCTCTGAGAGAGGCATCTGCAGGTTTAACAAGCAATGGTGATGCTTCCTACACTGTTAACATCATCTTGCCTGGAAACTCTCTTGCTGAAAGGTTTGGGATCATCAGCAGGAAGCTGCATCTAGACAAAGCTTTAAAGCTTCTTAAAATGGAAAATCTGAGATGCAACAAAGACAAAACTCTTAACCCCAAAAGTATTCCTTTGGTTTCAAGAATGACATTTACACACAGCTCTGCAGATCCTTACAGAGGCATCACTTGCCTCTTACAGGGCTCACTTTTTATAATTTTGATTATGTTTTCATGGGTCAGATCTCCCTTACCTTGTATAGGAAAATGTGAGTAACAGAGGAGCAAGCCTGTGGCTCTCAGATGGAGAACAGATCTCAACATGGACCTGACTTTACTCAATAAGCCATTTCACCAAAAGATACTGGTTACCCTGAGAAACTGGCACCAGTGTATCCACATTAAAGTCTTCCCTATTGGTTCAGTAAACTGCCCTTTGAAACTAAAATGTACATAGCAAATTACCAGCAGACATGCACAGAATTGTTGAGCCCTGTATAACTGAATTTAAGTAGATAACAAAAAGGTTCTTAAAAATACTTATTACTGATTGTCAGAGGCTGTAAATTTGATCTACATAAATGCAGAATTTTTATTCTGCTGTGTTTATTTTTTCCCCATGGAGTTTATCTAAGTTACTCCACTGTTATCTTGCAAATGTTAATTGGGGCATACTTCAATTTCCACCAAGAAGCACTTGCTGTGCTTGCTTTGAGGAAGATTTCCGAAACACTGCATCAGACCCAAGCAATACAAAGGCTAATGAACGGCTGCAGAACACAGGTCCTTCACTTAAAAAATGCAGGGGAAGCAGCCCCTATTACATCCCATCAACCCACATATGCTGTCACAGAAAGGGGTAATTTCTTGCAGGGACTGCACATGAGGATGCAAAGCTCCACTTTGCTGTGAGCACTCAGCCACGTGAGCACTTTCTGGATGCTCGTGGATTCTCTCTCCTCTCACACTGGCATGCAAGGAAGGAGAATCTGGCTGACAGCAGGAAAAGCCTTGACAGCAGGACACTGCAAACTGACAGCTGCCTTTTCCCTTGTCTCTGACACATCTGCCAGGACCCTGGCTGCTGAAATGCCACTGCCACATGTCAGAACCTCACTCCCCAGCATCTTGCTGGTTTCAAGTCTAAATACCACCCTCATTAGGTGCACAGAGATAAATCTGTGTGATACAAATTCAGGGCACACAGACCTTGCTACGCTGTGGTTGTTAGGCAACAAAACACCTTGTTACCACCTCTCTTGCTGCTGGGAACCATCATCTTACCTTTTTCTGGAGGACACAATGGAAAATGAATATAAACATTCCCTGCAGAGAATTGAATATGGTGAAGAGATACGCCATGATGACTGTGCTTTCATTAATATACATGAGTCCGAATGCCCAGGTCAGTCCTAATAGGCAGAGTAGGGCTATTGCACCTATAACCCAGGACCTGTCAGGAGAAATAAAAAAAAAAAAAGAAAAAAAAGAATGGGATTGGTTTTTCATCTACACAAAAGAAGGCATGTTGTCTATAGGCAGGAAGATTTTGCCCCTGGTTTTAGCAAGAAGAAAATAGCATATCAAAATAAATCATATAAAAATAAATCATAGGGAGCTTTTGTCTTCAAGCTGAATGCAGTTTACAAATCTTCAAGCTTGAGGAAATACAAGGAAATGGAAGTGTTATGAGCATAGAAATTTATCATAACCAAAGCACATTTGTAACCACAATGTCTCTTTTTTAAATATGTAAAAGCAGTGTGCATGTAAATGACATGTAGATGTTATTTCTGCAAATGGAGTGAAAGAAAATAAACGAAATGAAATGACAACTTTGATTGTCACTTTTTTTAGTGTCCACTGGTTTCACAGGACTGCCAGCTGGATTAGCTTCTTTATTTACACTTAACACCAAGACACATGTATTGCTGCATTTTAGCTAGTCTCCCATATGCCTGTAAGCCAGATAAACAGCTACAGGCAGGTGGGCAAGCATTCCCTGCTTGCCAGATCCACTCCACACAAGGATGTTCTTTGCAATGCTGCTTCACACTTCTTCCACCCTGCGATGAGGGGAAGTGTGTATACTCGTACAGGCACTCACACACTATCTCTGGTAACGTGGGAGCTACTGCCACACCTCTCCATGGAGAAAAGCAGGGGCAATCCTTCTTCACATGGGCTGTAAAACTAAATTATCACTTGCTCCACCTCAGGAGGGCAGTGGGAGTAGAGGTGTGGCCACTGCTTGTCCCCAAATGTTGTTCCAACAAATAGGGGGAGCAGGAGGCTTTTGCCTGCTTTCTCCCACTTTTTTTTCTACCAGAGAAAACCTGGACAACAGAGCTGGGGACATGAGATGACTGCTGCATGGCCTGGGTTTGGGCATGTTTGGGCTTCCATCTGCTAAACAGAGCATGAGGCAAGGGGAAGAAAGATGAAGCAGCAGCAACTTGGGGGGAGACAAAGCAGTCCTGCAGAGGTCAGATGGACAATCTCTGCTATGGAGAGCCCATGGCAGCTACAGCCTTGAATCCTCTTTCTTTTACCAGGACTTATCACAAACAAAAGCATACCAATGTTGTATTCAAGTCTTTTGTTGTTTGTTTTGTTGTTTTTTTTTTTCCTTTAGGTATTAGAATGAAAATGCAGCATTAAGTCTTCCACTGAAGTTTATAAAATATGTATTATTTAACCACATGACCAGAGGAGCTCCCTAAGGTAACCACTTATTAAGACAGTTCTTTAAAAATCACTATTATGGACCTAGCAGACCAGAACAGCTCCTTTGAAGCATTTCCAGTCAATCCCACTAATAAATATTTAGCGTGATGCAAATTGAAAATACACTCTCACAATCCTTCAGAAAGGTAGTCACTAAATAAAGCGACGGCTTTAGTCGCTTGGGATATTTTTCTCCCCGAGATTCCACCATCAGTGAGAGCATGCTATTGTCCTAGTTGCATACCAATTAATAAAATACAAATAATTTTCTTTTTCAACAAAAAAAAAAAAAAAGAACAAATAAAGTGGAACACCCCCCCCCGCCTTTTTCTCCTCTTTCCACTTTTCCCATCCCCAGATAAAAGCTTCCTGCATTTCCAGAGTCTTTTAAAAATTATTCCCTGGAAATCAGAAAAGTATTCTGCTCTGAAGTACAGCCCATTCTTGAATCTAATTAAAGAGCCTTTGGCTGCAGAGGTGTACAGGAATGAAACAAATATTTAGTGAAGATTGCTGCCTTCAGTGATGGAATCTGTGGGTTAGAAGACCCCCTACAGTGCAAACTGCACATATGAACAGTGTTGTGCCTCAGAAAACAAGACCTGGTGATAAGAGGACCTGGAGATTACTGAGAATAGCTCCATCCTGCATCTGCAGCAAAAACCACAACCAAGCGATGAAAGAGAACATGGGAATGGTGCTGAAAGAACGAATACAAAGGACTCTTCACCAGAAGAACAAACTGAAAGTCTACTGCAAAGTTGATTTGCTTCTATTTTGTGCTACTGCATATTAATTTTTTGGTTGCAGGAGAAAGAGCACAGATGCCCTAAGGTATATAATTTCTAGGCATTTTTGGCTTTCTTCACAGGTTTGGGAGTTGTTTTTTTTGGTGCAGCTTGAGATTTTTATCTTGCTCTTTGTACAGACTTGCTGCTGCTTTTCCTTGGCTTTTCTTTCCTGTAGTGGAATTTTATAGCAATAAAGAAACAAAAATATCCAGTTTTTGGTGCATTTGAAAATCACAAATAGGGACAATTAGGAGGTACTCCAATGAGTAAGGAGCCACCAATGCACATAGATTTGCTTGCACTACTCCCATTAACTAGAAAGGGAATCATGGGGAATAGCAGCCAAGCACCTTTTTGAAAATTTGCTTCTGTATTTATACTACCATAAAGCAATCCCAGTGACAGAGCACAGTGGACCAGAGGCTGCTATTGGTAGAACAAGTCTGTACTACGCAGGATTAAACTGGGAGCTTTCACCTTGAATTCAAGTAACATCCAATTAAAGAATATAAAGCAAATAAGGTGACAATTGGTTGGCAATACACATGCAGCACATTTACTCTGCACCTTAGCTGTATGCCTGACCACTTTCCTGCACAGTTTGCTCTTCTGCCTCAAAAGCGAATGACAGAAGCTTTAATGATTTTTCAATATTGATCTGACAGCTGTTTCATGAGACCACACTGATAAATGAAATTTATCAGCCATTCAGGTCATTCTTACTTGATGAAGGGTCTGTTATCCTCATAGCTAAAGAATGCATAGACATAAAGACAAGAACACCAACATTAGAAATATAATGACACAGAGAATAGTGTTTACTGCTAGCTCCCCTCCCTTCTCCCACCAGCCATCACCAAAACCAAAGGTGGACTGGCACCAGGTGAGCCTGGAACACACCAGCCAGCCTGGCTTGCTGCCCCAGGGAATTGAAACATGACTGGGAATGCTGGCTTAATGCATAGAAGCAGGCATCTCTAGTTGTGTGCTGCAGCTGGCCCTCCTGGCCACCATCCCACAGCTGTCAATGGACTTTGAGAGATCTTTCAAATGCAATGACTGTCCCCGGAGAAGGCAAGTTTTGAAACCCCAGCACAGCCACCACAGGCGGCTTTCAGGTGTTCAAGTGGCAAAACTTCACCACGTCTCCAGCCTGTGGGGCTGGAGCGTGTTACAGGAATATCTTTATTGCCATTTACTTTTCCAAAGTGGAACTTTCAAGTGGCCACATTACGAGTCAGATTACAGCATTCTTGAGATAATGGCATCAGTAACTTCTAAAGCCCTGGGTGACAAAGCATGGACCTATTTACTACCATTTCATGGGGAAGAGCAAAGAAAGGCAAAGGCAAAAAGCAGCTCACTGCAGTGATGAAGAAACCAAGCTGTCACTGTGGGAACACAAGATTAGTTGCAGCCATTTTCCATGGGGAGTCTCCCATGCCTTCTGGGACAGGCTGTGTGCCTCACCCTGCCTGTGTGGCAGGTGACGTGCAATGACTCCCAGGCCTCCTCTCCCCACGGACATGGAGCTTTTGAACCTGTGATCCCTTGCACAAACCCCCATGGGTGCCAGAGATGGAGGATGGCTCAATACGTTCATCTCATGACCCCTGTCAACACAGGCAGGGCCAGTCCATCCTGCTGAGACCTCCTTTGGTCAATACTGGCAACCTGCAGCTCCTCTACAATGCAATTAAGTGAAATGAAGATATGACACAATCTGGAGCTGTCAGCCCAGCAGCGTGGGCAGGAGCAGGGCCAGGATTTCTATTACTGTGTTCACAAGCATGCAGGTTTTATGGTAAAGACTTCATACTGAAAAGCAATCAGCACTAGATTATAAAAGTACAGAATTAGAATTGTTGCTGTTACTATCCAGACCCCTTACAAAGTTTTTAAGCAACCCATAATAGCATTTCTTCGAGACATCTGAAGGTTCTATTTCATTTTTTGTACAGACAAAATGCAAAACTGGTAAACTCGGATTCCCTTTGAGCTTGAGGCTAATACTTCAAAGCAGCTGAGGAAAAAACCACCAAAAATACCTTAGCAGTTTTTACCCTATTTTCAGCGTGGACGTGTCCAGGACCCACTGCCCAAAGCAAACAGGTGCCTAAAGAAGTGATATTTTCAAAGATGCCTAACTCCCAGGGGCCACAGAATTTAGTGTTTTGTAGCTCTCATGAAATACAATCCTTTTCATTTTACCAAATCAAGTATTGTAAGAAGCTTAACTCTTGTATTAGAAACAATTTCTGACAAAAATTACTTCAGCATGCTTTGTGTTTTTTTACCCCTGGTGAAGTCTGTGAAACCTATCAGTGGTGCAGTAATACTATGTCATTATCTGCAATACATAAAACCTATTGCTTAGACAAGAGAAAAGCCTTGGAAGAGCCTCAAGTTCCCAGAAAAATTGAGGTGCTGACTGGAAAACTGAGATTATATTCACTAGTAGTAAAAGCAAGTAATAGTTGAAGCAGAAACTGCTGGAAAATCTAGCCTAGCACAGCCTGAGATGCTGCATTTGAAGTGTTATCTCCAGATTTGGTTAAATTAATCCAATAGCTAGCAGCGAGGGATAAAGCCCATTGCATTTAAATTATGTGACCCTGCTCCCCCCACAGATAATGTCAGACTAGAACTCTCAAAAAGGAATTAATCTTTTAAAAGAACAGGTATTTAAGGTAGGCAGGGCTTCACCATTCCTTGAAGAAATGCATTTCTCTACTGACTACAGAGGAAACGTGAATGATGACTTAGATGGAGGCTCCAGTTTCAAATACCTGAAGGTAAAAAGCTGATCTTTAGTGGCTGCATTATTCATTGAACCTGTGGAATCTTACCTCACCTCCCTTGTGTTTCTTTGCAGCCCAGATGATGGATAGTGGATGGTCTACCAAGCTGTATAAATACCTAATTCATTTTCTAATCTTAAAAAAGCCCTGACTTTACCTTGGGGCAAAGACTTCTTAAGGTTAATTACACATCATGTAAAACTCTTTCAAAATCTTATTTAAGTTAGATGTCTTTCAATTTCCCAGAGTACCTTCTCCTTCAGTGATGAGAAAGGATTGTTCACATTACCTTCTATCTTCCTATATCTGGTCTGTATTTCCAGACCGATACTTTTTAAAAAATTGTTAAAATTAACTACTTATATCCCTGTTTTGATGCTTAAGGAATTTCAAAATCAATTCATCCTAAGCTCAGGAACCCCTTTTGCACTGTCTATCCTAAAACCCCAAGAAACACCCTTCTGTCATCAGGAGACTGAATTGCTGGGATATACATGGACAGCCCAAAACAGTTACAGACAATCTGCAACTTATATTAAACAAATTACTTTCCTGTATCTGGATTAGCTATATCATGAAATGTTAAAGCTTTAACTTTTTCTGCAGCAGGAAAAGTAAGTCAAGAATTTACCTTCACATGAAGATTGGTTCTAAAATGTTGCTGAACAGAGACACTCTGTTTTCAAAAAGCAGCTATTCAGCTCTCATTTAAAAAAAATAATGGCTGGTCTTCTTAAGCTTTGAAAGAGTTTTTTTTTTGTTTGTGTTTTAATTTAACAAAATGTAGTTTTGAGCCATATTTAGAGTAAACCTAGGCCTTTCATAAAACACTACATAACTAATTGACTTTACATATTATAATTTTTTACAACCTTTCACAGTTTAGCTTTACTTAACTCGAATTTATCACTCCTTTGACAATTCCAAGTATTTCCCCATCTCTATGATAGCAGGAAAAGACTCAGTAAGCACAAGGACTGATGCCTTGGGCCCCAAAATAACTGTTTGGATAGCAAGGAAAAACACCACAGTGAGTATACAGGACCTTTAGTAGCTGTTAGGGGTGATGAAACCCAAATAAAAACAGATGGATGATGTGCCCCCACAAAAGCATTCAGAGAGACCCATGGAATTAATTTTAACATGGTGCAAATAAAGCAGAGAGGCAGATGTTTCCTGCAGGCAAGCAGGAGGGAAACACAAAATAAAGTGTGCTATTGTGTCTCCCCTCTGCCTGCCAATATGAAGTAGTAGGGATGTTGTGCTTTTTTTTTTTTTTTAAATTTCAAGGATTAGGAAAGATTGATTTATTGAAGGAGTTGGAAAGGCCAGCACTCCCCTCATAAAGCAAACAGGTTCATCGTTAATTAGTGAAGGAGCATCTTCATGGCGAGAAAAATCAATAGCAAGCAATAAAAGAGTGCTTAAAGGATTTTGCCTTTGCATTTCGTGACAAAGTTACCACCTTGATGGCATGAAGCCAAATGAGTTGCTAATCTCCTTCCTTAGGCTGCTGGTGTTCATCAAACAGGCTTCCAAGTCATCATTTACCAGTCTCATCTTCTGGCTCCTGCACTGTCTTTGACAGGAGGTGGCCAGTCTCCTCAAGACATCTGTAACCATCTCAGGGGTCAGTGAGCCTGCCACAGCTTCATTTGCAGGAAAAACTCCTGCCTTTACCTGCCTTGAAGATCTGTAAAGGTTCAGGCTTTACCACCTGGCATAAGGATAATTTTATGTATATTGAAAGCCATAGCCACTTTTGATTTCCACCAGTAGATCTGCAAATATTGTTCATACAAATGAGGTCAAAACTTTCTTGGCCCTATGTGATGCCTAAGCCTATGATTTGGGGCAACCAGTGGCTAGACTTTTCTGCCAAAGGCAAAGCATCATCCCTTTCTGCTCAACTCATGGAAGTCATGTCCTGCTTCCTCAGATTTGTCCTTAATTATTGCAATTGGAAAGAGCAATTCTGTTAAGTTCATCTCATTTTCTGTAAGTAATTAATTACCCTCAGAATTGCTTACCCTGTTTATTTCCTTCCTCCTCACTTTGCAAAGGCATGGCACAATTATTCAAGCCACACTGATGTGTAACCACATATCTAATTGTTTCCACACTATATGGATTCAGCAAAGCCTTTAGACACATTTGTATTATCCAAATAGCACCAGCAGGGCTTGCTGACAAAGTGCTTAAAATGCATGGCCTTTTAAAACAATAATCATGATTTATGGGTTCACAGAAAGATTGTAGGTATTAAATATCTTCCAGGACACTCTCTCAAATCAATAACCACTGATTGATTTTTTTTTTTTTTTTTTTAGATTCAGAAAGGACAATACATCTCAGTGGGAAGATTAGTGCTTTACAATCACCATTCAACATTAACACAACCATCACAAAAACATAGGTAAACAACCAAACCCCCACATCACAACAATAAGGTATCAACCAAACTCTCCTGTGAAAAACTCAAACAGCAGCAGATTGCAACAAATGAAATCAGATGCTGCCATCAACATCTCTATGTGGAAAGGCACGCAGACAGAAGTGCAGCCTCAGATGTTTTTCCAGCCCTGGCAGGGTTTCTGGCTCTGAGGTGCTCATAAACTCGGCCCTTGGGCAAAATATAAATGTGCCATACCTTTTCTTGGTAGGAAGCTTGTATATAATTTGTTTTGTGCCAACTCCGAGTGATGTTTTTGGGTTTGCTTTAGGCTGCCTGTTCAATTTGCTCATGCAGAGATGCAGATGAAGGTTACATAGAAGCAGCACTGAGTTAACCAGGGGACTCAAAGGCACAGTGCTTTCTTACACAGGATCCAGGGAGATCTGAGACAACTCTTGGCTTGTTCAGCCTGATAAAGAGGAGGCTGAGGGAAGACCTCACAACTGTAGTTGCAGTTTCCTCATAAGGGGAAGAGGAGGGGCAGGCACTGATCTCTTCTCTGTGGTGACCACTGACAGCACCACAGGGAATGGCCAGAGCTGTGTCAGGGGAGGTTTAGACTGGATATTAGGAAAAGGTTCTTCATCTGTAGGGTGTTTGGGCACTGGAACAGGCTCCCCAAGGGAAGTGGTCACAGCACCAACCCTGAGAGAGCTCAAGAAGCCCTTGGAAAATGCCTTTTGGGTGGTCTGTGTAGAACCAGGAGCTGGACTTCAATCATCCTCAAGGTATTCTCTAACTCTATGATTCATTGACCATCAGGTTGTGAAGACATGGTACTCTCACTAAAGGCCATATGAAACACATAGATTGTGGCCTGAGCTCTGGGACAATGAAAATGAGGGAAGATGTTTCTAATGCCCAGCTCAGCACTCCATGGCTAATATCTAAACTCTGCAGAGGGGAAGGTTTTCCAAAGGAGGAAAAAAGCTATTCTTCATCTTCCAAAGTGTCCAGATAATTTGGTTATCCTTGCAAAACACTCCTCTTAAGCTTTTTAGTGACAGAGAATGTTCTGTCTGCATGTCCCAAGCTCTCTTTTAAATAAACACACTTGCTTCTAATCCAAGTTTATGCAGAGCCAGACACTGGCTCGGGAGTCCTCTTGGTTCCCTAGGATCAGATCATCCTCTCCATGGATGATTCCTCTCCAGAAGCCATCCCTGGAACTGCTGTACTCTGACCCTGCTGTCCCCAAAAGTCAGAGGAGTCCAAAAATGCTGCATATAGCACATTTAGCTGGGTGGGAAGGAGAGATTTTTCAACACCCTCTTCCTGAACAGCCCACTCAGTTAATCTTTCTATTTTGTTAGTAGAGCTGTATGAAAATCTTTTTAAAGAAAGCTCACTCTGTACAGGCACTCTTGTTTCATTTAAGTTATAGGTAATGTCCAATCAGGACACGCATGAAAACTTCCTCTCCATGCCTGCTGCTCCTAATAGGGAGTGTTCATGTTGCCAGGCTCTCAGCCCTTACTCCACAAATCTGAGAAGTCTGAAGATAAAGGAATGGACCTTTTGCACCTAGATGCTGTGCTTGGTAAGCTCCCAAGAACTGGAGCCCCTCATTGTAACGTGTCTTCCTTCTGCATTCCCAAGCAAGCACAAAGGTAATGAAGGATTAAAGTGTTGCTGTTCTGCAAGTCCAGTCTCCTGGGTGAACACAATGCAATATTCAGTTCCACACCCTTTGTCATCACAAACTATTTCCAAGTTGGAGCATTTTATGATTAAACAAGGAAGATCTGGAAACCAATAGAGGATCTTAAATCTCCACAGAAAAAGATGGAATAATCCTTACTGTCTCCTACTTTGTTTTGTTTCTAAAATGGCTAGAACAAAGCACAAATTAATCTTCCATTAGTAAAAGCATACCTGCTACAAATTATTGTTCTTCATTGGTAATGTAAGCTCTTCATATCAAAGAAGAAGAAAAAAATCTTGCATTTTCAAAAGTCTAACTCATTCCCCATTGCACCAAACTCAGGATGTTTACTTTTTTCTGCATTTCAATCAGCTGAGTAAATAAAACTAGACTGGTAAACCTCTGCTCCTGCCAGCACAATACCGCTGTGTTGAATCAAGGATTTAATTTAAACATTTCTGCAGATGATTTTTGGAAGTTCTATTTAACCTTTGTTTTCAATTTTCTACCTAACTCAGTTTTTGGGGTTTTTTTTTATGGCTTAAGCAAACCCACAGGACTGAAACAACAAGCTAATCTGGGGGCTGGGATTAGTCATGTCTCTTTAAATAAAATACATATGTTGAAGCACGAAAATGAGCAGATAATCACTTACACCCATACAACATATGGGGAGAGCAGGCTATGGCAACGGTTTTCAAAGAGGCAGATCTTCAAAAGGGGCTTCTCAGTTTTGTGCCTGGTGCGCCCCATCCTTCACCTCCCACAACCTGGGCCAGACTCCCTGAAAGAGCCCAGACTGAGCTTTGCAAGGTTTTATATAGTAATAACCAGGGTTAAATCTTAACGTTTGGCTCCTACTTTTGGCTGTTAAGTTGTGCATTCTTAGATTTATTTCTTGCAAGCCTTTGAGTAAGAGACTTCTATGGAAAAAAAAAAAACACAAATAAAAGAGTAAAGGAGTACGGTGTGAGTTTTGTTTCTACTCAGAAACATGACAGAACATATACGATTTTGTTTAGTCATTAATTCAGGGTTGTGTGCCTTTAGCTGAGGCCACTTGAAACTTCCATGACAGCCAGCAAGCTCAGGAGGGCTCGTTTTGGTCATTTGAGTATTGATTTCTGAAGGCTGCAATGCAGGACATTTGTGCTTTCTCCCCATTAATGGGATTTGAGCATGTGTTCTTGTGAATCTGGTCACAATGCCTAAAAACATCATCTCCTGTGTGCTCAGAATAAATACATGTTTTTCTAGGAAATTCCATGTTTTTGACATAGTGCTTATTCTTTCATTGTGGAAGACAGGATGGAAGCAGGTTTCCACAAGAGGAAGAAAACTGCAGCACAACTGCAGTGATTAATGCCAGGATTAAACTATCTCAAGGTCCCTAATTAATAGTGCCTCTTTAGCAACAAAAGAGGCACCCAGCTAAGACCCTGGGCCTCCCTGTCTGGAGGAAAGAAAATTAAATTTCCAGGATGATTTTCAGGTGGATTTCTACTACACTAAATGACTTTTTTCCAGCAAACCCAGGACTACAGCCTCACACGCTCCTCTTTGAAGGGGTCCCCACATGTTGAGCTTTCTAAAGAGCATGCAGGTGGCGTATGGCACAGCCCAAGCTATACTCTGACTAAACCAGTAACACAGTAAAATGGGACAAAAAGGGAAACAAACTGGCAAGGCCCTTTGCCTCTTGCCTGCCTTCTCATGGGTCTTGGCAGCTACAGTTGATGTGTTGCTCTTCCAAAGTAAACAAAATAAAATCTCGTTGCCACATACTACAGCATAGAAGAATGTCAGGAAGTCTGGTCTGGCCTGGGGAAACACTAACAGACTCAACCACAGCCAGGCAGCACCAGGGAGAGAGGGGATGGATGCCTGTGTGAACTTCAAAGGAAAGGTTATATCTGTAAGGAAGAGAAAATGATGGCTTCTGGTCTCTCCTCAGAGAGATCCTCTCCCCTCCAGCCATTTGGAAAAGTCCACTGTAACTTCAGGTGCAGCAGCTGCTCGACCCCCATTGATGAACCCTCTTAAATCTGGTTGTAAGACTTGTCTTTTGTTAGCTGAATGACTGCTCTCCCCTCCCAGTTTTCCAGCAGTTTTCCATGTCATTAACTAATGAGCCCCACACAGTGCACAAGGAGAGCTTGCAGCAAAGACAAGAGCTCAGATTTCACTATATATCCTCAAGAGTGCATCAGTGTAGCTCTTCTTTTTTTTCTCTTCATTATAACCACGATGATTTGAATGAGCTGCATTTAAATGGCTGCAAAACAAGCACTGCACTACCACACAATGCAAAGGCTCCACCTGAAATGCCGTTTTGCACAGAGAATGGTGGTTAAGCATCTGGAAATGGGGATGGGTTGTTGTGCTGTAGCATCTGGCATGGGTTGGATGGAAACCTGGTGTGCAAGCTGCCACAGTACACACCTGACCACCTGGAAAGGAGTTGATGGATGGAAAACGGAAGAACCGTGCTGGATTATTCACATACAATGTATTTCCCATTGTCACATGAGGCTTCCTACAGGAATGTGAATATGAAAAAGATTCAGTGTAGTCTTGTCTGTGACAATCTGAGACATTTTTCACATCCAGCATCTTCCTGGCACAATGGAAAAGCATGAAGGAGAGCCTCTGGGCCGCTTGGCTCCAGAAATCACTCCACACAACAGCAACCTCCAGCAAAACAGCCTCACAGCTGCTCCAAAGAATTCCAGCTGCTAACACATCCTCATGAGGAGCCATCTGTTAGCAAGAGTGCATCAATAGTGTGCTGCTATGCCTACAGTTTCCACCTCACAGGCTACAGGTGCAAGCAGCACAGCAGGCCCTTGCCATCCAAAAAGTTTATATAGTCGCTGGCTTGAAAGATGTGCCTTCCCTGCAAGCTTGTAAAGGCTGGGGGAATCAATCTTCCAAAACAATGCCTTCCTGGGTACATTTGTTGACAGCAAATTAGTTTGTGCTCAAGAGCCTTTTCGTGCACCCTTTGCATCCCACTTTTCACCTCAGATGGGCCAGGAGTGAGATACAAGTGATGTGGGCAGAGCTGCCCAGGACTAAACAACTCTCCTCTCTGCCCATCTCTGCCCACCTGTGTTTGCCAACAAGCCACACACAGATGAAAGAGCAATGGCCAGAGTGGACTTCGAGCACCCAGAAAAAGCCATTGTAAAAGGCTGGGAAGGAAAATCCCCTCCCAGCCTGTGTTTGGGGAGGCATGGTGAGAAGCTACACACACCACCCAAAGAGGCAGCTGTTTGGGCTTTCTTGTCTGCGTCACTTCATATTAAAGAGATCTTTAAAGGCTGAAGAGAACCCCATTCTGAATGAATCCTTAAAAATTCTGTGTAAATATACTGAAGGAAGACATCAAACAGGACTTTTTCAACAAGGGCCTAGGTAAAAGCATGCTACTTTTGGGGATGGCACCTCTTATGAAAAGGAAGCCAGTATCTTCCTGGCAAGCACAGAAACTCTTGCAGCTCTGAACAACATATCCCACATACACAGGCTCACATTTTTCCTGACTACATGCCTCAAAAGCAGGACTAGAGCAGGAATCTTGCTGTCTCAGTGGGCACAACCCACTGAATTGGCTCAGTACCAACCTGTCATAGGGTCACTGTGTCACTGGCACAGGGTGAAGAACCCACATATGCAGTTGCCCTACTTCTCTCTTGAAATACTGGGCTAAGCTAGAAAAGTTAACAAGGACAAATATAAACCAGCTCTGTACTCATCAAATCTCTTGCTGGGTAACCCCTGGGTAACCAGTGCCCTACCACAGGAATGTCACAATCTCCCACGCTGGCACAATAATCCAGGGACTGTTCCTGAAGGTTAGGGAAGTTTATTTTTACAACTTTGCACAGTGCCTACAAATCTATCAGCCACACAACATCTGGTTCAGGCACTGCCCTTTGAATGGTTTTTCTGTTGGTGCAGTAATTAAAGGTATCCCAGGTGACACCTGATCCCTTATCAAGTTCATTAATTTAAGTGGAGTTATTTGGCTCTTTATTTTCTATACTTCATAATGTATTTCTAACCTTTAAAGTGACATAGGCAAGGACCAGATTGCAGGGGCGCTTATTAACAGCCTATTAAAATATTTTATGGCCTTTATTTTTATGTTGCCATAGGGAATCAAGTATTTTGCTGTTGTTAAACAGGCTCAGGATTTATGTTGCGAGAGCTTCACCACAGCCTAACACAGAGTAATGCTAGGAAATGAGCTGGGAGAACAAGCTCTCATTCAGCTCTCCATGTGCTGTAAAGCTGTCACATGCAGATGGCAGCAAGGGGCCCTCCAATGCAGGCCCTTGGTTTGGTTTATTTTATTAAATATAAACTGATACAAAAAGACACAAGACTCTGGGACCTGGGTGCCTTTTTACTAACCCTGTAGACCCATGGAGGGTAGCTCAGAAAGGATCTTTGTAGTCCCCTGTGAAATAAATGTTCTGTGGCTTTTTATTCTGGAACTGCTGTAACACATCCAGGTTTTGCAACTGACTTAGAGCCAACAACTGTGCAGGAAGACCACGACCTTACCTGCAACAAGACTATGATTGTATCTAGTAGACAAGTATGATCTTACTGAAAACTTTTCTTGAGATTGCAAGCCCCGCGCTTCCCTAGGAAACCTCCCTCCAAGGTGAATTCCCCTCTCTGTTACAAATCTGCACTTCTTCCTAACTCAAGCACATCCAACACTGAGACAACACATGTCTTGAATTTAGAGACTTAATGATGGCCTGCTTAGGTATTCAGAAATTACAATCAAGTCTGCTCTGAAATGCTTGGTTTGATAAACTTCCTGGGGTGAGCCTGGGGTCTTCCCAAGTTTATATTATGTTGCTCTTATTTTCTCAAGCATAAAAAGTAATTTGTAATGAAGCAACGCATTTGGAAGAGTATCAGCAACATACTTAAAAGTATTTTAATTGCTTGTGTTTTCAAAATGTTTTAATGAAGTCAAATCAGGAATAGACACTCATCTGCCAAAGAACCTATAAAATATTTTACAATGACATTATAATTGATGCAACTGGTTGTATAAATTCCTGGCATTTAAACAAAGATACTAGAGATTAGCTCAAGAAGATTATTCAGTAGGCATTTGTTATTTCAGCTTTAATTATAAGGGTTTTGTTGTTTTTCTTCTTCCCACTTTTTAATTTAAATGTCATACTGTAAGATGATTTTGTGTGGGTAACCTTAGAGAGACTGTTCTCAGCGAGTAATCCCATAGCACTAATGCATGACAAGTAGCCACATTAATGAATGTTATTAAATGTACCATGCCTTCAATGCCTCATCCAAGACCAAATGACAGAAAATCATTCTGGGATCAGTCTTGGACATCCAGGAGGGATTACTCCTCTAACTTAATTTTATGGCAGAGCAATGGCAGGAGAAATTGAGGCTCCCTGCAGAGCAGACTCCCTACAACCTGGGCAAACGAGGGCTCTGAGGTTTCTGAGCTCACTGGGGTCTCCTGCATTTGTGCATACTCCAGTTCCCTTTCCTCCCAACCCTCGAGGGAGAAGCTGCACCTAAGAAACTAAAACTTCACCCAAGGGACCATGCCAGGTTGTGGCACACCAATGGCATTGCAAGCCTTGCCTGCTGAGAAAGTTTCTGGGGGGCCCTGACCTGGTTTAAATTAAAGCTGCATCTGTAAGAGCATCTCAGCAGTAAGAACACCAGCCTTGCTGAGAGCTGCCTTGCAAGTGTGTAATTCAGACGACATCTAACGAGCTCCCCTTATGCCTCTTTTCCCTTTCCTACCATGAAAGAGAGAGGAGAATCCACTTCACGCCATGTTGCACCCCACTCTCCTTTCCTGGGTGAGCAGTAAAGCACTGACTCCCAACAATTTCCTCCTCCTGAAGCTCATTAGATGGTTTTATTAATTAGCAGGCTCCCAGTTTTATCATGCGCTGCACCTGAAATCTGGCTTGTGTTTTTGAAGAGAGTAATTAAAGCCAGAGTTGAATAAGCAGGCACTGACAGAGACTAATACTCTACCAATATAATGAAGCAGCTTGCTAGACAGTAAGATGCCCAGGCTCTGATGTTAACCCAGTACAAGGGCAAAACATGCTTTGGCTGGCAAGCACATCCACCCGCTGATGTGGGCACCCCCAGGTAAATCCTTGATAACTTTGCTGAAAGCAATATCAGACTCCGGGGGAGAATTTGGGTCATGGAATCTGTCAGGGGCCAAAACAAACAGAAAACAAGTAAGGCAGCTGCCCTCAGAGCACACAGAAGTAGTAATAATCAACAGTTTCAACACCTTCCCTGTAGAGACTGCAATAATTAGCTGGTAATTATTGGGCAGAATTTCCTTTACATAGACTAGAAGGTTACCTGCTTCAAGGACAGAAAATGTAGCTTTGCCTCCTTCGTGCAAAATAGAACTGAAAATGCCAACAATTGCAGCCAAATCCCAGTATAGTGCTTCATCATCAGGCACTTGGTATCTTTTAGAAACCACTCTGCAGTGCCATAGCCCAAGGTATTATCCCTGGTTAGCACTGCTGCTGGCAGAGATGGTTCCCCTGTTTCACACCTCAGAGGAATGAGGGAATAAACAGGAAAATACAGAAACAGGCAGAGAAAAACCACTTACTTGATATTGTCAAGACATCCAGATTCAGGTTTCAGTATGGCAGTATGATGAAACATTTTATAGAGAGCAATCCCAAGGAAGATGACATTAAGCTGTAATGGAGGGGGAAGGAAAAAAAAAAAGGATCATGTGACACATCACAACATGATGGGGAGAAAGTCAGCTCGTCTCTGTAACAGAGGAGTTACTGTAGGAAATTAGCTCATGGTACAGCTTTATAGTGACTGAATCACAGAAAATTTCTAAGCATTTTATAAGGTGACCTGGCCTCTAGATTACAGGACTGGTGATGCCACAGCCTTACCACAGCTGTGGCACTACTGATACAATGCTGGTTCTAACCTCAACTGTAGTGCTTCAAAGAGCATTATGGAAAATTAAAAATAATTGCTGTAAGGGCTTCTCTGTGTCTGAGATGTGTACAGTTGTGAAAAGTCACTCCAAGCATCTCACTTAGCCAGCCCCATTGTAATGAAGCATAAAAGCATCTTTTTTTCTGTCAATACACCTTTCAAACATATTTCAACGGGGCACATGGGCAGGGAAATCACAACTGATGCTTAGCACATGCAAAGCTGTAAAACAAAAATAAAAAAAGGGTTTAATTTGTTGTGTAAAAGATGCGATGGTGTTTCCATGACTCAGTGGTGGCCAATTCCTGGAAAGGAGTTTCCCAAAAAGCCCAGTCTAGGATTTGAGACATAATCAAAAAGAGAAGATATCTTTTTATGAATGAATTGCTTAAGGGAAAAAAAACCCTCAATAGTTGTAGTTGGTGGCATGGCCCCCTTCCTGATGTGGAAGGCTGCTGAAATGGCTCCCAATTTGCAGGAGAAGCAGAAGAAGCAGAGACAATGTCTGCATTGAAGTGAGCGCGCCTGGTTTTCTGTGCTAGCCAAACTGTAGCCTAGGCAAAACAAAGGATGGTTTATTTAAGCCATATTGTAGCGATTAAAGTATAAGGAAACTCCAGCTGTCTCTAAAGTTGGGTTCTCTACCTTGTTGCTGTGTTAGCTGATATGCTGGCAATGTGCTGAACATGAAGTCACACAAGTTTCAACTTCTGCTGGTTAGGAAAAACCCTCATCAAACTTCTTTTCCAGTTTGGACTTTTCTTCATCCCCCCCTCCCAATTTTCCCTTTTTTTTTTTTTTTTTTGCATTATCAGTGCAAAACTTCACTCTGGAATTCATAATAAGTGTGAGCAGTGAGTGGCATCAAAACAGTTTGGCACTTCTAAATGTCCAGTGGTAGAAACCAAACTCTGGAAGTGCCCATTCTGAAGCTCTCTGGTCCATTGTGATCAAGTATTTTGCAATGCCAAGAGCCTCTCATAATGAGGATCTAATTGCTATGCCAGGTAGGGTCAAAGAAGAACATGCCTTCCTCAAATTAATCTGTGTAAATTAAAGATAAAGAGAAAAGGGACAGCAAAAGTTTTATTTCTTGACCTGAGAGATGGAGTAGTTAATTAGGAGTTCTTACCATAATTATCAAGGTCGCTGGTCCTATAAAGCTCCAAATGAAGTAGGTGTCAAGTCGGAGCCAACATCTGTAATGAAACACAGGGGAAAGAAGGCATTCAAGGACTGCACCCAGGACATACATCAAGTGTGAGCGAGTGACAGAGAAGAATGTGAGCTGCAAAACACGCCGGTGGGAGACAGGAAATATTACATTGCTTGTTCATTTAAATGCTGAATTATGTGCCCAATTTCTGACAGCGCTATTGATGGAGTAAGATAATTACCTCTAGGGGAAGCAGGGAGAAAATGGCACAAGGCCTATTTGCTAAGGCTTACTGCATCTGTTGGAAAAACTCCTTAAGCTGTGGGTTTTTTTAAGGAAGGGGTCTGATGAACCTCCACAGAGCTTCTTCTTTGCTTTATGCTCCTCTTTGCTCTCCAGCTCTGATGCAATGCAAGCTGCCTGCCTGTCAGCTGTCAAGCGAGATGACATTTCTCTAGCAAATACGTCAGAGAAACTTTGGTGCAAATAGGAAGCATGAATTGGATAACAGAAGGCTGAGGTTTAATTAGGTTCAGCAACTTCCCCTTTAAAGTGTTTTATTTCCCTGAACCTCCTGAGTATTTTGTTTCCACTAATGTTTCCAGGGTTGCATACGGTCTGTGCTATCACAAGAAGTTGATTCATGGCCTAAAACTAAATTATTAATCGCTTAATTTCAACTGCATTTAATACTCCCCACATTTTTTAAAGCCCCTGGGAAATTACATTTCCATTCCTAGTTCATTCCAGGCGACAGGAAGATAAAATGGAAGTGACTCGTTACAATACAGACAAATGTAAATTCCAAGAAAGTTTCACATGATGTTTAAAATAATAATAATATCATGTTGTCTTTGCAATGCTGCAAATCACAACTCCGTTTATACACAAAGGACTGAGAAAGCATAAAACCGCTCATACTACACATCCGACAGAACTTCATGATTAGGCAAGTGACAGGAACTGTATATATGGATTTATCATGGTGGTGGGGATAGCAGGTCTCACAAATGACTGCTCTAGTATACGTGCCTAATGTTTTTTCCCTTCCAATGGACTTTGCAACAGGCAGAAAAGTCTCTGCCAGCAGCCCCATGGGAGAAGATCAGCAGGAGATGCCTGACAAGAGAATAAAGGATGCCCTGAACCTCTACAACTGGGAGAAGCCAAAATATGAATAAATTCAAATATGCAGAGAAAACTCACTTCCCTTCCTGACCATATAAATTTCAGATCTCATCAGCACTGGAGATGTATTGATATATATCCACACACTCATAAGGCTATTTGTCACAAATTAAAATACTGTCACTTCTGTAACTGTCATTCCTGAACTGCCTCTGCTGTTGCTCATCCAGAATCTTCATGTGATAGCAGCAAAATCTTAATGTGAGAGGCAAACAGAGGCTTTCAGAGCATTTGCTGGGAAATTTTGTTTCCTCCGTGGCTGCTGAAGTTCAAGGTGATTTAGAGGCATCCAGTAGTGGAACAACGTTGAGTGATTCGAAACTACTTGAGTCTGATTCCCTATAGGAAAAGGTTAATGTGATCATGACAGCTGTGTATCACCCATAATAACATCTGAAATGTCACCCAATTGCAACTAGATTTGACAAAAGAATAGAAGTTTCAAGGATAATGAAGTCCCTGTAAAAAGTGCCCCCTCATTCCTAAACAAGGATGTTTGCATAGCAGCAGCTCTCATATTTACACGGCGTTTCACACTTTATACCTACCCCATCCCCCTCAGGAAAAATGAGTATCTGGTGCTTATGCCTCAGCTGCTGCATATAAATCACAGAATATGCAGCCCCATCACTTTTTTTCTACTGATAATGAGTGCTGGTGTGTGGGAGAGGACGCAGAGGGTTGTGGGGATTTTATTTTTTTTAATGAAAATATTTTGAATTTTTTTTTGACAGTTTAACATTCAAAACAACCCCCAGCCCCTGCTGCCCAGAAGTTGGCAACACTGTATTTTAGTCACCATCAACTTGGTTTTCCTTCAGCATAAAGAGTGACCTGAATCTTGGAAAGTCTGGGGAAGAGGAAAAACACAAACCCTCTCTTTATTTGTTGAAGCATGGTGATCACCCTTCAGTCACATCTGGTGCAGCTGGTTTTGAATGCATATAGGTTGGGACATGGGGAAAAAACTAGGGAAAGATGAAATACAGAATGAGCAAAAAGCTGTGCCAGGCTCAGCAAAAAAAGAGCAAAGCAACTGGTACCTTTTCCAGACTGCAAAAACAATGAAATTTTCCAGCCCACTCCCCTAAAATATTTGTCTCTTAATTTGCAGAAAACAACTGAGTGACAAGAGATGGATGCTGCTGAGAAACAGCAAAAGAACCAGGTCCTGCCACCAGGATAAATGGAGGCAAGGCATGGAGCAAAAGAAGCCCTAAGAGAGGTGGCTTCACTAAGCTGGAGCAAGCTTGTGAAAAACAGAGAAGGCTTTTTTTTAGGCCTCTCTGTGCACTTCAAAGAATGCAATGTCATTTTTTATTTGTTTGAATAGAAAATTTGCCTTTCTACGAAATCATGTATGATACTCAGTCTTGGGGGACAAAAAAAAAATAATACGGGGTTTTTGGTGGTCATTAGGAAGAGGTGAAATTCTGAACCTGTTTAAGTCATCCCTCATTAAAAATGCAAATTAAGACCAAAACATCAAAACACAGGCCTCCCGCCAATTGCGCCGTGGAGCTGTAAATTGCTAATCAGACAAGTACCGCACTGAGCTTTTTCTTGCCTTAGAAGACAAAAACCCACACACACAATGAGCTGCATAAATGAGCTCCTCCAAACAAGGAAGCAATCAGGCAACTCACTTCCCAGAGTTGCTAATCTTGGGCTGCTGAGTTACTTGTGACCCTCCATGCGCAGCTGCGCTGTGAGCATGGACTTGCCACATTACGAGTTTAGGCTGTGCTGCCATTAAGCAAATGAGCTCCTTCAGGGCTCAGTGCAAGGCAAAGGATTATCAGGAAATGTGTGTATGTAGGGAATTCTGCTCAAAACCCCACTGCTTCTTCTAGGAGTCACCCCAATGTGTACAGTTCTTGTGACAAGCTCCGTGGCACTGCTCTCCTTCACTTTTTAATTTCCTCCTTTTCCACAGTGGCAACTCACAATAGTCACCTAAAGCTTTGCCCAAGTAATAAAGATTACAAAGAGTTTACTCTATTTTCTGCATGAAGAGAAATCAAATACTAAACTATCCCTGGTGTGCATTAAATATAACCAATAAACAATCATTAGCTGCCATTGGACCATAAAATTTGAAGAGCCCTAAACATATCATGTTGGTCACGGGAGCTCAGCCGTTTGTTTCATGTGGCTGTACAGCCTCCCTGTCAGGGTGCAGTAATGGGATATGTATGCACCAGACGTGCCTTTTGAGGGTGCAATATAGGTCCTGCTTAATGGAGTTCAGCATCTACATAGCTCACGCTTCCTCCTCCAAATACTGGCAGCAGCACTGCAAATAAAACAAGTTCAGTGGAGCCACCCAAGACAGACCACATTGTTAGATGCTATTTTCTGAGCAGCATTTACATGCATGAAATGTCGGCGCCTGGCTGATGGACTTGGAGGCTGTGTACATACACAGGGCTTTCATTTTGCTTTCTGACAGCTGGATTGCTTACCGGGTATATCCTGCTTTATAGCATTCCAAAACAGGGGGAAGAAGGGGGGGAGAAACAAAAGAGAGATCCCTGCCATGATGGATTTGATCAGTAGTGAATGAATATACCTACAAGTTTCTAAAATATATTGAACCATTCAAAGCGTAGCTGCTTTCCTCTGCAATTTGTGAGAGGCTTTGCTATGAAACCCAGGGAAGTATGGAAATATGGAATAACTTCTTGCTGCTGATTTGGGATGGCCTGCTTCTAGCATGAGTCTCCTCAAAGGCTGCTAAAGCCATAATTAAGCTTTTACTGCATTTTAGATGCAAATTATTTTCAAACACTAACTACAAAAGCAAGTACTATTTTCTATACTATTTTCTTTGCATTTTGCAGCATTGCCTACCATGACCCTTGACATCATATCCATCGAGGAGATGGCTGGATTTGGTTAACACACAGGATAAGGCAAATGATGTATCTTTTAAATAATTTTTTTAATACAATCACAATATCTTCTTTTTTTGCAGCAAAACTTGAGCTGTGGCCATATAAGACCTAGCAGCTGAAGATATGGCCTGTAAGAAATGGTAACTTGGATGTTCATGAGAGCACTGCCAGAATCTCTTTGGCAATGTGGGGAAAACACACTGTCTGCAGTGGGGCTTCCTGCTTTCCATCTTCACTTGACAGCTTGCAATCAGAATAAGGTGAGATACAACATTTCTGATTTATCTGGGGGAAAGGACCAAACAGAATTGAGCTAGCATGAATAGGATGATCTGTTAAGGGAATCACTATGCTGCTGCTTAGTCACAAAAGCAAATTAATCTCCTAACATAAGGGGTTTGAACTGTTCTAAAACAAACAAACAAAAAAAATAGGAAAAGGATCAATCGCTATCCTTGAATTAATTAAGTGTATAGGAGTATCTTTATGGAGCAGCTGCTCCAAAACGCCAATATGAATAATAGGACATGGGACACTTCAAATATCACAAGCACCAAGTGATGAGTAAAGCAACAGAGGGAGGAACAACTGCCTGTGCCTGGCTACGTAATCTGGGCATGTGTTACTGGAGGGTTGGATTTAGAAAGGAAAATGAAATGAAGAAAACCCTACACTGCGTGTTTAAGCAAATCATTCTGAGAAGTATGAATAGTGGCACCAAATGCCAGGCAAAAAACAAATAACACTAACAGCTCCATAAGTCCTGCTTAAACAAATGCAGTAAATAACAGAGGGAGGCAAGTAATATATTCCAGAGGATGTTTTACAAAACCTGGCAAAACCAAGCAACTTCTTGCAATCAAATTATGTATGCCTGGCATACAGTTCACTACAAATTCTAATCAGTTCTACCCTTCTAATAACATTATACTGAAAAATACATCATCATCCATCAACCAGATGGAGCATGATAGTTCTACAAAACATATTGTATGGTTTCTATTTTCCTCCATGAGAACGTGATAAAATTGTACATGCTGGAATTAAAAATTATAAATAAATATTTTAGATTTGCAAATCTCTGTAAATATTTATTTGCAAAATATTATATATACATGTTTAATCATTAAAAATACCACTTCGTGCTGTGGTGAGGGAGACATATTTTATTGGCACACACACAGGACTGCTGCCTCTTCAACGCCAAGATAGCGAAGTGTTCGCCTTCAGTGAATTTCAGCCAAGCTTTATGCCTGTACCTTCCATGCCATGGAGACATTTGGGCGCAAGGTCTATTTGCAAAAGGTCTGTCTGCAAGATCTATGGAAACAAGGTCTATTTGCAAAAGCCAAAGGGTGAACAGTGTGGAAAGTAGCCACAAAATACTACACTGCAAACCAGACAGGTTAGGACAGTGCTCCAGCAATGGCAGATGTCCTGACCTTTCCAGACTGCTGGAATATGTCTGAGGCTCAATGCGTCCAATGTAGGCCACTGTGAAGAGCTATGTCCTCCACAGGAACACCCCAGTTAAGAATAAATTTGTTTAAAGGGACAAGGCAAACTGTTTCTATACCTGATTTAATAGGTGCTTATATAAATGTTCAAGATGGGGAGTGAATAGAAGAGCTTGTTGGGGGAGGAAGCAGGTGGCAACTGATGGAAAATCTTCTTCAAAAATGGCAATCAGCTGTTGTGTTACCTATTCTTTGCCCTCTAGGCCTGTAAAAGTCAGTCAAACTACTTTGGATAAATTGGTAGAGATCCTTAAAAACTTACACCCTCCTACCCTTATCTGTGTGGGCCATTTCCTTTGCTTTCCACCAAGTGTGACATCTATACAAATTCAGGTCGCTGCTCTCCTACTCATGGGAGGAACACAACACAAATATCCATCTGGGATCCAAGCCTGCCTGCTGGCATGGTAATGGATCATGAGCAGTTCCTCTGCTCTGCAGATCTGCTTTTTCAAGAAATAAAGGTTCATATATACAAATATGGTTTCAGGCAAAAAATCTGCAGTTGAACCTAACAGAAAATCAAATGCTGCCATGGCCTGACTTGATCTGTGCTAAAAAAGAGCTTCAGAACCACCACTGGCTCGTTGCTATATATGCCTTCATACTGAGCCCTTAACTCAGTTAAAGTGAGACTGGAAAGGTATGCTGACAAGGGAAGAAAAAAAAGGTCAATAAAACCACATTGTTAATCCTACTGTAGCAAAGATGGCAAAGAGAATGAAAGGCCCAGTCTTCCCCTTGTTTTCCACTGGACGGTGTTGCATGATAATCTAACTTGTGCTTCCATACCAGCATCAGCAATGTTGAAAGTAAGAATATTTGTAATGATGAATGATACAGCTGTTCTGATTTGCAAAGAGCCTAATGCACTCCACAGTCACCACCTATTTTGCCTGCAGGCTCTGTTAATTTGATAGAACAATTAAAAAAAAAAAGAGGAAGAAAGCAGTATCTTCATCCAAATAAGAAATACTCTTTGGTTAGAGAAGGAGGATCTTGCAGATAGAGTACCAAACTGAGACTAGGGACAGTCACCACTGCTGATGTTATGCAATGATGTGACAAAATTTTCCTTTAATGACTTCCCTAGAAAATACCGTTGCAAATAATTTCATAGTGGGGAATTTGTCCTGCAAGAAACACAGAGATAAGACAAGGCATGCCTCCTGGCTGAGCTCTGCCTGAACAAGCCCTCTGGGCTCCTCATGTCCATTTGTTGCCCCCACTCCCATTTCTCCTAAGCAGGTTTGAGCAATGCCAAGGTCACTCACACTTTGTCCGTGCCATAGCTCCGGTAGTCCACTGCTGCCGACACGGCCACAATCAGCGCAGGCATGCCGTACCCCACCAAATAGAAATACTTCCTCCGGGAGTGCTCGCTCTCAAAAACCTCCACCAGCATGATGTAGAGCTGCACCCCCTCCAGGAACATCCAGGTGAAAGCTGCCAGGAAGAAGAAGTGCAGGAGGGCAGCAAAGACGGCACAGGCAATCTGCATGAGGATTGAAAAGAGCAAGGGAAGGTGTTTGTATTGTGATTAATTAATGCAACAGTCAGGAGTACTCTTACTTGGAGGCTTAATAAAAATGAAGGCATTCTTATCTTCCCTCTCCAAAGGAAGAACTTCTTTTCACTTGGAAAACATGTGTGAATTGTTTTAAAATAGACACATATTTGCATATATAAGTGACGCTAAAAGATACAAAGGTAGGCACATACACAATCAGGCAAATAAACACATGAAGATGTACATGGTATAGGCTCATCTTTATAACCTGCTTATTAAACATACACGCATTGATAAGGAACACACATACAGCCCCTGAAATCACAGCAGGCATGTGAGCATGTGAGTCTCAGTTACCAGCTGGGGGCCCAGCCCTGCAAGGACTCGTGCATGGAATGAAGACAGTGCTGGAATGTTTCTCACTGGTCAAACATTGCAGATGCACTGAGACAAGAGCCTGTGACAGAAGCAGGAAGTGCTTTGTCTCTTACCGGCTGGTCAGTCCGGTTGATGCCAATGAGGAAGAGGAGCTCTGCCACGAAGAGGCTGATGCACAAGTTCTTGTGAATCGTGTTGCGGTCACTCTGCAGCCCACGGAAGAAGCAGAAGGTGAAGATGCAGATCAGGAGGCAGACCAGTGAAAGCAGGATGCCAACCCACGTGATGAAGTCCAGGAGCAGGTCATGGACTGCATCACTGTGCTGAAAGTAAAACAAACAAATCTCATCAGGTGCACGATGCGTGACTTGTAATGCATCCAAGACACAGAATAAGGCTGTCTGTGGCACAAGGCACCAGTACCAAAAAGATTAAATGGATCTAAACCCTGCAGCAAGAAAGCTGCAACCTGAAAGAGAGACTCCAATGCATCTTGCAACCTGCAGGTGCTCTGAACAGACTTAGAGCCCAAAACCTTGCAGAAGCATATGCTGTTGATGAAAATACTGAGATAACAGGGCTAGTCTTGCGTGCGGCTCAATCTTGCACATGGCAAAGGAGTGCCTGGACGCACAGTATACAGAACCACTGAACAGAGTGATTCAAGTGTAAAAAAGCATTTCATGCTAACAACATCATGTCCAACAACTGCGAGTCCATTACAATCATTTGTCAACAGTGAAAAAAGACTCTCTTTAAATGTTCAGAGATGTATGAGCTTGGAGGCTTTAGAAAGAAAGAGATTGCTTAATTTTTTTTTTTCTTTTACCACAGGGAAAGGAGAAAGGAAGTTTGATTTTTCTTTTTCAAACCCTGGAGTTATATTTTGCAACTCTTGGGAAGTCAGATTGATCCTGAGAACTTTACCCATAAAAAAAGACAGACCTTTTAACACAAATTTGCTTTTAAACTGTAGCAGAACAGTGATTATAGGACAGCCTGGAAAGTGACTGATTCCCTGTGATGAACTTTTAACATAGATGTACTTCAAAGCCATGCAAACAAAGCCAGTGCAAAACTAGGCAACTAAGTTTTGTGAGAGTCAGGATAGGTGAGCTTTGGCTCTCCTGACAAAACACTGCTGGCATTGCTCCTGAATTTACATTGCATATCCCTTGTGGAAATAGGAGGTATGTGATGAAACCCTCATGGTGAGAGTATCCCACCACCTTCTTCCCTGTTCAGACTGTAAAACTCACTTGTAACTCCCCAAGCTTCTAGCAGATGTGAAATTATAGATATTGTTACTTAACAAAATGTAAGTAAAACACAAGAAATACATGGTGAGCCATGAGATGACAGCTTGGGTGTAAGTCGTTAGAGTCTATGAGCTGGGTAAAAGACTGGCTGGACATCTCGGGGGGCATTTCACAAAGACCAGGGCAGCTCAAAGCCCAGCTTTGTGGTCCACCAGGTTGTATTATAAATGGTAATCACATTCTCCACCATTTCTGGTATTTCGATGACTTAGGCATTATGTAGGCTGGAAAATACAATAGTGTCACACTTCAAAAAGCCAGGGCAAAGTGGAAACATTTTTCTCTCCATGGCATAAAAGCTTATGACAGATGGAAGGAAAAGGTGATTAAATTATCCATTTTCTTTGCCTGCTTGTCAATGATAAAGCCACATCAAATATCAGGCCTTTCGAGATATGCACTCTGCTGTGTTGGCACCCATAAGAAACATCTCAAACCTTTCAGCTCTTTTGACTTCACCAGCATGAGTGATAGGCATCAAATTATAATGAAAGATGGAGAGCAATTCTCCGCTCCATTCCTTCCATGCTGGAAGTTTTGTCTCCAGGAAGACCTGGAGGTATAGATGGATGGCTCCTTTGTCCAAAGCCCCTTGCCTCTCTTTCCAACTATTTCCAATATCTAAGGAACTAGAGGTCAGAAGTCCAACAGGGAGACAAGAAATCATTGTGTGCTTTCTGTGGCTCATGACAGAAATGCCTGTTCCAGCCAGCTCATCCAGCAGCGCCCAGAAACCTGACAAGATGAAGCACATCATTTCCCTGGCAGCTGTGCGTTGCTTTATCTCAGTGTCATTCCACATCATCCATCCCTCTTAACTCTGCGGAAAAATGTTAATGCAAACCTTGCACCTTGCAAATCATTCTTTCTTTTGTCTGAGGCTGCAGGGGAATGGCAGGAGAACATCTCCTGAACAAGCCCTCATCTGATTAGATTGGCCTGCCAGGCTGAATGGACCAAGAGCTCTTGGGCTGGGCAACAGGAGAAGGCAGCTAATGCAGGTGGATGCAGGGAGAAAGAAAACAGGCAGACTGTGGCCAGATGCATACACCCCACCCAAATGTGGCCAGATTCATCCATCCCAAGACAAATTTAGCATGGTGCAGGGAAAATTCTCCAAGGGCTTCTTCTCCTAAGTGAGATAAGTCTCACAGGTCCCAGCTCTTGCACCACTTATCACAATATCACAACTCTGCTGAATTTAAGACATGATGCAGGAACTACAAGTGTTTTTACTCTTGAAGAGGGATCCTACCATCTAGGGTCTTTGCCTTCTTCAGGGAAGGGCTGCTTGACCAAGAAGCTCACCATGCTTAGCAGTAAATATGCTTCATTGCTGTATCATTATTGTTATTACCACTCTTACTCCTTTTTAATAATTATTGTAAAGATAATACTGATTTTATGTACATAACACTCATCCCTGGAGTGCTGGGAAACAACCATAAAAACAACTTCTCCATAATTACAAACTCCCTCCCCAAACTCAACAAACTCACAGAAGAACAAACGGAAAGGAATGATAACAATGAACTGGGAACAAGAGCAATTTAAAAACACCTCAGGGGAAAAAAATGAATTTGTAGCTTTTCTAGTGAAGTCCAAGAGAAGAAGTGAGCTGAATTTTAAAGGCTGGGTACACTCCAGCCTGTTTGAGATGCCCAATTTCAGGTGCTACTGCAGAGCCAATGGATCAGGAAAGACTTGATAAGCACTGGCATCCTTCCCATGGCAGTGCCAACTGCTCCCTCAGGGCAGGCACATCCAGAGCTTGTACACCAGCAACTACAACAAAAGGCAACTTGCCTTTTTTTGGAGACTGAAACTTGTAAATTACTGCACTGTTACAGCAAGAATAATATGGGAAAGGGAACAATAGTAGTAACTTCTCCCAATGCTGTGAGCTTTTCCTTGCTATCACCTGATTGCTGTGTGACAAACAAGGAGCAGCATAACCTGGCTTACACAGTTCTTATATGGAGTTCCAGGGTTAAATATGATACAAGGCACACCAACATTTTGTATGTAGGTCTCAGCCTTCAAGCCTGGTCTGTTAACCACAGAAAAATTCAAGAAGAGCAAATCTTCTCTTTACCTGTCCAGCACTGCTCAAAACTCCTTGACTGAGGATAAAATAGCTTTAATGTGCATGCTAACCACTGAATCACAGCATGGTGAAGGTTGGAAGGGACCACCAGTGGGGTTGTCTGGTCTTATCTCCCTGCTCAGGTCCAGCTGGACTCTGTGCAATGGATCACGACCTTCTGGGATGTGCTGTTCCCAGAAGATCCATAGGAGTATCTTTCCAGCACTGTGAAAACCCTAGGGTCTCTAAAGTATGCAACATACATCTGAGACCACCAGTGTATCGACAACAATCACCTCTTGCTTCTAAATTATTTTCCCAAATACTTGGGCAACCCAGAGTCCATGAGAAATACGAGGTATCAGTTCAAGAGACAATTCCTGACAGCATCAACCAAACAACTCCTTACACAAACGCACCATGGCTCTCCAGACTGGTGCTACGTGGCATAGCATGCAAGACACTGAGGTTTGTTACCACGAAGATACACTCACTTCACAGAATAAGCTGACACACAGATTATTTTTAGCACAGAACAACTTACTAAGTAACTGAAGAAAAAACAAAAACCAAAACACTTCAGTGACAGGGTTTCTATAGTAAGTTTGCTTTACATTTATGATTTAGTACATGTAAAGCTCAGTGAAAAGAGATGTCTCTGGCTTTGGGATAAAGACCTGGTTTTCTTCCAGTGGGGCCAACAGCAGTAGGAGGAGAGTGCTGACAGGGACTTGTGCAGGAGGAGTTACAGAAGCACTGGTCGCAAACACAGCAGGGTGAGCAGGCAGCCCCAATATTATCCAGGCTGGGAAAATCAATGAGCAGCTCTGGCAGTGCCTGTACACCACAGCTGAGCTAATAAAAACAAATCCCAGGGAATGTCAGCTTATGACAGAATGGCTCTCCCTGAGATGAACAGCCATTTCCTCGCTTATTAAAAACATCAGTAGAAGAAAACAGCAGCCAAACCAAGCTGCCAGCAGCAAAGGACACATTCCTTTGCCTAATCTGTCCTTCCAGGAATGGAAGAAGTAATATCTTTGGGGGTGGAAGAATAAGCAAGCAGTAAATAAAAACACAATGTCATCAAACTAGCTCAAATATGACCGCTCAGTGCCTGGTGGGAGCTGGCAGAGCGCTGGGCTGGGCAGAAACCCAAGTGGGACAGGTTTGAACTTCTGTGCGTTGCTGATGCTGCTTCTTGGATTTGTAGGTCTTTGGAGCCATGCAGGGTCTCTCTGCCCTTTTCCCCCCATCTCTGGTGGTGAGAAGATTTACTGCTATGACCTGGCTGTAATGCTTTGTTGGCTGTGTGCAAAGGGTTACTGAAGAGACAGATGGTTTTGTAGATGTGTCAAAAGCACCAGCTGGGGTGCATGGACTGGGAGGAAACCCCAAGGATTCCTGAAGTACATCCGAGCTGGCTAAAGGCATCACTTGCTGTGGCTATGAAAGCATGAGAGGCTTTAAGGGAGCTTTTCCCCTTCTGTGGCCAAGAGGACTATGAACTGGGGGGATCCCTTTGCTTTAGCAGCCATCCTCTCCATCTTCCCCAATGATGCACCCAGGGAGGTAGGCAGCCGTGCTCCACAGTGAATACAGCACTCATGGACCTGGTACACATTCCCTCTGTGCTGTACAAAGGTGATGCAATCATTGGCACCATCAGGTCCTACCCCAGGAACAAAGTGAACTAAATTCCCACCTGAAGCCTCTGTGCAATATTAATGTCTTCTGACTTTGGCCATTCACAACATGGCTCAGATCCCTGAGCATTCCTACAAGGTAGTTTAGTCATATTTTGTCTCCTTGCCTTAGTCCACAAACCTGCCTTCATATTCTGCATGGGCAACACAGATGAGCTTCCTCCTCTTCTGCCCTCCTCAGCAAGATGAAGCCCTCCTAACACAACTCTTTCCCACAAACTTCTCCCCAAAAATGCAACAGCCTTCCAGCGACTGCTAGAAGCAGCAGTCATTCTAAGTGAAACCCAGAACAAAGCTGTATGGGGACAGGTGTGCATAGAGAAATGGGTACAGACCTCACCTCACCTTGTGTCACAGACACTACTGCAAATACAACACGTGGCAAGAGCCCACTGTTTTCACTGTACTCAGCAACCCCACTGCAACTGAGAGGCAGCTAAGGTTAAATTCAGTCGTGGAGAGGAGGTGAGGCTTAGGAATAATAATTGCATCCACCATCCTGCTCTCCCACGATGGCTGGATTTAGGCAGCTCTGATTACACACATGGCATCTCCAACCCAAGAAATGAGCTACAGCAGTTGTGCCAAACACAGTGTAGACATCCACCCAGCCAAGCTGCCAGAAATGTGAGTTTCTGGAAAAAGCCTGGTCACAGCGTCATCAGCTTCTGCTGTCACAGTGATGTGCTATCCTACTTAGCCCACTGCCGAGAGACAGCTGGGACATGGTTCCACCACACCACGGCCACTACCTTCATTCATCCTGCTCTCAGCCAGAAAGGAAGGGTGTAGGAAGACACAGATCAAGGCTTAGCACTTGCCAGTGTGAGCTATACGAAGTTTAGAACACAGAATTAGCCTGCAATAACTCCAGCTTGCTCCTCTACTGCTTTAGGCAACGGACTGCTACATTCCACTTAGACTTCATATATTTTTATTCCTTTCTCTTCTTCGCTTGTCTTATGCTTCCACTCCCCAAATAATTAGCACAGTGTAATCTGTTTGTGGTAAAGAAAAACACCTCAAACTTTCCTATTAATTGCAACAGTCAAAACACCTTTCTTATTTTCCTCCTTTCTGTTTGTATTTAAAAAGAAGAATAAAATCTGGCACTCACTACATACTGATAAGCAACATTTATCTACCCTGGGGGTACCTTTGCTTATTCTGGTTAGGGTGGTTTTTTTAATTGCATTTTCCCACCAGCTCTGAACTTGTTTTCTGGCTGCATAATTTTCCCATGATACATTTAAGATACATCTGCTATAATTAGTATGATGCAAAGCACAAGCTTATGAAAAACAGCTTGTAAATTTTGAATAATTCTACAGCAATTACATAGGTAGGATGCCTTATTTAATGATGGGATTTGTTCCACAGCATGGGAGCCACCACATTTTTATAGACAGTGGCTGGAAGGGGACCTGCAGGTGAGGGTCCACTGCTCTTCCCAGCAGTTATGCATCCTGCTTGTGTGCACAGCCAACTCTTGGTCTTGGACACTGTTATTTTACCCCACTGGGTGAATAAGAAACTCTAAGACCAACTTATTTTAACAGGCAGAAAGCACCTTCAAAATAAATTCTCCTCTTAATCAGGTATTGTCCTAGTCAGACCAGAATTGATTCCAGAAACTTCTACTCTTCAAGCACACCAATAAATCCCTGCTGCCATGGTCAGCTGGTGGTATTTTCTGTCCCTTTGTACAAAGACACATTGCTTTTTCACACTAGAGAACCAGATGGCCATCAATCATCTCTCCTCAGTGACTCTACCTTCCAGCTCCACCTTGCCACACACACTCTGCTAATGATTAAACTGCAGCCTGGAACTCACAGAGATCCCCTCTGGAGAACATGCTCTTGTGCCATGTTACCAGGCATGGAGATCATTCATGAACAGTTGTGACACTTGTCAAATTGGTGCTGGTTTTTGATTAGCAGGACTATGATGTCTGCTCCCCACGATGCCCCGTTTTCAGTCTCATTAGGCAGGGTACTGTGGATACTCTTTAAGGCAAAGAATGTTCCCTACGGATCCAAAAAATCCAAACAACTGAAGTCAGGAAACTACAAATCTCAGTCATGGGAGAAAATTGCTTCTGTTGTAAAACTCCCAAAATATTATTATTTATTGTGGGTACAACAGTCCTTTTAAGAGATCCTGGTCATTGCCAGAATACTGGTTTAAGAGGTCTTGCAGAAGCACACTACGTCATTTCCCCAAGGATCATTCCACCTCCAAGAACACTAACAGGTCATGGAATGACTGAGGAATGCCTTTTTGAACCAGCCACAAGACAAAAAAAGGCTCAAAAGCATATCTATGAGCAGTGAGCATGAGTCAATGAATGACAACAACTCCGATTTGTTTCTAAACCTCCACTTTTCCAAACCAGCAGGTATTGTGCTGCCAAGACTTTAAAATCAACTCATTACAATGGCGTAAGAAATGTCACATAAGCCACCTTCTATGCCAACAGCCACATGGTCACCTCCACCATGGAGTGAGACAGTGCCACCAGAAAGAGCAAGGTGACAAGCAGCTGGCAGGACAAGTTGCAAATGGCTGCATATTTATACCTGAAATATGTGTCTGTGTTATGTGGGAGGCAGCCCTGCCCTGCCTTTGCCCTCAGGCCAGGATGATCACTGAAGTGGACATGCCAGGAAGCTGTCCGGTTGTATCAGAGTCAACAAAGTGGAGCCAATTTGGCTCTTACAGTAATGGTACTTTGGCTGCAGCCAAATGATAAAACATGACCTGAAAGTCTTGAGGGCAGTTGTTAACACCCAAAACCAACCACTAGCTAATAGCACACTTGCTTGGCACTCAGGAAGCTTCCAGCTGCAGCTCTTTCCAACCTGCTGGATGAACATGGGCGAGGAAGGGTCTTACATACTTTTCCTGCAAGATGAGATAACAGCAGCTCTACTTGTTTCATAAGGTTTGGATGGAAAGTGCAGACAAGGCTGACCTATTTGCAGATTGAGAAGAGGCTTGTTGAGCACCGGGCTGCATCTGCACCATGCAGTAGGGATCGCCCCCATTCACACCAGTGGAGTGGATCACTATCTGCACTTCCCAGCTGCAGCCTCTGACTTCAGTGACTCAGGCATATCTGTTAATTCCAGGTGGGTGATAACGAGCCAAACACACATTTCTTATGAAAATTCAAGCAGTTACAGCAAACTGGCAAAACCAGACCTGGACTGCAGAATGCCATTAACCTGTAAATATGTGCTCTGAATAAGCTTTTTCTTTAGGCATCTCCAAAGACAATGGCACAAACATCTAATGGCATGTTTCCCAGACTAGGACTGACTCTAGCAGGATAAAGTGGTTACCACAACTTGCAGGAGCAGTAGATATATCCTGCCCCTCTCAGCTGGACCCAGCTGTTGTGTGAAATGTGCCCCCAGGCTCCCATTTCTTTTTTTGCAGAACTTTTGTCATACATGATGCTTATTTAATATATATTTTATTGCAGCTCTTCACATTCCTCTGAGATTATTAAGTGGAACAGAAATACACAAAGCAGTGACCCTAGAAGACTACTTGAGAAAAAGCAGTTTTAAAACCATAATAGCTTTTGTGGTTATGCTGGTCATGGAAGTGAATCCGAAAAGTTCTGCCTGCATGGAAGATGCCAGTTCCATATCTAGCACAGAGCTGTGGATTTTGCTGCTGTGCCAGGCACATGAAATGGAGACACCGCAATAAAGAAAATGACTAGGCCGAAATCTTCTGGGCATCGGAGCCTTCTCTTCTTTCTCCAGCAGTTTAGACTGTTCTCAACCAAAGACAGCCAAGGCAGCTCGAGAAATGGAGGATCGTCTCAACCATTCTCCTGTTCTTGAGCAAAATCCCAAATGTGTGCTTCAGTCCCAAAATCACTGCTACCATGAGGAACATCTACCTTCAGGATTAACTTCTTTAGCTCCTGTAGGGTTAGTGATTTGAAAAGCCAGATTTACACCACGGACATAAATGCAGGCAAGGAAACCAGCTGGTCATGTACTGGCCTCAAGCAAATGCCCAGTCTATACAGGACGGTATCAGAAGCTTCCCTCTCATGTGTCACACTCTGCATCTCTCTGTTACACAGTGGGATGCAGGCAATGTATCTTCCCCTTAGGTGGAAGGAGGAAAACACTCTTGGCTCCACACATGCACCTCACAAAAATACATGTTGCAGTGTACCTGCAGCTGCCGCCAGCAGGACACCCAACCTTGCACCTCACAAGATGGACTGCACACTTCTGTCCCCCCACCTTGCTACTCCTTGGTGTCACAGGGAGCACCCTATGAGAAAGAACTCAGCCAGGAGATGTTCTGTACTAGTTAGCAAAGGATATGGCAACTGCAAAACCTGCTCACTCATATCCCCAGCTCAGAGCTGCCCATGCTAAGAGCCCAAGACAGCCTTTGCACTGGTGTGCCTATTTCCTGTTTCACCACCAAGCAGAAGGAAGACTTACACCAGATGGTTTCTACTTTCAGAGTTACTGTCACACAGCAACTTCCCTGCTGAGCTCCATTAGTAGTAACAAAATGGTGCCACACATTGACCACTTTTCCTGCCCAGTGCATTGGCAGCCTGGGAATCTGCAATGCCTACCTTAACTTCCACATGTGCCATCAGGACTGCAAAGTTGGTGAGGTGGTTGCAGGAGCACGTGGTGTGTGTCTTGTTAGTTGTCAGGAGGCGACAGCCCTGTGTGGACCAGTACCCCGTCATTGTACGCTTCGTGTAGCTCCAGAATGAACAGTTTGGGTTAAAATTTTCTTCTGACTGCTGCAGAGAAGAAATTAATAAATGCAGTAACAATGATAGGCTCACAGAGATTTCTAAATGCACTACTGAGGCTCTTTGTAACTCTCACCCTTTAATTTTAGATAAACAATTAGTAGTCATATACGTCAAGTATTACTTGCCAATACAAGAGAAAGTTAGATTGTTGCTGCACTCTTTGCCAAGGCAAACTTAGTTCTTTGTTCTTGATTAATTTCTGACATTGACTAAATCCAGCTCTTCAAAACCAGACTGCTTCATTTGCATTGCAGAGCAGTGAAATTAATTGCTTTAAGCAATCAACTTTTGCAACGACTGAGCTTGGCTAGCAGGAGGACTAGCTGTCCTCTTTCACTGCAATTCCACTTTCCTCTAACATCCCCTGCCACCATGATAAAATAACATTATGGTCTATTCTAATTTATTGGTAGTTTTTAATTACAGAATGATGCGTGTCAGCAACCGAGCAATGGGCATCAGCTCAAAGGAGACACTTTCTTTACTTCTATTAATGCAATGCAAAAGACATCTTCTCCATAAATAACACAAAGTGCAAAGGAACAAAAGTATAATTCAAAATCTAATCAAGGACTGCTGGGGGCCTCACAGCAGCCAACTTTTGCATCATTTCATTTCAGAAACAAAAAAAAAAAAGAGAAGTGCTTTTTGAACTCACACACCTTAATGTGCTTGACAGTAAACACTACAGGATCAGCCAGGTAAACCTTATTGCTGAACTCTTTATTTATTGCTGCCGTGATGACAGGAGAGTTGACGATGACAGAGTGATTGGTTGACATTGCTTCTGTTCCCAACTTCATGCTGGCATTCTCCGTGGAGAGATAGGTGCCCAGGTTGTTGTACAGCACAAAAGCCACCCTGATTTCACCTAGAGAGAGGTAAGAGGTTAGATAGCCAGGTTGAGTCACTGGGGTGGCTTTCTGATTTTTAGATTGTAAATCTTTTCTCTTAACCAACTTCAAAACTGCTCTGAGAAAGGACCAGGATGTGGCATATGAAAAGCCACCTCTTGCCAATTCCAGTGAGCACCAAGAGATGCAACAAGCAGTCCTTGGACAAGAAGGGAAGAGCTCCTTCTTCCAGAAGAAACTTTTATAAGCAAACAGATGAGCAGCAGACAGACAGGGAAGGTGGGCTTATTTTTGGCATCAGTAGGTGTAACTGGCTTCAGAAAAAAAGAGTCCAGGTGGTCCATTTCCCACCTGGTATCACTTTATTCTCCTGGATATACCTGGGAAACAGGTTTCAAGCTGACATGTTGCATAGGTGCAATATAAAACTATAATTTAACTTGGTAATAAATTACGACTATCCCAGGAAAGTGTAGGGACAAATCTGGGAGAAGAAATCAACAGAATTTCCAACAGAATTCCAATCTCACATGACATGTAAAATGAAATTTCAGAAATTTCATTTAAAAATACATTCATTCCCTTAATTTACCAATCAGATAATCAGAAGAACACCATTAGAGAGCCTGCACAAATCTGAGTCTAACAGACAACTGTTTTTAACTGAAACCATCCAGTCTGCCTTCTGCTTTGCACATTATTTCACAGCCTATAAATAGGAATGGAATGTGATTAGTTTGCCTTCATATGTATTAGTTGTGGAGATGTATGTTTCTGTTCCTATATGAATTACCACAGCATCTGAGGAAGGTGAGGCACTGACGACTCTAAAGGTTCCTCCCAACCTAAATCCTTTTATGATAATTGCATTTGTAGCTCTTTGGTGACCTCTGGGCATGTGTCAAGCTGGTGAAAATTGATGGGGTTCTGCTTTGAACAGAACTCCAGTGATACTGTGTTTCAAAATATAAAACTTCGTTTCATTGCTGCCAACAGATAACAGAGTAAAAGTCCTACCCTGTTGGAGTTTTGCTACACATCTTGAGTGTTAAACTGTCTCTCAAGGAGATGCTTCTCCTCAAATCCTATGTGCAAGCAGGACAGTGGCAAGACTTTCTTTCTGAACCACCAGTCCGAACTTTGTCTAAAATGTCTAGAAATTTCAACACGTCTGGTCTGGTTGTAATGCTGCCCTATCATTCCATGTTTTTTTACTTTACACAGAGGAGGGTGAAGCACTAGCACAGTTTGCCTGGAGAGGCTGAGGATGCCCCATCCCTGGAAGTGCTCAAGGCGAGGTTGGATGGGCTTCAGCAACTTAATCTAGTGGAAAGGATCCCTGATCATGGTAAGGGTGTTGGAACCAGATGATCTTAAAGGTCTCTTCCAACTCAAGCTATTCTATGATCCTGGGTTTTGCCTGCAGTGACCAAAGCCCATATGTGAGTGTTGTCCCCTGCACACAGATTAAATTTTAAAGGAACTCAGAAACAGGAGCATGTTGGGCCCACCAGTAGAAGCCTATGAGTTTAAAGTTGGTCTACAGTGAGGCTGTAGAGATCAAAAAATGTGTCTGCTCAAACTCCTGATCTGGAAATAAATGGCTTGGCAGGATGAAGACCATTCACATATAACATCATCTAAAATTTATGCTGTATCAGGAGGTTTATAAGATACAGAAAGGCACTAAAGATTTAGACTCATAACAGTTAATCAACCTTTTCTGCCATGTTGGCTCATTATTAATATTTGCTACCATTGTTTCTTCCCTGTACTTTTTCAGATATTTGTATGGTGCCCTGCTGTGAAGCAGTTTACTGAAGTGAGCCTCTTATCCCATCTGAAGCCTCCTACTGCAAAAATCAGCAGTTAAAAGCACTTCTCTGGATTCAGCACTGTGCCACAGAAGCCCCATAATTTAAGGATCTGATGCATTTCTACCATCACAAAATACTTTTGAAGGCTGTGAATCACTTAGCAATATAATACATTCCCAGTCAGTCAACGTAGCTTGAAATCAAGGGCATGAACAAATGACACCACTGTTAATTTAAATATTAACACAGCAATTAATACTTATCTTATAATGGTTAAACACAAAACAATGCCTAAGGCATGACTGCCTCATGAAACTGATGTGGCCTGAGGTGCCAGACCTACCATTTCGACCATTTTGCTTCAAGGTATTTGCTGACAGCTGAATGGCACTCCCATGGCCCATGTTCTGGGGAAACTTCAGATCTTCCAGATTCCCATCTGTGCTTAGTCTCGCAACTTCCAGCTCTGTGTGCAAGAGAGACAGACACTAAGAAAAAAATCTCTGCTGAAATAATCTTCAACACAGTATTTGAAAGCTACAAAATGGTGTTCCAACCAGCTGAGAGGAGGGGAATTAACTTACAATGCTGCATGCTAGAATGTGTTTGGGCTCCTATTTCTTTTTAAATCTTTGCCCTGAAGAAGTTTTAAATTTAATTTAAAAAAAAACGCACGCAAATAAATTCTACTCTCTGTGGAAGACAAAAGACAACCAGTTCTTGTAAACAAGAACCTCAGGATATTAAGGACAACAGCTAAAATGAAAATCTGAGAATACTAGTTCTTTGCCACTGGCGATTGGTGCTTTCCGTAAATGCTATCAGTGCTCAGGATCTGTATTCATGGAAATAGAAAGAAGAGTTGTTCTCATTTTACATATGCACAGTGGGAGTGCTGGTGCTTTCCATCATGCTTGTTTTTTAATTAAAATCAACAATCAGCTGAATAAAGACACAAATTTGTATGAAATGAAATACAATTGCCTTACGATGAACAATCCCCCTGTGAAGCAGTGCTCTCGTTGCTCTAGCACAGATTATATCCTCAAAGCCGGGAGTAATAAAGGCAGGTCAGGCACTCATTTTCTGTGGGATTTCAAGGGTAGAGAGCTGCCTCATTCCTTTAGGCTCTTTTGGAAAGACTTTGAAGTCCTTCAGACAAAGGCCTAAGACATATCTAACAAATCGCTCTCCAATTAATCCAGGGACCAAGACCAAAGCGAGTAAAGGCTGTGAAGCCTTCCATTGGCTGCTCCCGGTACTTATGGGATTTGCCCCTTACGGATGTTGTCAGTGTTCTCCCGGACGATGTCTGTCTTCAGCAGGTTGTCAGCCAGCACGAAGGCACTGTCCTCCACCGTGTCCAGCAACTTGGTGGCCGCACGCTGCTGCTCACTCGCGTTCAGGTCCCTCCACGCGTTCAGAGCCTGAGGCTGCAGGAGGTTGTTCACCGTCTCCACCATGGCCTGCAAGGCGGAGGGATGGAGTGAGAAAAGGCTCCAGCAAAACTCAAGCACCACAGACCTCTGATATATGCTTAGTCCCATCCTCCACACACATCAGTTTACAGGGGCAATGACAGCATCTGCTTCCCCACCCATTAGGAAAGCCTGCAGTGGAGCAGGACAACTTCTGTACCATCAGATGGGACAGGGAGGAAATACTGATATTATTACAAATGCAAGCTGAGAATGGTGCTTTTCTGCTTCCATAATCATCAGCTGTGGGCTTGGAAAATGGAGGAATTAGGGCAGGTGGGGAAGAAGGGGGAAAAGGAAGATGATGGTTAAAGAAACATGCAGGAAAACCCCATCTGCAGCACCGGAACTCAAGAGTAGGGCTGGGGCACTCAAGGAAGGTATTTGGTATCTGCAAAGGCTACGGTCCCTAAAACATTTCCCACCACATAACCTCTGGCAGGCAGCCATGAAGACACAGAGATAGCTGAGTTACATCACTTCATCCAGAGCAGCAGCAGGTGCCCGTAGAGATTTGGATAAGACTCCATTTCAAATCACTGCATTCAGGAAGGAGCCAGCCCTGCGGAAACTGCTTCAGTCCCTCCTACAGTGCACCTTCTGCCCTGGGCTGCCACGCACAAAGAGCTCTCCCATGGATAACTTCCCACAGGTTAATCTGGATGCACACACAGGATCACACAAAACTGCACTGCTCTCATGGCTGCAAAATTACTGCAGTAGAATGTACCCGAACTGAAGGCTTTTCTCAGCCTAAGTCCTTCGCTTTGTTACTAACCAGAGCTGACTCAACCACTTTTCAGCAAACATTTTTAAATGAGATCAGCTGTACCACTTGATAGAACTGATTGTACAGAGGAAAAGGATAAAAAATAAGCTACTTTGATCATGCTTTCTTCAGCTGGTTAGGGTCTAGTCACCAGGCAGGCCTACCCCACAGAGAAACACCTCCACTGCCAGCTAGGGCTGCCTGCAGAAACCAACCTCCCATCCAAGATGAAATTGCTGTTTGTAATAACTTTCTGTATGCTGAGCACATAGGCATCAAACCCACACCTCTGCTCTGCAAGCTGATGACAGTCCCATGGGACTTCAACATTTTCCAAGCCTAAAGTGTGCCCCATGGGCTCACTGTCATGGGAATACTTCAGTATTTACCCCTGATACTGTTGCTAAACCCATGGGTGGAAAGAAGCTGTTGCACAGCCCATTCCCCAGCAGAGCCCTCAGGAGGAGTGCTACAATGGCAAAACATGGCACAGAGAATCCTGACTTACTCACCAGTCACGGTCATGTGCAAATGAGCCATGGGAGGATATGATCACATTGAACTAGAATTTATTGCTATATCCACATGACCTTAACAAGCATTTCAACTACAGCGAAGTTCAAGGAGAAAAAAGGCAGCCAAAACTGCCACTGTTGGTGCTTTTAATCCTACCAAAGATACCTTCCTTGAGTTTGGAAGGTTTCTCACACGATCAGGTGTCTCCTGTTGGGAAACTGCACCATAATTGGGCCTCTCTGACAGCACAAAGCTCCTACTTTCACAGTTACATTTATTCATGGTCAATTAACTAATTTGTTCTTATGCCAAACCCCTCCTATACCATCAACACAATGCCTCAGTCATTTGGTCTTAAGTGGAACTTGATAACCATAAAGCAATTTTTAAAACTGATTATTAAACTGATTTTCCTGAATAGTCTAAAAATTATCTTACCACACTTGCTATGTACATACATCAAGATGGTTAAAATTAGTAGCCAAGAAGAAACAGAAAAATCCATAGCATTTAAATATGGTATTTTTCTGTGTTTTAGAATTCGGAAGCCTGATCTCTGCAGCTCTTAATAAAATTCTGTAGTATACTTTGGTAGTTTATCTCTTCACAGGCAAAAAAAAGTAGGTGGTGCTCTTTTCCAGTGACCAAAAAGCTTGATTATTTGTGGTTCAGCTTCTACACAACATGGTGTTTTCTTGTAAAGACCTTTTATGCCTGGAAAGCAGAAAATGAGGATTTTTCTCCCCTTTCAATGTTACCACACAATTTGCCTTACCTCCATTTAGCTCAGCTCCTATTGGTATCTTAAATTCTCTGCTAAAACAACATCCTGCATACTTTTATCAATATCTGAATGGTGGAAAATGTCTTTGCAGCAGATCCAGCTCCTGGCTCTGGACAGAAAGGTAATGTCTATTCATCAGAATATGAAACAGATGGTAAAATATTTGTCTTACAGTGAAACATCTGCTGCAGAGTCTTTACCCCAGAAAAAAACCCTATCTAAATGCATTCATTTTTTTTTCAGATGTACACATATGTGTGCATGCAAGTTTGAGAGAGAGAGCACCAATTAAGCCTAATGTACTGCTTCCTGCACCATGTGCACTCCCCACCCAATGCTGAGCATCCATCTTCTTGAAGTGACTAACTTGAAACCAGACCCTTCACATCACTTTGGGTCTGGGGTCAAACACAAAAGCTCCAGGAAGATTTCCAAGGACTTTGGGTCACATCCTTACCATGTATCTGAACAGAGCTGGTAGACTGTCTTTGTTGGCATCACATCCGAGATTAATTTAGTCCCTAGCTTTTCCCAGAGGGTCATTCCCCTCACCTGTCTCAGTGCATTAATCAAGTGCTCCCCACATTATATTTCTGAGTGCAGCACTTCATTATGGCCAAGTGCTGTGGGCTGAAGCCAAGGAGATGAGGTGCTAATGAAATGTTTGCATTTTGGACAGGAGCTGAGGTAGGTGTTTAAATGAAACAAAACAGCTGTTATAGCAACAGTGCCTTGTGAGACAGAGATGCCAACTGGGAAAAGTTGGGCAGGGGAGTGGGAGTTGTGGGAAATCAGGCACACATGACAAGGATAGGCCTGTGTCTTTACATTTAAGCTGAGCCTTTGTGATTTATGTGGGTTTGGTATCTGGTCCAATGACTTCGTGGTCTGATGAAACTCCAGCATAGAAGAAACAGCTGTGCCAAACCTCCAGGAAAGCCTCCAGTGACCAGCTGGAGGAGGATTACCCTTGAGAGAGAATCTTCAAAATGCAGAAGGCATGGGATAGGTGTGCTTGGGAGCTGATGGCATGATAGGTTTTACCTGACATCCCTGGGGATCCTGATAAAGGTGGGGACTTTCAGAGGGAGATAGGAAAGTTCTGACCTAATTTCATCTCACCCCACTTCTAGCATTTAATGTGCAGCCAAGCAGGGAGGCCAGATACTCTCTAGTTTCTCTTTCCCCACTGAAAGTAAGGACTGTCCCCATTTCGCCCAAAATTACATGAAATTAAACCTATCCATAAAGAACCAAACATCTACTACAGAATGCTGCATGGACTCCACTGAAGACCCTGTCCTTGCTTCCCAAGCTAAAGAACTACCTCTCCTGTGATTTTTTTTTCTTCCTCTGCCTGATTCTTCTTCCAAATGCAACTCAGCTGAGCTTCTTGCAAATAAAAATGTTGGGCTTGGAGCTCAAACACACCTCAACACCATGCACAGCACGGCACCAAACCAATGCTGTGATTGCTTGGACTTAAAGAGTAGACAGAACAAGCACACAGATGCTCAAATTAGATCAGGAGAAAGCTTTCATAAAGCACAGCTCGCTTGTTTGTAGGCTAAGATCAAATGAGGGAAGAAGGGCATGGCAGAAGGGAGCCAAGAAGGCAGACCTTCCATTTTTCTGTGCTGAGATACATATGAGCTTTATGCTCTCTGTGATGTCAGGGTATCTATACATGCAAAGCCAAACCCTCTGATTACCAGCCAGTAAAGAACAATCATCCTGGGTCACAGAATATTAGACACAGTGGACCTTTCATGTCCTCAGCAGTGACTGCAACTGGACATCAAGAGACCCTGTCGAGCACAAAAGACAAACCCCATGATGGTGATGCCTTTCATTATGTGGTTATATAGAACCACAAATTGTATGTTCAATGCAAATAAATATTAATAAATTGCAGATGGAAGTTCTTCCCAAATAAGGGCATGTGCTCATGGTTTCTTGGTTTTAGCCTGAGGTTACAAAGAAGAAACAAAATGTAAGCCTTCCTTCTTAGACACCTACAAATTGGTATTAAAAGATGCATTGTAAAAAGGAAACTAATTAGAAGCCTTACAGTAATTATGCATTACTAAAAGGCCAATTGTACATATTCCATTGCTTTTCTTTGTGACAGCTGCTACATTTCATTAAACTGAATTTTGCTTGTTAATATATTTTTCTCTTCTGTCCCTCTAGAAACATCTGGTGAGAGTACCTGGCTATGTGACACACAGTTTAAACCTAGGGGGTTTGAACTCTCTATATATCCAGTGACACCATATCTATTTATTTTTCTCTCACTCTACCAACATCCAAGATACCGCTCTTTGATTAAAACAAATTTTGCAATGTCAAATCTCTCTTTAACTGGAACTCAGCACTGAAAATCACTAGGATATTGAGGTACTCAAGGAGGTACTCAGAGGTTAGAGGTACTCAGCTCATTGCCAAATTTGGCACCAGACTGCAACGTGCCTCGGTGCTTAAGCACAGCAACCCTAACCTTAGAAAACCAGCAGCTTTCCTAGAGTTAGGATCTCTTTAAGCCTTTATTGTTAATTTTGGCCTCTTGCTGAGCAGGTGATGGAAGATCAAAAAATCTCAACAAACCTACAGCTGGAGAAAATACTGCTTTATGGCAAGTGAATACCAGCAGGTCCTACAGGGAATATTGGTTGAATCCTTCTGTTCAGTAATTTTCAAATATGCAGTTTGTCCTTCCTTACAAAGGAGCATCTCCTTAGGAAGAGACTGAACACACTGTACACTTTATTTAGCATGAAACTTACATCAAGGACTTACCTCCTTTAGCAGCTTTGGGAGAATAAGGGTAGTGGCACAGCACAATAAAGTACCACTTTTGCAATAACATCTCTAATTAAAACGTCTGAATGTTTTAACTTGTAAAGCCCTGTCTCATATTGCTAACACTTCCTTGATCTCACAGGAATATCTCATGCAGTGCACTTTCAAAAATTAGGATATACAGAGCTACAGCCATGAGGTTTTGCATAGGTAGGCTAAAATCATGGCTGGTGCATGAAGCAAGCAGTGCTTTGATACCCTGTGCCAAAGGTGTTTGGCAGCACAGGCTTATCCAAAGAGATTTGCTCACCCTTCCTCAGAACAGCAGTGCTCAACCTGCAGAGTGCAACCACACAGGCACAGCCTCAGGCCTTGCTTAAGGCTTGAGCTTCGGTCCTGCCTGAGGTCTCCCCATACATCTCCAAAAGAAATGCGCTGTTTTTATTTGCAAAATGCAAACACATATCTCGCCCACTTTTTAAAACAGCTTGAGGTTTTATGGCAAATCAGCAGAGAAAAAAGCACAAACCCCCTTTCAGGCCCACACTTCACAGTGCAAATGAAAAACCCATCAGAGAGCAGATGCACTGAAATGTTGATATGGCACAATGATCACAATGTTATGTTCTTTTTTCCTTTTTGTCTGACTGGAAAGCAGTGGTACTTGAAAAAGGCTTACTTGTCTCTTTCCTCAAGAATAGCTGGTTTTGCTCTGTATTCGTATGAAGCACCCAGTGCTAAAACAAACCTTTTTCTCAAGCTATCAATATTTGCAAGCCTCCAAACTAATTGAGTTAAAGGCACAGTCAATGCCATTGATGATAAGTTCTGCTGGAAGTTGTTTGATTCTTGCCTCTGGCCAGAAAAAGCACGAGTACAACAGAAACTCCCATTAACTCTGAATGTAGCTGGCACAGTAGAAGGAGAGGACCAACATAAAAGTATGGATGTAGGAACACAAAAACTTCTGGAAAGATTATTGCATTGAAAGGGACCAGTTGAGGAAATGACATGTCTTTTTGGAGTGGCAAATGAACAGCACCTCAGTCCCACTACACAGAGTTCATCAATCAAATGATTACACTCATTCACTGTGTGGGACTTCAGGACAAAAAGAGATGCACATGTCATTTCTTCAGCTTCTTAAACAAGGAAAATGTCATTGGGCTACATGATGGCTTTAAATCCTACTTCTTAACTGAAAAGTGCCTTCAAATCTGTCTGACAAGGCTCTTCACTCTTGGATGATTTCTTTCCTTACCATTTATTCTTTTAATTCAAAATCAAAATTTGTTTCTGGTCAAAGCATCAGTAAGCACAATGGAGACAATTTCTTACAGGGAAGCCCACCCATTTTTTAAAAAGCAACGTGGTCATCACAAAATTGTTGTAACATTCAGTGGAATGGACAAACAAATTTAGTCTGAAACATATTCAGCCACAATGAGTACTTGAAAATAAATAAATCATTAGAATATCTACTGCTAATTTTTGCTTCTGCCTTCAAAACTAAGCCAGAAGCACTAGCCTCCATCTGGTACCAGAGTGGTGATTGGCAACAGATGGAGTCAGTTTTGGTGAACTGAGACAAAGACTAATACTCATGGCAAAGGCAAGAGCACTTCCCATAACCATGCAGAGGGATTTCTAAAATTGCTCCAGAGACTGAAAGCAAAGGCTCCCAAGAGAGAGCATGCAACCCTCTTTCTTCAACTATACAGAAAATGTTTATGCTGTGGCTACAGGAACTGTACTGACTCAGAAATGGCCTGAATTCCAGCAGTGCTGAGAACTCACTGAAGTGAGAAGAAAGGCACTGACCTTTATTAAAATTAGGCCATCTACAAAATGCTTAACTATGGAATTAATGGTCTTTTACTAGGTATGCAAGGTTTGCAATCTTGGCCTTGAACTACCAATAATCTCCTAATGGGAGCATGCAAAAAATAATAGGTGATATGAGAATCAGAACAAGGTTACAAATTACAGGTTATGGTTTTGCTTTACTTACTACACGAGGAAGAATATTTTAAGGTCAGAAGGCATCCATAGAACTGACATAAAAGGAATTGATTGGGAAGAAGGAAATAACATACGATCTATTTCATCTAATGAGATCTTCCCCACAGAATAAGCTGAGAACTGCATTTATGAATCATCTGTATTTGCTGCCCTACTGTTTGGGATTTGAAACCATACAACCAACTGCTAGAGTAATTACACTGGGGAAGCAAGCAAGGCTGTAGCAAGAAAGGAAAGTGCCTCTGACAGAATATCCACATCCTTCAAGAAAACTCCTGGGGAGTCTGTGAGACTCATCCTTTCCTCCAGTGGTTCAAATCAAAGGGACATCTCCTGCTGCTCCCTATGGCAATTTACATTTAGACTTTTTACCAGTGACACCAGGTACCAGGAGTGACTCAGACTCAAGCAGAGAGTAAGCACAGAGCAACAGAGAAAACACTAGATTGTTTTTCTCTGTTTTGCCATGTGAGAACCTAACCATAGGTGTAGCAGAGTTGTAGGTGGATGAACATGGGGTCACCTTCCTTTTTAACATTTATGCAATGAATTTTGAAGTCTGGTCACAAACTCAAGGCTGCTGCTTTGATCTTCCTCTCCCATAACAACAGGTTCACTGCAGCAGAAACATGCGGGGTGAGGATTTCTAGTTTCACTCTTGCTGACACAAATCAAGTGCAGGTTTCTCAAGCTGTGAAGTATATTAAGTTCACAGAGTTTTAACAAAGGACTACCAAACCACTGAACCTCACTGTGAGTCACACTTCTTTCAGATGTCCTTTTAATTATATTAAATGAAAGTTTTAGGCACTTTGATGCTGATGGGCAAACATCTCGATCTCTTGAAAAAGCAGCTAAAAGTACTCCCTGTAGCTATAGTTAATATACAACATTGTATGCTCACTGCTAGCCAATTTATTTCAGCCACTTTAACAACGATACCTCGCCTGATGGGCTGTGCAGAACAGCATCAGGAGTCAAGCAATGCACAAATCATCAGAGAACTCTCAGAGTTGTTTGACACACACTGCAGAGCTCTTTGTCATACATCCAATTAAGTGACCAAACAAGGAATTTGAAAACCTTCATTAATTTGCCTCTTTTTTATATAAATGGAGGTTAGAGTCTTTCTTGTCAGAGGGGCAGCAAGAACACAAGCAAACATGGCATAATTCAATTTGTGCTCCCTCTCAGAGCTGCAAGTTTCTTTAGTTTGGTCTTCATGGAAGCTGTGACCAATCATGCAAGCAAGAGAGAAGTAGGACAAACAGAATTAATCCACTTTAAATAGTACTGGCTAAGTCCCAGATGCACCTTTTATCTGATGAGAACTACTAGTTTAGCAAAGAAAAAAAAATATAATGTCTCTTCTGCTGAGGTCTAAACTTAATGCCTTGAATCCTCTGAGGAAAGCCTTTCAGTTTTTGCTTAGTGCAGCAATTCAAACAGCCCATGTTTCCCACAAGAAGCGTTCAGAAAATTTCCAGGAGAGCCAGAAGGACAACTCTGCAACCTCCTGCCATCCTCTCAGCACCAGCTACATGTGTGGCTCTGATGACACCTGCACCTAGAAGTTCTTGTAACTACCACGGAGCAGGCAGCACCTCCATAATCTTTGCCATTTGCTATCCAGACCAATGCAGGGCTACAAAAGAGGGCAAGCTGATTTACAGGGCAGCTCAGAAGATGGCAGGAACCAAGATCAGCAAACTCCATGATATGAGGAAGATGCTGCAAAAGCAACCACTGCTGCCTGCTTCCAACCCTCTCCACAAAGCTGCTAGTCACACTATCTGTTGTATTCACCAGCCTACAGCTGTAAAACCACTCATACTAACTTCACAAAATAAACCCAAAGAATGGGAACCAAAGAATGGGTGAAGTTTTTGTCTTTCAAGATCCTCATCCCAAATGCAGCATGCAATTTCACATGGGAAGAGGCCTCTGGTTTGGCACCACAGGGAAATTTATTGGCCTTCTGATGCCCCAGAGCTGCAGCCCACAAATCCAAGTGAAGCAAGCAGGTGACCTCAGACTTTGCAATCAGATGCATGAACATGATAAAAAGGCTGTGAGCATGGGTGTGTTATGAACCTTTAATAAAACCTGTGTTTCCAGTTACTAAATCAGCAAATTTCTCTCATTTTTAACCCGTGTTAAAGTTTTCTCTTTTAATACAGCCCCCCTTAGTACATTATGTGAGTACTTAGCCTTTTTATTCCCTTTTACTACCCCACCTCTGTTCCTAGAGGACAGGAGAATTGCATCTATGGCATTTTATGTTAGGGAGCTGAGAAATACTGAATGCATGACACTTGCTGAGGGTCATGGAAGAAATCTGTGACACCAAACCCAGTTTCACAATCCCCGAGAGGAAAGTGATTTCTGTTTTCTACAACTCCAGTGCTTCAGGACTGAAGGACAACAACTTTTGGAAAATGACCAAGCATAAATTGTGAAAATCTTGAAGAAAATTCATACCAGCTTACATCACAGACCAGTCACCAAACCAAGATATGCTAATCAAATGTGTCACCCATTGTGACTCATTCTCCCACATGATGACTTTTCCATCCCCTTTCCAAAACAGAGTGCAAAATCTTCAGAAAGGTGGGCATAGGAGATGTAGATCTCTGTTCTCTAGAAGGCCACTCTCTTTGCTAATGGAGTACCTTCCTGAGGCCACTCTGCCACCTTCATATACACCTTGGCCAGCTCAATCTCACCTGACTATTAATTAGTATCACAAATTAAAACCCACTTAGCAGTTTCTTAGTTATCACCATGACTGAAAAATCTTCCAGCAACTGTCCAGTCATTATATTAAAATGTATTTATCATGCCACCTGCTGGGTTGGTTCTTACTGGATTTTTCAGACAAAAAAAGACCATTTACCACATGTGAAACTAAAGAAGCAGCATTTTTAACCTCTATCTCTAGTCAATAAAATCCCTGAGCTTTTAGCTCAACAAATACTGTGAAAATGAACAAATTAAATCCATGTTTGTTTTAAAGGTACCCAAAGAGATGAGGTGATAATCTGATAATGCATTCCCAGTTTTATGCTTGAATAACTTGCAAAATTTCACCATCCATTTTGCATATTTATTTATAATAATTTATTTTGGGCTTAAGAAGACTTTATACAACAATTGCTACAGGGGTTGTGTCACAGCTACTTAAACTGGTTAGCCCAAAGAAAACAGTAAGACTGATTTTAGCAATTATTATCTTCTCAGGTCACAGTCTTCTTCCCAAAAACACCTTTCCTCAAAAGCACTTTTGATATTCACAGTTCCTGGGCATCTCTCACATAAACTTCATACTGCACCTTCCTTTGTCTAGGGAACACAGAACTGAAGGTACATTTCCAGCCCTCTGAGCCAAATTTCAGCCGGGGATGCTCTTCACAATATTTGGATCAGCATGAGGAGATCATGTCTGCAAAGTTGAACACTCTGTTTCTCTGCCATATGTCTCAGCGACTTCCCATGTTCCACTGACTTTACAGAGCCCAGAGGGTTACCACTTAAGATTTGTTGGAAAATCTCTGCTGAATTCCCTCAGCCAGCCCAGCCATTTCACTTCCTGGTAAAGGATGAGTAGCCTGTAACAGGACTATGTGCAGTCACATCTAATTGCTATTACAGACAACCTCTCCCTCACTAGATTTTTTTTATAACTTTAGCCACACAATTTTCCAAGTGGAAACATACTGTATGAAAATATGTCAAGATACTTTACCTGCACATAGTACAAAGCAAAGCTGGAAAGGTTCAATTAGGTCATCTAATTCATTCTTCAAGCCCTCTTTTACAGGACTGTCCTCCTCAATATATGTACCAGATTCGTCCAAATTCATACTTAACAGCTGAAGCAATGAGCTTTCACCAGTTTTTATCTACTGAAGTAGATACATGATTAATGCTTAAACACACAAGCAACCTTTCCAAGTGAAAGGAAAGGAGTCCTTGAAATTAAGGGCAAACTGAAGTTTTTGCAGAGTATTCAGGCTTTATTCTATCAAGGCCAAGCTTTCTGTAGGGTATATTGAACTCACCAATCACTACTGTTTGAAAAAAGACACAGCAGCAGGAGTGTGCATCGACTCCTTGGAGAACGTCTGTGCAGCCAGGGGAAAGGACAGCTATGCATCAGGTAGCACCCAGTGTCCCCAACAGGAATGTGCAGCCCAGAGTCAAGGAAGTCTCACCTTGTTTCCAGTGGTAGCAGTACACAAGGTAGCTAGCTTGGGAGTGAGCACTGTGCTGCAAACTTTCCTAAATTCCTTCAAATACCTGCTAGCTGCTTTCTCTGGGATCCCAGACAAGGGATGTGTGCCTCCATAACTCATCTTTATCCATTAATGTATATGGAAGGGAAAAGGTGACTTTCTCTCATGACATTTTCCAAAGGGAAGACAACCTACCAGCACAGAGGGGAACTGTTTTTTTTCTCATGCCCTAAAAATCCGAACCATCTAATCCCATTTGCTAAATGAAATATCTGCTCACAAAAATAGTCAGTACAGACTGTAGGAAGTGGAATTTTGCAGGAAAATGCAGGTACAGACAATCCCCTCCAGAAACATAGAGTTCATTTATGCCTGTTACACATATACATATAAATAACGATCAACCACCCATAAGAACAATATCAACATTCACAAGCACAAGACAGAGATTAGAAGGTAAAACATTCACATTTCTTAGAACAGCATTACCTGACCTACAGTATACAAAGAGATTTATATGAAAAAACCACTGGAGCAAATGCTATAAGGCAAGGTGACAGGATTAATAATATAACCCGAGGTCCCACTCCTGAAAAGCCCACAAGTGTGATCTTTCCAGAATGCTGGGGCTTGACTTTGTTCACATCAAACACAACATAAGCCTATGAAAATCAGGCCAGATCATCACCCTATGCATCCTTTGCAGCACTCTGCTCCTTCCAACACCTCTCTGTGAGACACTGCATTTCATTACAATTCTACCTCCTCCCTCATGCCGAGTGCTGCCACTTTGAATTGCTCTGAATTTAGAAATGCAAAAGGGGAAGAAGGAAAACTAAGGAAATGCAGGTGGCAGCAACAGGAATGACATGCTGCAAGCAAAATCCAGTTGGTTTGGAGACACCTCTGTGAGCAGCAGTTTTGAATTCTTTACTTGCACATCTTCATACTGTCCTGCTCATTCAGATGGCCAGATATAACTTGTCACATCTCTCTTGTGTTTTTTTCCACTTTCTGGTTCAGAGATTTTGTCCCAAATCTTTGTCAAGTCTGAGAGAAATGCAGCAAGTCGGTGAGGTAAAAAAATGACATTATTATCCTGTAACCTTAACCTTAGAACTTGCTGCCACAAAGGTGGTAATCATCAGATTATCACAGAGACAAGACTCACTTCACAGTCATTCAGTCAAATAACTGGACACGTGTATTAAAAACACAAGAAATACCTGGACATAGGCCCTGCAAGAGCGCTCCCTTTTCTGAAGCTGAGTCCATAAAGAGAGCGGATTAAAGACGGAATAGAAAAAACAAGTTAGTGACAGAACAAGGGAAAAAAATGAAGAAAATGCCTGTGGTAAACCCCTAATTTCTCTCTTAAACAGCTCCTGTAAAACCAACCAAACTAAAGGAGTGAGTGTGTTAGTCAGCAGTGGAAAACTGGAAGGACTGGCTCCAGAAATGTGGGTTAGTCATTTTTCAGTGAAGTGAAGCACAGACTGGCAACTTTGCAAGAGCAGCTGTTAGATGGTAGAAGACTGAAGTCTAGTAGAGATACTCAGGAGATGATGTTCTCCTTACAACTTGGAGATCAATGTCACATGACATTTCCATGTCAAACAAGGCTGAAAAGGATGAGGCTGATGGTTATTTGCATAAGAAGAACATGGTCTCTGCAGAGTGCTGACACCAATGAAATACAACCAAGCTTCAGATGAGCAGGACCAATCCCAGGGAACAAGACTTGAGCAGGACTGCATCCTGATACAGCCTGGACCTGTATAGACCCATCCTGACAGACCTGGGGCTTGGCAGGCAGTCTGCAGCAGGGAGCTGGAATTGGTGCGCTCTGCATCACTGCAATCAAAGCTCACAAAACCAGGCTGCTCAGAGCCACTGGCTTGGCTGGGTTTATTTCTGCTGATGTGCCTGGTTGGAAATTGCACATCAACAGAGATTCAGGACAACTTGTGCTCTCAACACACAGCAGTGCAATCCCATTAGTACAGCTGAGAGCCAAATTTGTCCTCGAGAGTTTTAAGGCTCTGAAATAAACAAAATAAACAAAAAACCCCAAGTATCATGCAATACATAATTTCAATTTCTAATTCATCCATTTGTAACAGTAGAAATCTTCCTCTGGGTGAATCTGGCCAGTATGAAGACTTTACAGAAACAAATGGAGATCAAAGAAAGCCTTGCTGAAAATTACAGAGCTATCCACTCAGGGGTCTTCCCAGTCTGAAATGGAACAATTATCACCTTAATTAAGCCTGACCCAGTGGAAAGCATAAAGCTTTCAGTGACAGAAAAGTGCTTCCTGAAAGATGATGGCTTTAAAAAATTCTGATTATGTCAGTTTATTTCAATTCGTTGTACGTCAGCTTGTAAAAAAAACCCACCAGTACAAAACAGCACAGGTGATTACTTTTGGATCCACAGCACATTTCCTTTAACGATTAAAAGGATATTTAATGGCTAGTCCTTACTTTATTTCTTCTTTCTGACAAAACAGCACTAAACAAAATTCTTTGCAAATTACTTTTTTCCTTTTTTTTTTAAATACTCTTGATCAGTGAAGGGGAAAATGGAGCAGTAACTCTGATGCCTTTTGTTTGCCCAATACTACTTCCAAGTTGAATTCATGCATTCTTAAATGAACACAGAGCAGTTGCTCTTCTAAAGAATTAAGTGGGGAATGAGAGCAAGTAAATTACTGAGCCTGTCATTTGGATCACTGAGTCGCATCGTTGTTTTGCAGGACTTCACGTGGTCCAGAATTTTAATGTGGAATAAAATTGATTTGTATGTGTTGCTTGTGCACAGCTGATGGCAGGGGGAAGAAACCTGCAGTGGGGACCCCCTAAGTGACAGCTGAGCCAAGGAGCTCTGCCTTGCCCAGTCTTCCCCTTCCCTCAGTAACTCATTCCTGCCCCCATGATACAACCCCATTTCATGTAATTGAAACATGTATCATAAGGTGAGATAAAACAGAGATTAAAAATATGTGCTTGCAAAGCTGAATTGACAAAATGTTGGGTGTGGCTGGGACACACCCAGAAGAACAAGCGGATACAACCATGAAATCTGTTAGTAGGTGACATTAATTCCTGGCTTTACCTAATATTTCCAGACACCACCATCATTTCAACAAAGAACCATGGTCTGGTTATAACAAATAATGTTATGCTGATGTAACAGTTAATACAATTATCACCTACATTGTTATAAAAATGGCTGGAAGCAGCACTAATTAAAAGCATGAGGATAACCCAATTCACAGCACATGCAAAGCACATGAGATGCAGGAGTTCAGCTCCCATGCAACTGAAATCTCAAAAAATCCTGAAGCCCTTTACATTTGAAACAGCATCAGTCTACAATAATAGCTTACAAGAAAAAAGACCATGTTACATCTCTGAAAAGCATTTTTCTTCATAAAACACCTAAGAAATTTCAGGTTTATCTGGGATCACTTATTTCTCATGTAATCTTGGGACCAAGTTCTATTCATGCTTACATGAATGCCAGAACTGTCAGAGCCTGGTATGCAGCTGAGAACAAAATTCTATGTCTTTTTTTAACTGAGTGGCCAATATAACGTGCTCATAGCCATCAGGGTCCAGCTGCTCTTTGTCCTGACAACCAGGTAGGTACACAAAATTCACTGTCAGAATCCTAGGTAAGTCCTACCCCATGTGTTTACATGAGATTCAGTGATGAAGAGGGCTTTTTATTAAGGAAACCCTCAGCTCTAAATGCATTCTTACGGAGCCCACAGCTCATGTTTTCTCCCACAGCTAGAAACTCCTAGCATCTTTACCGCTACGTAGCAATTCTACTTACTTCTAGAAACGACAAAAGGACTAATAATTCTTCTTAAGCTGTGGGCACAGAACCGCACTGCTGTAGTGCAGTTAAGTGCTCGTGGGGCTAAGTGACAGGCTATTGCCCAAAAGGCCCCGTGGCGCTCACCTTATTTAAGCTGCGCGCGGCGCTGTCCTTCCCGCCGGGAGTCAGGTTCCGGAGCTGCACGTCCAGCAGGTTGACGAGCTGGACCATGGCGGACACGGAGTAGGCGATGTCCCCGGCGTACAGGTGGCTCCTGGTGTGCTCCGCCAGCTCCCGCGCGATGTTGGCAGCCATCTCCCCCGACCTCATCTGCGGGGCAGAAAGCAGAGGGAAAGGTTGTCCCCGGCTGCTGGCGACTCCTCGCTCCAGTGCCTTCCAACCCCGCATGGCTAACCACGTCAACTCCCCTCAAGAAGAAGAAGAAAAGGGATGGAGAAGAGAAGGAAAAAGGAATAGAAGCATTTCTCAGGAAGTCAACTACAACAAGAGTCTTCGTGGTTTGATTATTAATAGTTTTTGGAGTATGGTTTTTCCAGTCAACCATGATGGCTTCAACAATTTCTTCTCACTTTTCTTCTCACTTTTCCATGGGATTTCCATGCTAATGAGGGCTTTAATTAGCTTGTCCCATTGGCTTACTGTGCCACTTGAAAAAAACAAACCATTATAAGTAGCCTCTCCTGTTAAGAAAAAGTGTTTTTTGCTTTCCAAATTTTATGTGATAGCAAAGAGATGATTTTTGTTACAACTCCTGCACAGAAGCATTCCTTGTAAGAGGAGCAAAAATAGATGACATAACACTGATAAACCAGAGCAAAAAGTTCACTATTTCCATCTTATCAATTTCATAATCAGGTGCACATTTATCACTAAGCATCATTTGCCACTGATAATGAGGCTAGTGTCTCTCAGCACATGTAAATGCATCCTAACTCTAGAGCAAAAGACTCAAGCAGAGGTCCACTACAAGGGAAAAGCCAGCAGGTCAGTCGGCTGAATCTTCTACTAAAAGACTTGTATCATCTAGTTGAGTCACAAAACTCACAACCAACCTGCAGGGAAATTCACTGTGTAATTATTTGGGAAACTCCCACTTTTTCTCTGTGATTTTCCCCCTTTCTTGCTCTATTTTGCTCTCCCTATCTGGTACTCCTTTCCTCCTCTGTGCCAGGGGGATTTGGGACAGAGCAGCTGGCCCCATCTCCTTTTCATGAGCAGCCCACTACAAAAATACCAGTGCAGGTTGTTGGTCTTTTATTCATTATCTACCAGTCTGTGATCTGGAATGCAAATTTATGTGGAATATGCCTGGGACAAGGAGAAATTATACAGGATGACACATAAATGAAGCTCCCACTTCTCTGTCAGGCTCAATGGCAAACTCTGCTGTGCTCTTCATACGAATTTTCAATTGTTTTATCTACCAACAGCTAAAAATCAGATATTTCTCTTGTTCCCTCACTTTCTGGTGCTTATTATAAAAGCAAGATTCCAGGGAAAGATTATAGGCTGAGCTTCTACCTCTCTGTAAATCAATTAGCTGAGTTATAAATGAATAACTTACTTCCATCAATTTGACAGCAAAAGCCAATCTGATTTAATGAAATCTAACTCAAGATGTTCATATGTTCGTCTTCAGGGAATTAACGCATATGATGATACAGAGAAGATAAATAAAGGAGATAATGTGTTGTTCTTCCCATCAGAGCAATGGTAAGATATATTCAAAAACTGAATTATTTCTCTCTTGTTACACAGAAGACTAATGCCATAGAAACCAGATCCTATTCTTACAGCTGCCTGCTCTCCTAAGCAGCTGAAGGAAGCCACGCATCAGCATAGAGGCTGAATTTTGACCTCCGCTGCTAGCTCTCAGAACTTGAAAGAATGACTGCATCAAATCCCTTTACATAAAGAAATCAATTTCAACATTTTCCTGCAGTTCATTGCTGAAGCTTAGGAAGTATCATGACACATTATGTTTGCATAAACTCTGCAGAAAACTGTAGGAAGTCAAGGTATTTTTTACAGATATACCACAGTAAAACCAAAAATCCCACTACCCAATATTTGATGTTCACATTTTCCCTTGGACCACACACCTGTGCAAACTGGTGCACTCAGAGAAAATGCAGCTCAGCTGCTACAAAGGCAAACACAAGAGTTTTCTTTCCCTGCAGGCTGTTCCTATCTGTTGGCAAAAGCAATAAAGGCTGGTCACTAATTAACCCTTTTCCTTTTCTCTTGGACTGACCCTAAAAACTGCAGGTCTGAGGAATTACACTGTGGCCAAATAAACAACACAAAAAATAGGCAGTAATGGAAGAAATGCCCAAGAAAAAGGGCAGACTAAAGCTCAGAGTCTGTGAACTCCTGGGACATAGAAGTATTTACCCAAAGTTATCTTACACACCCAGGTTTCCTGAAAACACATATGGGCCATTCTTCTGGGAAAATGTTTTTGGCTGGCAGGTAATGAAAATACATCCAGCCCAGACAATTCCACATCTAAACACAGTCACACAGAACGTGCAGCTACAAGTCAATACAGCAGTGTTGAGCCACTCTTTTCACTCTGGCCATGTGCATGAGAGGGATGGCTGTGTGACACATTGATGCTGATTTCCCCAATTCTTTTGAGATTTTTCCACTGAAACTGAAGTGGCTTCTCTGCAGTGCTGTCAAACCCAACTTCTCCTATGAGTCCCAAATGCTGGCTGAATATTCCAGGGCTAAGTAGCTGGTGTCTTATAGCAACAAGACTGATTCCTTTTTATTTTTTTTTGTTTTTTTTTTTTTGTTAATTCTACATAATGCTCAGCAAAGCTTACTTACTACTACCCAAGAGGATGCATAACTTACTTCCTTTCTATAAATTACTTCTCCAAATCATTCTGTTCATTATTGCCATATTAAAGGTGAGCTCTTTATATTATTTCTTCCAAAACATGTAATACTGTTTAACCCAAACACTGACATAGCTACATATGAATACAGGAACAACCCTGGAGGTTCTACATGGCTCAGGCTGATATTCAGAGGCAAGTAAGCACCAGGGAAAAAATGTGTAAGTATCTGACCTTTCTACTGTGAGGCTTGAGAACAATAAAGGGAATAAAAAATAATATATCTCTCCCTGATAAGAGACTACTTTTTAACATTTTCTACCTTGATTATTAAAAATTTAAATTTAAAAACTAAATAGGATTCTGGGATAAAAGAAAATATTCTGTTCAAACCAAATTTGAAACCAAATTTTTAGTTTCTGTGTTTTTTTGGCCTGTTTTTCTTACCTTTTACAAACTGATTAAAAACAGTCTTGGAATATTAATTTGAAGGAGTGAAAACATGTTTCTTGCCAATAATGCCAACACACAAAACATAGTTTTAGTACGTCTGCCAAAAAATTTGCTCCCCTCTTCCATCTGGGAAGACCAGATTCAGGCCAGATTTACAAATGATCATTGGCACACCTGAAATCCCTCCGTGTAACACTCTGCTGACATTTTCCAAGTTTGTGCCACTATCTTCCACCTTCTTATGAGTGAAAAGACTGTGAAATAATAGTTTTTGGAGAGGACACGTTCTCCTGCCTGTTTCATTTTTGTCAGCAAACAGAAGCAGGGAGTTTTGTCTGGAAAGACAAAGAAAGATCCACCTGCAGCGCTGCTCGCTGTTTCAGCCCTACCTTTCTCAGAAGAAACCCAACTACAGAAGAAGACAGTAGAACAAAAATGAGAGAAATTAAAAAAAACAAACAAACCAGTATTTAAGGAGGAAAATTCAGAAGAAATAAGAAATATGCTGAGAAGGGAGTAAATGAACTAAAACACCAGGAGTCATATAGGCAAAATTATATTCCTGCAGCCTTCTGAAGAGGTAAACTGATATAAAAAAATAAAAAGATGGCATGAAAGACTGAACCAGGATTTTTAAAAACAGTAACATACAGATGGACTGATCAGCTGGGAAGACCATAAAGCTGATGCTTTTTTCTGGAGGAACAAACATCTGACAGGTTTCACCAGGCACCATTAGCTAGCAGTCAGGTAACAAGGCTGTAAGAAGGACTGTGAGCTAACTTCTGACACGGCAAAGCTTTCATGGCATTTTTCCTTCCCTGGCAGGAATTTGTGTGCATTCACAGAAAAGAGTCAGAGCATATATACCACACTTTCCTTTTTTATTTCTGAATCACAGAATCATTTAAGTTGGAAAAATCCTCTAAAATAACCAAGGCAAACCTATGACCAAACACCAAAATGTCAGCTAGACCATGGCACTGAGTACCACATCCAGCCTTTCCTTAAACACCTCCAGAAACAGTGACTCCACCATTTCTGTGGGCAGCCCAGTCCAGAGCCTAGTAGCCCTTTCTATGAAGAAATGCCTCCTGATGAAAAATCCTAAACCTCCCCTGGCACAGCTTGCGTCCTCTTGTCCTTTGGCCAGCTGCCTGGGAGAAGAGACAATGCTCTCCACAGAGTACAGCAGACCCAGAGAACACTGAAAAAGTGGCTTTGAAACCATGGTATTCAACCAACTTAAACTGTATTTAATGATCCTTTAATAACCCACCCTCTGTGGCATCTGCTCCATCCAATTGATGATGTGCTCTGAAAACAGACTGCCAAAAGCAACTTGGATGGAGGATTTCATCGTGCCATCATCAGGACTGCAACTGCACCCTCAGACCTGGACACGACGATGTGGGGATGTCCTCCACAAAACCTCAGTCTCCCTGTAGATCTACCCAAGCAGATCTACAAGACCTCAGGAAGGTGCTACAAATCCTAAGGTTCACCTGGCTCTTTGGGAGTGCATGATCCAGGACACTCAGGGTGGCATGTGCTTTTAGATTTACAGATTGAGGCTTTTTGTGCATTCGTGAAGGGCACAAATTGTTCTGTTCTGCTACAAAAGAGGCCTCCTCTCTTCCAGAGGTTTAAAGCTGAGCATAGCAGTGCCTGTCCTCCCAGGCAGCACCCACAGCTGAAAGCTGCAGCAAGGAAGAGATGTCTCCAGGCAAGTCACATGCTGTGCTAAGGATGGCACTGATGAAAGCAAGAGGCAAAACAAATAGGCTGAGACTGAAGGTGTGACCTCATGATCAGGATGATGCAATGTATCCAAAGCTGACCTTTTTGCTTCCTGTTACTGCTTGACTCTAGAAAAAACCCAGGTAGCAGTGCATAATTCAATCACACTGGCAAGTTCATTCTCCCGCTCCGTTACGAGGGCATGGTAGGCACCAACAATAAAGTAAATGTCAGGAGGCCAATGAATTGCTGAGGAGAACATTTGTTCTGATCTTCCATCAAGCACAATAACTCTAATGGAAGCTAGGAAACGGCTGTAAAACCTAATACCATGATGCAAGCAGGCAAACACCCAATCTACAGCCTGAGCACAGCAGGAGAAAGAGAAGAAGTAAGTAATCATTCTTACTTCACTACTCTGAAAGCAAGCACAGTGTTTCCCTACCATCCTTTCTGGCTTGGCTGAAATCCCTCCAGGGGACCCATCAGCGTTCTTCCTGAGCAGTTTGGATCCAGCAGATGTCACATTTTTAGGAGACAAAGCAGATTAAGAATGAAGACACGCTGAGCAGGTATGAAACTGGCTGACAAAGAAGTATTTTTACCCATCTTGTCAGCTGTGCTGCAGCTGCAGCGGGCTGAGTGACCAGGAGAGCTGGGGATGCAGGAGAGCCGAGCTGCAGGGTGTAACCAGCCCTGTCCTCGCAGCACAGCTGGCTTACTGCTCCCTCTAGCTGTCCCCACAGCAGAAAGGAGAGAAGGTGGCTCGACTTATAGGAGGAAGGCTCCTTTTCCACCTTCAGAGAGGTGCTGGAGCAAATCTGCAAGCTTTGGGAAGCACTTCATCCACAGCAGGGATGTTGGAAACCAGTGCATGATTTATGGATGAACCAGTCTCCATCTTTAAGTGCAGTGATGATTTTCAAGCCTCTTGCTTGGGCAGGGAAACCAAATGGCTATTGGTTATTTCATAAGTAATTTAAAACTGTATTTACTGTAAGGATCCTACTGAATCTTAAAGGCAGGACATACCCATGTGCCAAAAGATGAGCTACTGGGGAATAAGACTGACCTGGCTGAACAGAGAACTTTGACTGGAATAAGAAAAAGAAAATAAGGAGAGCTTATGGCCCTCTGGAAAAGGGCAGATAACAAAGGGGGACTACAAGCATGTTGTGAGGTAATACAGGGACAAAATTAGCTGGGCTAAAACTCAACTAGAACTTTGCCTATCTGCTGCCATAAAAGACAATAAAAATGGATATGGGGAAAATATAGTGACAAAGAACAAGGAAATGGTTGAGGTGACAGTTAATGCCTTCTTTGGCTCAGTCTTTAACAGCAAGACCAGTTGTGCTCATGGTGCCCAGCATCCAGAGCTGGAAGACAGGGATGGGGAAAAGAAGAAAACACCCACAATCCAGGAAAAAAAACAGACCTGATACACCATTTACACATCCACAGGTCTATGGGGCTGATGAGATCAGACAAGGGTACTGAGGGAACTGGCAGAAGAGCTTACTAAGCCACTTTCCATCATTTATAAGCAGTCCTGGCTAACTGGGGGTGTCCTAGTGGACTAGAAATTGAAAATGTGATGCAATATCATGGAGCAGATTATGCTGAGTGCCCTCATGTGGCATGTGCAGGATCTGGACAGGCTGGATCGATGGGCCAAGGCCAGTGGTATGAGGTTAAATAAGGTCAAGTTCAGGTCCTACCCTTGGGTCTCAACAGCCCCATGTAGTGCTACAGGCTGGGGAAGGCTAACTGGATAAAACATGAGCCAGCTATGTGCCCAGGTGGCCAAGAAGGCCAATGGCATCCTGGCCTGGGTCAGCCCAGGATGTGGCCAGCAGGAGCAGGGCAGAGATTGTCCCCCTGTACTCAGCATTGTGAAGCCACACCTTAAGTGCTGTGTCCAGTTCAGAGCCCCTCACTACAAGTGGGACACTGAGGTGCTGCAGCGAGTCCAGAGAAGGGCAACAGAGCTGAAGAAGGGTCTGGAGCACAAAGTTTATGAGGAGCTGCTTGGGCAGCTGAGTGTGTTTAGCCTGGAGAAAAGGAGGCTCGGGGAGACCTTATCCCTCTTTACAACTACTTGAAAGGAGGTTGTAGCAAAGTGGGTGTCAGTCTCTTCTCTTGGTAAGAAAAGATAGGACAAGAAGAAACCACCTGAGGTTGCACCAGGGAAGGCTTATATCAGGTATTAGGAAACATTTATTCACAGAGAGTGGCCAAGCATTGGAACAGACTGCCCAGGGAAGCCATTGAGTCATTATCCTTGGAGGGATTTAAAAGACATGTACACATGGCACTTAGGGACATGGATTAGTGGTGGATGTGGCAGTGCTGGGTGAGTGGTTGGACTCAATGATCTTAGAGGTTTTTTTCAACATAAATGTTTCAATGACTGCAACCCCAACACAAACCCCTAGGCAAGCCTTGCAAGGCTTTCCCCTCAAAAGTCATTCCTGATAAGTCTTGGGGTTTTGTTACAGCTGTCATTGAGATTGGGTCACATATCTCAAGATCGTAATGAATTCCCACTCAGGCAAAAAACTTAGATCCAGGGTCATCCCATAGATTCTTCAAGTCCTTTCTACTGACTGGTAGAGGATATTCAACACTGAACATAACTAAATTCCTCCAGAAAAAAAAATAAATCTAGTCCCAGTTGTAACCTGCTGGGCATTTCTGAAAACTTGCCTGTTCAATTTTAGCCTGCTTTGAAAGCACGTAACAAATTAAATGGGTCCCATTTGTTACGCAAATGATAGCTAGGGTTTCAAATAAAATAAGCCTAACCTTGATGGAGATTTCATCAGTGCAGGCTATTATTTCCCTCTGCTAATGGCTAACGGCCTAGTCATCTTCACCAAACAGCAAGAGGTCTCCCAGCTGCCTGGGTGAATTATGGCTGGAGTAAGTAATATTAACCCCTCCAGGGTAAGTATGTAGGTCATAAAACAAAGAGCTGCACACAGCTGCTAATGCCAGCAAAGGCAGCCTGTGTTCATCAGCTCGCTGGGTGTATGGCAAGAGAGGGACAGAAGGACCACGGGCTTTGTAGTGGCTGTGCCATATCACAGCAACCCCACATTAACTGATGTTGTCCTTTGTGGAGGGATGAGCGTAAGCACAGATGAAGCAAGATAGGGATGACCAATGCCAGCAATTCACAGATTATTAGGTATCAGTTTAGATGGGGGTCAGAGAGGAGACTGTCCAAGAGTCTTGTCTGTGGGGTGACCCCATCCCACTGACCAGTGTCTCTTTGGGAGTTCTGTGTCACTACTGTGCAGCAGTACAGCTCACTTGCAACGCCAGGACTTACTCACTCAGGCTAAAGGAGTGAATAAATCCCCACAAATTGCTATAATAAAGATTCAGCCCACAGACTCTGTGGCGTAAACACACATCTGGTCTCTGTTTGCAATGAAATCAGCTGAAAGCACCATTGTGCATTAATAACAAAAATGCTCAACATATTGCTACCAAATAAGCTCTGCTTGTCTTGAACTTCTATTGTCACATGTTAATGCACTTTTAACACTGATAAATGATGAAGTGCTAGAAAACATTCATCAAGGGACTTAAGAGTCAAAAGATAAGCATTACTGCAGCATTGTTTTCTATTCCACCAGTTTTTTTATAATTTAAGCAGAAGATAAAAACAGAAAGTCAGAGGCACAAACTAAACATTTCACATTAAACCTGCCTTTCTTTGGTAAAAATTTCTTAACTATGGGGTTTATCCTGTGCTTGCATGACATGAAAAAATCCTTGAGAATGCATGAAAGGGTGTTTCCTTTTCCAACAACTCAGTACTTTCCATATGTCCACCCACCTCCTCCTCCCTCTTCTTCTTTCTCTTGCCATGAACAAGAAATGTCATTCACTCTAGTTTAATTCCACTCTTCAATCCCTCTCCTTTGCCTTCCCTTACCCTCTCTGCCTTAATTTCCATGAGACACTTGCTTTCTCCTTGCAATTCTTGGTTCATGCTTTATGTGTGACTGTTGATCCTTTGGGGTTCCTTGTGTGAGAAAACCAGGGAGCTTAGCAAGGTCACTGTGCAGACTCAGAGTGGTCAACACATGGGAAGGGTTTTACCTTTTGAGTGATGTGGTTGATCCAGGGTGAAGAGCAGTTGCTAAGGTCAGGTCCTTGGGGTTCCCAGATACCGTCAGGCGCGAGACACCGGAAAGTGGCAACACCTGTAATAGGAAAGTTGCTGTGTTCAGTGTGACTGGTTCAATTTTGCCCCCAGTACCCCGTGTCAAAGGCTTCTGGGAGCTTATTAGTGATCAGGTCTTGAGTAGGACAATTCTGAGTCATCTCAGTGTCCTAGTCTCCCATCATCTTGGTCCTTTAAGGGCCCTAAGACATAAAAGACCCATGATGTTGTGCAGGAATTTAATTTCTAATTTGGCAAACAGCAATTACAGACAGAGGACTTTCAGGAAAGCTGCCAGGTACTAAGAAATCAGAAGTAGATCTCAAACACTGAGATCCAACACCTTGAGTGCTCTGCCCCACCACTGGTGATTTGGGATTACACCCTGTGCCTCATCTTCCTTGCTGCTTTATGAAGATTTTATGGCTCTGAATCATCATTACAACATTTGGGTGGAAACACACAAAACTTTGAATGCTACAAACGCCAAGATATATTGCTGGAGTTTACTGTCTGCCCCTAGCTGTCAAGAGGGACTTCAGAGGAGAGTTTCGTTTGGGAAGAGCTGCCCAATCCCTGCTGGAAAAGACAGCAAAATGCCTCAGAACCTTTCAGACAAAGAGAAGTGCATCACTGCTAATGTATCACAGCTTTTAACAAGTTGTGTGAATCACTGAAATTAGACATGGGAAAGGCTTATTGGGCATCCCCTATCCATAACTTAGGCTATTATCTTTTCCTTAGTTGTTTTCATCCAGTCCTTTGCTCTTGTGCTTAGGAAAGGACTCCCTGCATCCAGCCTTCATTTTCCTTTTCCATCTTTTCCTTTTTACAGCTTTGGTTCAGAATATCCTTTCCCCTTTCTGGGAATCACATCATACTTTTTGCATTAATTTGACCAAGTAGGGCTGGGAAAGACAACAAAAATGTTCTTTACCTATTCTCACCCTTGGTATCTTTCTGTGCTCCTCATACTTTAACATATATTTTATCAGCCTGTCCTCACCAAATTCCAGACTGAGTCAGTACTCATATACACAGGTGTGAATGGCTCTCCAGGAGGGGAGAATTAACAGAATCTCTCCTCTGCAAGTCAGATCCCTTTGGCCCTCATTTTCAGGTAATTTCCTCCACTCTTAACATTTCTTCTTTGAAAGAGAACTTTTGGAGCTGGACACCAAGACTAGCATGAAAAATAACTATTTTTAGAAAACTGCATTTGTTAAAACACAGCAAACTGAATCATATGCCAAAACTCATTCTTAATGCGATTATGTTTCAAATTGAACAGAAAATTTCCAAAAGCAACATTTTTCATTGAAACAATTGCGGGAAAAGCAGAAGAAAAGGAGCAAATCCAATAAGCAATAAACCATTTTAAAAGATTTGGCTTTGTTTCCTCCCTTCACTTTCCCAGCTGATCATACTGAATGCTGGCTACGGTTTAAAAAAATCACTCATGCTAGTTTCAGGAGCTTCAAAGTACAAGTTTTGTTGATTTCCTCCCCTGTCCCCTCTCTCAGCAAAACAAGCAAAGAATTAGCCACCAACACATCAGTCAGTGAGCCCAGGGGCTACAAACACAGCCAAAACCAGGTAAGGCACATCGTACACAACTTCTGGAAGCCGAGGCTCTTCCAGCACATCAAGCACAGCCCCGTGAGGCTTTTACAGTACTGGCTGCACACTGACAAAGTGACAGAAGTGAAGACAGCCGGCTGTGTCCTCCCACCCCTTGCCTCACCTATGGAGCCCAAGGGACAGGGCTGCTTGGCCAGCTGGCCCTGCCGCGTCCGGGACCACATAATGTCGCGGGCTTCCACGGGGTCGCAGCTCTCCGCCCCGGCCGGCGGCAGCTGGGAGGAGGCGGGCGGCAGGTGCGTGGTCATTTCGTCGGGGACGTCGGCCATGGGGGACGGCGTGCTGGTGCTCCTGTTCCTCCTGCCCGAGGCCGACGCGGTGGTGGTGCGGCCGGTGGTGCTGGTGGCCATCCGCGGCGTGGTGCTGGCAGCGGTGCTCCCCGGGCCCAGAGCGCCCGACGTTGATACTCCTGAAACAAAGGCAGAGCTGGTTAGAAAGAGGAAGGGAACGGGAGTCAAGGCTAGGTCCTGAGGATGTCCCCTCTGATGACTCCAGGGCCCTGCAGGGTGTAACTGGAGCTGTGACTAAGGCAAAGCTTTCTCCATAAGCCGCCTTTCAGAGAGAAGCTGGAGCAAACAGTGAAAGAAGCACACAGGGGGGAAATGATCACTGGAGCACAACTGATTTTCCAAAAGCACTAACATCTGATGAAAATAAAGCAGTACTTTATGCCCTCACCATTTTTATTCCTGGCATTTTAATGTAAAAATCTTATTTTCCATCTTTTAGGGAACACCTAGCAGAGAAGTGCTTCTAATTGTCAAGTGTTGCTGAAGACCCAGCTGGTTTAGACAGAAAAACGTTTTCCATGGTGTAATAACAAAAAAGAGAGCAACAAAAAAACAACAAAACCCAAAACCAAACCACAAATCCATTCCCAAAATCAAAAGTGTACAGAGAGATGAACACAAGGCTGCACTCTGGAGCAAGACATCAATTTTCTCTGAGGGTTCTGCTTTGCTGCACCATCCCAAGAGCAAAGCCTGGTCCCTTGATCTGCAAGCCACGTGACACAAGCAAAAAAGCATGTCAGCCCGGTCAGATCCTCGAGACTTTAATGCTCAGTGGGCTAATTCATTGAAAACCTGCAATGAGCAGTCAAGCAGCAAGTGGTGGGGAACATGCTTTAGAAGTGCATTAACCCACTGTACATGCTGCAATAGCTGCACCAAGTACTGACTGTGTGGGGAATGTTGAGGAATGCCCACCTTACAATTACCTTATTTAGCCTCTTATTCAGACTAAGGTGCTTGCACAGACTGGAGCTTCACAGGGATCTGTCTAGGGCTTGACCTGAAATATCAGGTGGGGAAACTGAAGCAGGCTGCCCCCAGCTGCTCCCCCATCACCCCTGCCATGCCATGTCACACACAGCTCATGGAAAGGCTTGGTTCTCCCATCTCCTTTACCACTCTCAAAGATAAGCACCCTCCAGATTCTCTCAGCATAAAGCTTCTTCTCCAGTTAGATACCAGCTATTCACAAGTGCTCCCTCAATCCCTGCCTCAGAAAATACTGGGCTGACTGTGAAATGCAGGTAAGGAAGCAATATGAAAAGTCTTGTCTTGATCCATTCTCGCTCTAATTTCCATGCTGTAACACCTCGCTACCATCCCACCTCTTCCAGCATCTAAAAAGCCTTCAGTCACTGTTGTTGCATGTCCAGCAACAGGAAATGGAGTTTCTACACTAATTCACCTGAGCACCAGGAAACTAATCCGAAAACAGGTCTCCAACACTCAGTGATTAGATCTTCCAGCCTTCTCCTGTCACTTCCCTTTCACCATGAACCTTGAGTTTAAATGAACTCCGAAAAATGCAATGCAAAAACATGCAGACCCTGACAGATTTCTTCCAATTTCTGCTTAAAGCTGCACTAAGTCATCAAGCAATTATTTCCCCTGATGTTACAGAGAGGACTACAATTTGTAGAGAATTTCAGCAAATATTACATTTTTACTGCAGCAGGACTTAACACAAGTATTTTTTATTTCTTCATAATATAGATTAGCCTGGTAGATAGCAACCTGTAAAATTTTTCCCATTTACTCTTGCAATAAGAAGTTATTTTCCTTCTGCAAAATTACCTATGCCATGCACAAAGGAAATGAGTAGATACAGTGGATACAGTTTCAAAGTCAAAGCTAGCAAACCTTGTTTAAAATAATTCGTGTGTGAGTGTATAGAAACATATACTGAGCACCCTGGAGCTCCCCTTGATCCACACACAGGAGATCTGCATTTTTAAGCCTAGTTTTGATTGAAAATCACTGAATATCCCACGGCATGCTGTTTTTGGAATAGCTCTGGCAAGTTTACTGTAGCAGATAGGCACAAGGGATTTAATGGCATTTTCCTTCAGCCATAAAAAAATGAACTGTTTTATCTTTCATAAAGCCCCTGGCACCAGTGTCAAAATCTCTTTGAGGGCTTGTTCTTCCAACTTTTTTTTTGTTCCACTGGGCTTTCTTGCTGCTTTTGAAAATAAACACATCCACCATTTACATAGGACAAGTTGTAAGACGACATGAAAGAGCTGCCTCCAAGTTGCCTAACGGAGTGAGACGGATGGGATACCACTGAATTGAGTTCAAAGGTTTGATTATTCAAAGAGTCAATTTGGTAATGAGCTCCAGCAATCATGTTCACCATGCTAACACCACCCAGTTTTTCACCAGGAAGCACCATTTGCCAATTTTGCTCACACAACCATGTGTTTCAAAAACCAAGTTAATTGCTAAGGAGGAAAAGAACAGGGGATCAGGATCATTTACATATAAATGATTCTTAAATCCAAGCAAAACCATGAAGAGACTGCAACCTGTGGAAAAGCACCTAAATCCTACAGCACAGAACAGAGATCAAACCTCCAGATTAACTCAGGCTGCCAATAAACTGTGAATTTTTAACTTGGGAGAAAGCAGAACTGCAGTACTGCTTCAACAAAGGGATACTTCAGATAATGTTTCAAAAGACAATTTTTGCTCCAAGACAAGCACCTTTAAAAAACACCAACACTACTAGAACTAGAAATGTATAACCTTAATTATTTTATTTTCACCATTTGTTTTTACCATGCATTGCCATATCAAGATCTTGAAGTTTTTTGATAAGACTTAGTTTTTATTCCTTATGAATCCAAGACTTTGCTGACTTTAATTCTCCAAAACACAGCACTGGGATACGAATTTTCAGTGCTCCCAAGAAAGCAATTTATGGCTGTGGAAACATTTCTTCCCCAGAAACACCCCAAAATGATACTTCACTTTTTTCTTCCCTGCTCTATCTAGCAAGCTGGCAGTAATAGCAGAAGACTAAATTTTGCCATCATTCAGATTAAAGCTGCAGTCATAAAAAAAAACAAACCCCAAAACATTTCCAGCGTCCACAAGGGAGCAATTTCAACTCTCAGAGGAGCCTTTCTCTACTCAGGGTACATTTGACTACTAAGAAAATAGAAATCTTTAGGTTTTTGTCTTCTCTCTTTTATTTCCCTACCTCCACATAGAGCTCAGGCTTATGGAGGCAGCTTTTTGCTTGGTGAAAAGAAAATCATGATAGGGATTTGCTCATAGGGAAAAAATCTCATATAAATAATGGACTGTCCTTTCCCCATTTCTCTCTGCTCCCCATTACTGAAGTAGTGACATGACAAGTGACCTGCACTTTGTATTTGCCGTGAGGAAATCCACCACATGCCATATATCCTCAATGTGGTTAGATGCACTGCTCACCTCTTCCTGGTGCTCCCATGCATAGGAGACTGCTTTCTCAAATGACCCTGACTAGTGTTTTCCTATGACAAAAACAGCTTTGATTGCAAGAAAGGCTATTTGCTACCTTTTTTCTCATTTTTTAAAAATTTTGGCACCTAAGTCTCCAGCCAATGACCTGGTGTACTCAGTAATACTTTATAAGAGACATCATGCACTTTCTGCCCCATGAATGAAGATAACTTAGGTGCCCCCTGAGAAGAAATTGCAGAGAGGATTTCCAGGGTGAGGCTCACTGGCTCTGGCAGGGTAAGGGATGACAGGAGACATCCATCAAGCTGTCCCCCTGGGGTCACAATCCAAAGGTTCAGCCTGCTGGCTATGTGCTCCGAGCCAGCACTTGCTCACGTAATTGGAAGGAGAGGCTGCACTCCAAGTTCCACGCTCAAGGTCCAAGCAAACCATGATGACTTCACTCTCTGGCGAGTTCTGCATTCCTGAGGCTGACGCTCAAGGAGATGGGATGGGGTGCCAGCAGCCAGGAGGCCCTGCCTGCTCCCTGTGCTGCACCTAAAGCAGGGCTGGACCAAGTGACGTACAGCTAATCCAGCAGCCCAAGAGCAGCAATCCCAGGGTCCTCTTGAGCACGTCCAGACTCCATTATTTACACATGTTGCTGCTGCATGAAGACAAATGGGAGCACTGAAGGAGTTGGGAAGGCTGTGAGAAGCACAAAACCTGGAGGTCCCTCCCTCTCCTCCCTCCCTGTAGTTTTACCCTTTTCATATTTGGCAACCGCATCCTTTGCTTACAGCGTCCCTTTTATCATTTCTTCTTCTACTGAAAGATGGTCTAAGTTGTATTTACGTAGCAAATAAGAAGGTTTAGGCATGCCTTGAAAGAAACAGCACAAAACCCCACAGACCTAATACAACTGGAGGATTATATCACAGCTGTTTTTCTCTTCCCTGTCACATAAATGCATCTCATGGGAATTAATTTTCTACAGGCATTTTCAAATACATTTCAGAACATCTTCTGAAACTCCCTAGAAAAACAGTAATATTTGAAAGTAAATATATTCCCACCTTCTTTTGCCTTTTCTTTTTGTTTTCGTGTGTTTGTTTTTTTTTTCAAAGAACTCCACGTGAGGTGACAGAAAAGGATGATAAAAAGAAGCACCTACACAGACAGCACCAACTCATTAACACACTGTTGGACTTCAAAGTTACACTGAGTCTATGTTAAAGACATCACCTTCTCATGGTAAATGTCTGCTGGAAGACCAAAAGCCACATGCTGGTGCCACTCAAGAGCTGCAAGCCAGGGAATCGACAAGGTGAGATTAGCCCCTAAATCATGTACAGCTCCTTCCACGTGTTTGAGAGAAAGTATGATTTATTTTTACCGCAGGCGAAGGCCAAGTCGGCCTCACATCAAACATCTGAACAGTTCTCCCCTCTGCTCACACATGCCATTATTTTGGGAAGCTGAGCCAGAATCCTGTGTGTGAACATAAGTTCACACACTGCTTTTTGGGGCGGTTGGGATTGTGGAGCTTTATTTACTGACACTGACAAAAAGCTTGCAAAACCCATTGACGGAAAGATTACATATGAAGTGGTCCCAGAGTGTTCAACGTGGCATGTTGTCTTCAACAACACAACTGCACACAGCCCTCTGCTGTGAAAAAGGCACATGATACAGAGCTCTTCCTTTTCCTCCCTCTTAACTAACACAAGGGAATGAGGGAACACAGAGGAGGAGGATGCTGCATAGAGAAGGAAGATCCATTCCCTTGTGGAGAGCTGAGAAATGGAAAATCACTTTCTGGATTTTCTTTTTTTTTTCTACTTCTTCTAGCAGGGGATCAGTTTTTGTGCCCAAGGCTACTCTGCCCACATATGAGTGCTCTGCTGGGCTTGTGCAGATGCTGCAATGGATATGGGGCCATATGTTGAGTTCCTGTGCTAAGAGGAAACCTACAGCAGCGCTCCAAGACATGGTGCAGACTCAGTTGTTTCAAGGCACTTCAAGCTGGAATCACTTAACACGCTGGGACTTTCCTCTGAGCATCAGTCTCAGCATTTAATATAAACAACAAAGAATGAGAGCCAAAGTGGAAGAAATCAGCACAACAGGCTAAAGTTCACTCAAACTGCCCCAGCTCGTCCTTTTCACTGCAGCACCACTCTCAGCAAGACAGTTAATACACTGAAAGAGCCACTGAATGCACAGATTTTCAACAGGCAAAAGGTATGCCTACCAGAGCCCTTTTAACTCAAAACTCTGCATTTCTGACCATGAGGAACAGTTCATTCCATATGCTGGATTGCTACAGAAAGGCTGTTCTGTCAAAAACATTCTCAGTATTATTGCAAATTTCTGGGTTTTGCCTGAAAAAAATAAGAACCCAAACAGCAGCCTGACTGCATTTTTGTGAAATATTAACTTTTATGCTTCTGTGGGACTTTTGTGGGGGTGTACATGTGTCAGCACTTAATACTTTTTCTGTCTCCAAACAGCTCTTAATGTCAGGTCCCCAATTTAGTTGTCATTTGAATAAAAGAAGATACATCTTTATTTTCTTCTTTTTTCTCCCTCTGACCCATTCTTCTCCTAGAAACTACTGCTAAAAATATGTAACTTCGGAGACATCAGACAAAATTTTAACTGTTATTTTACAGCACATATCTAGCAACACCAGGAGATGAATGGTGCAGCACTGGAGCATCACCTGTTGCCTTCACCATGGTCCTCTTCTATCAGAAGACAGTTCCTAAAGTCTTATCTCTGGTTTCCTGCCCAGGACTTCTGCCAAATTCATCTCTGTGAACTTCTTGTACCCTTTGGCAACCATCCATTGAAGGTATTAAAGCCTTATTGCTTGTTCCAGACTTTGATTCTGAATACAGAATGCAGAAATTTACCTGGACCATTGTGCACAAGACACAAAAAAATTGAGCATTTCTTTCAACATCATGCTGTAATGCTTTTAGAAATGCACATGAACTATGCCCATAGGAAAAGATTACAGAAGAGATGATCTAATAGACAGTAGATCAGGATTTATTACAAATGGACAAATCTAATAGTTTTTAGAGTTCAGTTCAAGGGCTATTTTTAGGCATTGTAGCTTCAATTCACTCTAGTTCTCAAAAATACTGTCAGATGTGGTTGAGTTACTTTGAATTTCTGGATTTGAATGTATAAAATCTGATTTTTTTTTCCAATCCACATGTAGTTTCACACAGGGAAATAAAAGACGCATGCAATCCTTTTTTTAAGGACATACCAGCTGCATGTTATTACTGGATGTATGTAGTGAACTTCTAACCTCCTAAACAATCACTTTCCCTTGGCATGATTCACATCCATCAGAGCCAGTGGTGCAGATCTTATGCACTGTCTTCCAACGTGAATCCTTCAAATTCTATTAAAGAGAAGCCTGGAAGGAATTCCCCAGTATCCCATTGTTAGAGAAATCACTTTTGATTTCAGTAACAGGTGCTGTCAGTTTTTCATTCAGACCACATTAGAGTGCAGACACGTGAGCACTGCATATTCAGAGCTTTAAGAGATTTACTGGAGGCTCGGAGTGCCAGCTTTTTAGGGGTTTGAGGTTTTCTTATCTTTTAATTAATTAAACCATGTGTGCTCTATCCATGCAAGCTGAAATATACCTCTTAGTTTCTAAGCAGAACAAGCAAATGTGTAGCTGGTAAGAGGGAAACCCAATTTTTTCCATCTGTATGGCAATGGATGTAGCTTCATCTAATGTATGTTTTCCACTTTTTGCCTGCACTTCTGCTTCTTGAATCGAACAACTTGTGTGCACTGTGCAGAGGCAGTGCCAGATGGAGCCAGTCTCTCTCCAGCAGTTCTCCACCTCTGCATTTGCAAAGAATGGAATTGAGTGCAGAAGTCATAAAGTGACTGTTCACGCCCCAGCATTTTCTCATCTACCCAATCAATGTGACGAGTCCTCTGCAGAGCCACAGGCAGTCAGCTTATACTGCTGTCCAAAACATTTCTTCAGTTGCAAACTACAAACACAATTTAATAAGAGAAAACCATCATCTTCAAATAGTCTCTGTTCAACTGTGTGTGTAATATCTCCAATCTAGATGTTAGTCAGCAAGATGGCCAATTGCATTCAGACAAATGCCTTGGATTTTCTTAAACATATCATAATCTGCCTGTGAAATGGCTGGTTAGTTGCTTTCCAATTTGTGAAATGGTTCAAATGCTGTAAATAAAAAAGAAATTGGACAGCTTTCAAAAAGGACAGATTAGACTTTTCAGTTCTCAGTATTCTGTGCTTCCAAGCTACACTCCTGTGATCTCTGTATTAATATTCAGAACCTGATTGTGTTATGCTGTTATCTTGAGGAAGAAAGCATAGTACAAGTGAGCTGAAGGAGACAATCCACTGGAACCACAAGAAATCTGCTCCCTGGCCCTACAGCACACGTGTGCACGGGGTGTCAGGGAGAGATGGATGAAAATTTGCCTGGTCCCACTTTCTCCTGTCCATCTTGGCAGATTAAAAGCAAAAAGGCTGCTTTTTGCGTTACAATTCACCTCCCTCTGCACCACTGTCCCATGATCCCAGCTTCTCTGAGGCTTGGGATTTCAGGTGCCTCCCACATTCCTGTACTGGCCATGCAAATCAGCCCTGATGCTCAGTGCTTTAAGTGTAAACATACTCTGAGGGTGGGCTGGTCAGTTGAAACCAAAGACAGGAAAAGGAATAAACAATAACATATCAAAGGTGGAGCTACAGCTGCTCACACCCTTCTTCCTCTAACTCATGTTAGGATTGACTTCATGAGCACGCAGCTCATACTGCTTTCCCAGACGTGAACTGGAGACCTGACAGCAGGCCCTGCTGTCTGTTCAGTACATGCTATATCCATAGTCTAGAGTAACAGGAATTACAAACCTGCCAGCACAACCTCACCTTTTGCCTTTTGCCAAACGCATCTATTTTCTCTTCTTGCTACCCACTAGCTATTTCAAACCCGTTTTAAAATCCAAAATCCTTCTCCAAAGCCACCAAAGGTGCTTCCTCTCCACAGGGCATTTGCTCCACTCAGTCCCTGACTGTATTGACTTTTATTTTATTTATTTTTTCCATTTTTTCCATTTACTCCTGTTCCTGTGAGGAAACCAGCCTGAACTGTGGAGAGAACTGACCACTGAAACCACCAGAAATACAGAAATTGTGAGCATGTCCTGGTGCACCTTGGTATGGATGTGCTGTCAGGACCTGTCCTAAAAATCAGAGGGCAGGCATGCCTTCAGCCTCTTTGCCACATCTTGGTTTGGATCTCAGGTTAGTTCAGTCCTCTCCCCAAACTCACCAGTGGCTTGCTTTGTACCCCTGGAGACACAGCTGGAAAGGAGGGAGAGAAGAAAGAAGCCTGTGCTAAAAAAAAACATTTAATGTAAACCAATCCTAGGAAGCTATTCCCTTGTAAGAATATCAATATTCAGCTACTTTCAGAAATAAAGTAGTTTCCCTGAAAAACACAAAATGCTGCTCAGCTCCCTTTCTAAACTCTTTATTACTTATGTAGAAATGTCAATATATTGTAAAGCTCAATTCTAATAGCTGTATTCATCCTGACTCAGGGATCTGCCTAAACAATGCTTAACTACAGCACCAGCGTCTAAATTTGTTTTATAGATATCTGACTTATGCAGAGGGCTCCAACAATGGCAACGCCATTAATATTATGAAAAACACATTTACTTCAGCAAAGCAGATTTATACCAAATAAACAAACTGTGCAATATACAGGGTGTTTTAAGGTGAAATGAACTGGGTAGCATTTTTAGGGATCTCCAGTTTTCCTAACAGACTTGAGCACTGGACACAGGCAGCTTGGTGCACTATCAAGCCCATGCTGATATTCTAAAAAGCTTGGCATGCAAGCAGCTCTCACCCATGTCCCAGAGGTTAATTTTTCATTTGAGGGAGGCCACTGGGGTGCTGGTAGCAATGGTGAATATTCATTCATATGCTGAGCATCGGAGATCTCCACCTTGAAGGCTCCAGGGCCAGAGGCATTGCCATGGCCAGTCATCTCAATTGAAAAGTCACAGTAGAAACCCGAGAGGCAGGAAGGAACAGCCTCCAAAATATGAGAAAATGAGGTTTTACCAAATAATTTTTTCTATGAAATATTAAGAGCTATCAGCTCTCATGAAGTCAGCTTTGGCCAAGCTGTAGTTTCAGACTCTTAGCCAAGGGGTTGATGATAAGATGACAATACATAATCCCAGGATGGAAAAACTTTCAACATTGATTTGTAGCTTTATATCTGTCACCTTTCAGACTATTCTTGCTAATGGATAGCTCAGACAACCACATTGCAAGGTCAGCATGTTTTCTTATGTGAAGCCAAAGAATATACCCATTGACATTTTAGGACTCAGAATTGGGCCCACAAAAGAGAAAAGATATTAAAAACTTACAAGAAAGTGAATAGGAGTACTGAAAAACAAGTATTTTAGGTCAAAGTTTTATGCCTGCTTCCCCAGATTTGGCATGTGGTTTTTGCAAGTAGTCAGGTGCTAAAGTTTACATGCCCAGGGGAATTACTGGTCCAAATCAGAGGCACCAAATGCACAAAAGAATGTCCAGGTGCTGCTGTGCCAGACTAGGGATTTTCCATAATGTACTCTTGGCCTGCAAGCCTAAACTGCACCTGATCCACTTGGGCTACCAACAAAAGCATTGCAGAGCCTCAGAAGCAATAATCTCAGGAAGTTTGGAACTGGTAGAAAAAAAAATCAAATAGGATAACACAGAAATGAAAAAAGCAAACTTTATCCTTTAGAGATTTTTAAGCTGTGCAATCTCCTTGCCTTTTTATAATACATATATCCATAAAATGAAGTGCCTGATGTCACTGCAAAGCATAAATTTGATACTTTGAACAAAAGAATGATGTCTCTCATAAGGAGAAAAAAAATTACACATATTCAATATGTGAAAAAAGGGGAGAGAAGAGAGACAAAAAAAATGTGACCTGGTTCAATGCACATGTCTTAAAAACATAACTGCTAAATAGCTACATTTGTTTTATAGACAAACACAGACATACAGACTTAACTAAATGTGAATGCATCTCCATAGGACAGCACAATTCAAAAGCGTAACAGGAAAACAGGAGGGAAAAAAATAGTCAAGCAGTATGCATTCAATTCTAAATACAGCAGAGATGCATATATACTTACAGATGTTTTCTTACTTTCAATCTAGGATAAAACTACTGCATGGCCAAAGAGCTGCTATATGCTTCCAGCACACAGCCTAAAACTCATTTTACAGCTCTCACAGGTAACATAAAATAAATGCACCAGTCTACAGTGATTATTAGTTTTCCCTCTCTTCAGTATCAAATATGTTCAAATGTTTTTGTTTTGTAAATTTTTTACAGCAGACCACTTAGTACACGTGTTGAGACCTGTAATGTTATTAGCCCTGAGCCTTTCAAATTCCATGCACGCATCAAGAAATTTCATGAATTTGCAGGGAAGAAGTAGATTAGTTTTTCTACTCATTGCAGTGCTTCACAGGTACTAAAAACTCAAAAGCCCTAATATTTTACATTATCCAGCCAGAACTCTCATTTTGTAATAATACCAACCAAAAATCTAGCTCACTTATGTCATCAAAAGCACCTCTTCTTCCATTATGTTAAATATAAATGAGAAAAACCATGCAGCTCAAGCAGACAGAATGATTTATAATGAGAGGAGATCTGTCATGCCAGTAATACTAAAAAAATAGAGCATTACCTTGAACACATTTGGAATTGAAGGAAAAACCAGACTTTCTAGGGTGGTGGTCAGGCTCAAGATGAAAAGGGAGGAAGAAGGTGACCTTGACAGACCTTCATGGTCAGCACTAACCAAATCAAGAAATGCTTAAACCTTCAAATAAATATTAGACACATTTTGTTGCTTTTTCTCCTGTAAAGGCTAGAGCCTAGCTGACCACAGATCAGAGACATGGCATTCATTGGCATGGCATTCAACCTGGTGATGGCTCAGCAAAATAAAAATTCCAAGTATAGGCACTGCAGTGGCAAGCAGCTCATCCACTATGTTTAGCTGCCACAGAGATTCTCCCAAGGCAGAGAGAAATGTGGGTTTGCTTGAAGAGAAAGGGAGAGATTTAATTTAGGAACCCGAGTCAGCCAGTTTATGGACAATAAAAGGTAGCATCAAAAGCCATTCAATTTGTCCAAGAGCCCAGGTGCTCTTTGGAGGTGCAGGAGCATACAGGTGGGTGCAATGCCACTGCCTTCACTGTATCAACATCTCCATGCCTGAGCCTCGGCTGAAAACTGAGCCATCCATCAGCAAGCAACTTCTGACTTGTAACCCTGAAAAGCTCAGTGTCTGTTATAGCAGATCTCCAGGCTACAAAAGAAACTGCAAGCATCTCAACTATTTGCTCTCCTGTCCTTGGGGTGTTTAGCTGGTGCTGGGGAAGGCTTAAGCCTTTCCACGGATAACCAGAAAATCCGGAACTACGGCACAGATGCTAAGAACAGGGTAGTGGGAAGAGGCAGGGGAAAACTCCACCTCAAGCAGCCAACCTGATGTCCTTATTTCCTCTTCCTCTTGCAGAGGACATTATTCATCACAGTCCACAGCACACTCCTGGGAAGTGCTGAGATGTGCCAAGGATTACAGTAAAAGAAGAGATGGACAGGGAAGGCTTTGATCCTCCAGTGTTGCTCTATGAGGAAATTATTTACTAATGCAGAAAAACGAGCCCTTCTTTCAATCCAGGTTATTCCATGAGGAATCTCTTTCTACAAAGCCTGAAGCTCAGACAAGGTACTGGGCTTGAGGGACCAGTCTTTACATCTTCTGTGCCAAGCTCAGCATGCCCACAGTACATTTCTGTGCACAACATGCAACTCCCTAATCCTCTTGGCAGCAGTCACTCCTACAAGGTCAGTCCCCCTGGCCTACAAGATGCCTTTCCAAATTAAGCTGTTATTTTCCCTTATTAAACATCAGATTTGAGCTAAAACAGCATCACTGATTCAGTTAAACCCTCACTGTCTGCAGCTCTTGTCCAGAGCAGAGTGCACAGAAATCTCATAGAAAACAAGATGCCTGGTCACACAGACTCCAGTAAGTTGTAAGGGAGATGCAACTTTATTTTAGCAACATGAATCATTTCAGGTCCAGGGACAGCAATGTGAATCGTGCTTCCTGGCTGAGCTTTTGTCTTCAGTAATAGCAATGTGCATACTGCACTGAAGACTCAAAAGCATCTCCAAGAGTGATCAACAGACACTGCTACCTACCAGGGCACCCTGACATGACACTTACTTGCCACAGATGGCTTTCATCCACTGGCAGCTGCTGATTTATGTGAGGATAGGGGATGTTTAGCTCCAAGAGGAGGTATTATCCACTGCCATTTACCACCTCTGAGCAAAATGAGTAGAAATTAGGAGGACAGTCAGCTCTAGATCCAGCCAGCTTTTAAACAAGGCCAAGCAGTCATTGGATTTCAAATCTTACATGCAACATGGGGTGAGTATGTCCTAACAGAAAGGAAATTTTAAGTGTGTGCAAAGAAAACCAAATAAAACCCATAAAGAAGGGACTGAATTTAAAAGCAGATATTAGATTTCTTTTCTCTCTTGCACGCAAAGCAAAGACTGTTCAGCAATCTGTTTGGCACCTGAGGTGTGCAGGACTCCACTAGCAATATAACACAATATTATCTGTCCATTTCTGTCGAGCTGAGGCAAGTTCACTTTGTGGTGTCTGCCTAAATGAAAAACAAAACCATGACAGAACTGACCCAGCCTGAGAGTATGCTGGATGGGATGGGGCAGAGATGAAGAAAAAGAGAAAGCAGATGCAAAGGGTGTAAAATGAGAAAGAAGCCAAATGCAGGGACCAAGCTGACTTAAAAATTCCTTCCCCCTACAATCAATTGTTGGGCCTTTCTAGGTTGCTTTTTCCTTTTTGGTAGTATGTAAATATTAAAACTAGTCTGACTGGATGAAAGCAGTACGAGTTAAGTCAGTGTTACTGAATATTTTTCATTTCTTCGCAGGCATCCTCCAAGTGGTGAATGCAGTGTTATATTTCCTTCATCAGCCAACAGAAACATTACAGTGGTGAGGCCAAGCTCTTGCAGGTGACAGGATCCCTGCTGGAAATTCAGGCTAACATTCAGAAAACCCCCAGTCTCCCTCTTATCCAGATTTCTCTCCCTGCACATCAAATAAAATCTCATTCATGTGGAACCTGCATTACAGCTCTCTGGGCACAGTGCTGGCTCACCTCCACTACAAGGATCTCTATTTTTAGCTCTATTTTTTTCTCATCCCGGGTCAGTTCCAAAACCAGCCCCTGCCTGTCTCACTTGTCATTGCCTACAAACCTCTTCTACATCTGCCCCTTGGGTAATGAGCTGCTTTTCCAGTTTTATTTTTCCATTGTCTTCCATTTGCTTTCCTTTCCCAGAAAAGAAAAGGGAAGACATCCTCACATGGAGCTTTCCTCAGCCTCACACCCGCTTCTCAGCTCTCTGTTCCCTTAACTCCAAAATGAAGGATTCTCTCAAGGTAAACAATTTTGGACATCTCCTTTACTTGACATCTGACCCCCCTCAAAGTCCAGAGGGCACGATTTGCAATGTGGACTGTCATCTTTCTGGCTGATGTGCCACATCTCAGTGATAATATTTGCTGAATTACCACTTTCTCCACCTTAGGAAAACCATTACCAACAGGGAAGTATAGAAGTCTGATTGCAGGGTGGAAACTTTATTTCCCCACATCCAAAACTGACAGATGAACTACTTGTGTTTGTGTGGACCTCTTTGTATTTACTCTTCTTCCTCCTCCACAAAACAAATTACAATTAAAGTTAACTGCATCTGATCAAAAAGCATGTGAAAAAAGACATCATAGTAGATTTGCCCTCAAAACACCTATCTCATTATAACTAGCTTTCTTTTAAATGTTTGAGGTTTTTTAAATAGACAAATTGAACCAAAATTGATACCCATAAAAACATTTGTGATTTGACCTTTTACAAGTTATCTGTGCTCAATCAGAACTGCAGGCAAAAACCTGTTTTTTTCCAATGATAAGCAAGCATACTAGAAAAAAAAAAAAAAAAGAAGTATCTTATGAGACATTCAGTTCTCTAATAACCCAACTTGAAGTCAAGGGCATCCTTCCTAGGCCAGAATACATTTTATTGAACAAAACTTTCTAATTAATTGCTGACAATGTAACAGCTGTGTCAGCAAAATTTTCTGCACTGCCTGTCTGCCTCTCCTTGCCACTCTGCCATGCAGTAAGATGGGAGCACAACAAAGCCCTGATTAAACCTTCCTTGTTGCAGGGCATCCTCTGTTTTCTCAGTGAAATATCTATTCAGTCCCCACTGTCCTTGGTAGCTAAGGTTAAGCTATCTGCAGCAGGCGTGCAGCTGGCACGTGGAAATGGCATGAATGATGATAGGTAATGATTTAGCCAGTGTGACCCATCATTTGGGCAGCCAGTCAGAGACACAGATAATGATTAGTCTTACTGCATTCATGCACAGAAGCTTTAGGATGCAGTGGGAGCAGCTGGATATTTATTCCATGCCTACACCGTTGGAGGTAGCATGAGATGTTGGGGAAGAAAACGTCACCACACACCTGGCAACACCACAGCATCCTCCAAGAGCTCTCAGGTAAAGAAAGGCTCACTTTATTACCAGGCTTGTAGGCCAAGGATGGAAAGAGCCATGGAGAGCTGAAAAAGTATTTTACCTCTGAAAAGTGAGACAGCTACCCAAATTCTGTCCTGAGAACATCAATAAGTTGAGACAGAGATGTGCCAAGGGAGAGAAAGTCAAGTGTGTGCTCCCTGTGGAGCTCCTGCTCCACAGGTCAGTGAAGGATCTTGTGAAGCAGATACAAGTTTAGTTGCTTTTGTTCTTCGCAATTAATCCCTTTGAAGTGTTACAGTCCTAACCAAATAAAGAAAATTGCTTGGGCGCTGAATATTTAAGAAATCACTGTCCCACTGAGAGCAAAACAGCAGGGAGGATGCAAGGGGAACAGGCTGAGCTCAGTACAGATTGAGTCCTGTGCAGCCTGTGCCATTATGAGTGGGTCAGGCAGGACTTTGCAGACTTCTCTTTCTCTTCATTTTTGCACTTCATTATTTCCCCCATAGGAAAAAAACAAAACAAACACAGTGGGTAAGACATTTAGGTCAAGACTCTCATAAACAGGATCCCAGTGTTAGTCTCTGAACAAGTGACCTGATTTTTAGAAACACTAAGAAAGCAGCATCTCCCAGGGCCTTAAACAAACACTGGCCTTTTGAGTATCAGGTTATTTAGGGGTCTCAGCCTTACTTTCAAATCAAGTTTCATCTTCTCATATCACAGGCTCAGTACCGACTCAAGAGTCCAACTGAATGAAGCTGCACATGGGAGATCAGATCTAAGATGAAGCCCCCAAAAATAAGGCTCCTAATTCACTCAAGCCAGCTGAGAAATCCTGAGTGCACATTAGCAAGCAATGACTGATGTATTTACACCACACTTCAAATACCTAAAATTTCCAGTAAACCACAAACATCCTCTTCACACACCTCCAGGAATGCTTGATTTTGCAAGGTGCTTTTCTTAATCTCTATCTGAAGGTGTTCCTCTTTGGTGGCAGAAGGAGCACAGTGGATGGTTTAGCCCATCAAATTTTAAATAGCTCAAGATGGCTTAAATCCCTCCCATGGCTTGCTACCTCTGTATACGTCTCTTTGCATTTGCTGAACAGAATTAGAAGCAGGGATAGCCTTTATTATGGTCGTTAGATCAGTGCTCATGGTTAGAACAGTGTCTCATGGCTAAGGAACACCTGCTCCAGATTTGCTTTGAAACACCCAAAGAGAGCCTGTGCTGCCCTATTTCTCCCCACTCTCTGAGAGAGAGCCCTGCACCAGCCTATGTGTACCTTCTGCCTCCCACGTCACTGTTTGAGTTCCAAATTGACTGTCTTTGGTGCTCAGGGGGAAAAAATATATCTCCTTTCTTATCAGCTTCTGAACAAGTTTTACTGCTGGAAAAAGAATCTCCATTTATTTCTGAATACAGAGGATGTACTCGATATATCTTTAAAAAAAACACTGTGTGAGATGGAGCATTGATGGGTTTTGCATCTGAACTGAGATTGACACTCTGAAGCATTTTGCTTTGCATTTTTACAATAAAAACCGTATCAATTATTAGCAATAATACAACACATAACTTAGGTACATGAAATACCACATACCAAATTTGATAATCTGGTAGTACAGAGCATGGCAGTACAAAGTTCCCAATTCAATATAGTTTTTATATCTGGACTTACACTTAAAGAGCCAAGCATGGATTTAACTCATTTCACAGCCAGAGACACAAACTTTTAAATCCTCATTTGCTCATCTTCCCAGGACACAGAAAAAAAAAAAAAAAAAGCCACATGAACACCAAAAGATGAGGCAGGACTAACAGAGGGATCCAGCATCTCTCCCGAGCAATGCTTACCTAACAACAGAGATCTGTCAGGCCACATGACAGAGGACGAGAGCATGTGAAATGCATTTTGCTATACACTAGAGAGCAAATGAAATAGTACATCAGGGATCAAATTCTGCAATAGCACAAGACTGATCCTGGTCTATCTCTGTGCCCCATCAGCTCAGCCCCAACAAGGGCTGAATCTGACTTAATCTTTCACATAAACACCGCCAAACATTGTTTCAATTGAAAAAGGCTTAAGGGGAGATTTACTTTTCTCCAGACAAGTTCCTGCCAGAACCACTGTCAAGACTGTCATGCACTAAAAGATGACAGATACTAAATTCTGAAGTGAGTTATATTTCTTTTGAAACACAACTAACTGGTTTATTTGAAAAAGATTTGCATCATTCTAAATTTTAATTCAGCTCTTGTTTGTCTAAAATAGGTATCTTGTTCCTCTGCTGTCTCACTGTGCTGTAGTTGTTGAGGTTTCCCTAATACTACACACAGACAAGTTGATATTTTTATATACTTACAAAAAATAGTTCAAACTTTCTCAAACCTTGTTAGTGTTTTCCCCTCCCTGCATCAGAAGCACATCCTGGTAACAACAAGCTAAGTAGAGCTGAAGGTACAGTGTTACAGACCAAGAACAATAGGAAGGAAATATGTAATAGAAATAAATTAGTCTTTTAATGAACAAGGACCCTGTTTCTGAATAAATGGCCTCAAGAGGAAAGAAAATCTGCAATGAAAACGCAAGTTTTATAAAACATAGCTAATTTGCTAAATTGCCTCAGAACAGACTGGTATTTTTTTCATGAAGATTTCCATGGTGATACCAGTGTTCCTCACATAAAGCACTCCAAAAGCCAATAATGTAATATCTGCTGCTTTTGCACCTCACTGAGACACCTGGCAGACAGCACTTCATGACCTATGCCTGTCTTCCAGGTGCTGGAGGTGATGATCCAACTTTTTGGCTGTTTGATGAGAAGAGATCCGTGTCCAGTTCTTGCAATTTCCAGTTTTGTGATTTTTCTTTCAGCTGCCAACAAATTTTCAAACATATGATATGCCACAGATCTTGTGGTTTGGACTTCCTCCAGCACTTCACTAACATCTGCCAAATTCCTGTTAAATCCAACACTGGTTGATGAGCACTTTCCAATGGTGTGAAACTTAATGCAAGTAACTAGTAGAAGCTTGGGAGCAATTAAATTTTAATCAGAGGTAAGTTCAGTTTTCAGCACTGTGAGTTATCTCTACTGTCTAAATAGCTAATATCTATAATAACCCTCTTCTCCTCTTGTGATCAGCAGCATGGAGCCACAGAAAGGGAGAAAAAGAACAGCTTAAGAAGTGCCCTCCCCAAGAAAGCCACTCGCCACATTAATAAACTCTGCAGTCTTTCTCTCTGGCATGCCATCTGTATCCCAAATTACTCAGCCATGTTTCCAGGCAGGTCCAAGCATCTGCCCCTCTCCTGGCTGCCTCTCCTCAGCCTCCTGCCCAAGATGGGCTCTCAAGCCCAGCTCTGTGAGCAGGCCTTTTGTCTCTCTACTCTGTGTGTCAGGCCAAAGGAGCAGGGCTAACATTTCCTTTTGAAATCCCAGACAGCTTCCTTTCACCCTCCTTCCAGCACACACCAGGTCCTTGATTGTGAGGAAACCTGGCTTTTGCCTGGTTTCTCTCCCTCCAGCTGTGCCTGGAGCAGTGGGACACCCCCCACACTGCTCCAAATCCCTTCTCCCTATGGGCTGTGAAATTACAGATCTCCTGCCAAAATGTGCCTAATTCACAGCCTTTCCCATCCTTGTAAACATACAGGACAGCATGATGGTTTCTCATAAAATAAATCAAGCCTTTCTACTGCTTGGTAAGTGACACATGCAAGTTACAGTCCTTTTACTATACTGTCACAGTAGGCTCAAAGCTTTCCCACTGCTCTTCCAAGTTCAAAAATCCCCTGTTGCCAACCTAGAGCTATTTCTTTATGCACTCCAGCAGGACCAACATAGCAAGCAGAGCTCAGCACCTCCCAGGCTGTTCTTAATGGAAAAGGTAAGCCCCAAAACAGAGGTTGGTGGCTGAGGTCTGGGAAGCATTCAGAAAAGTAGAAGGATCCCTGCAAAAGCCACTCTTTGGTATGAAATCTGTGCTAGAAGGTGGCCACACTATCAGAGCCAAGCTTCAGGGAAGCACAAAATACAGCAGTGGGCTCCCTGGCCTCAGACGGCTCCATAGAAAGCAGAAGAGACAACAGAAGCTGGTGATTTTTTTTTTATTTCTTTGAAAGTGAAAATATCCTAAACACCCTCAGCATGTGCAGCCTGGGGAAGTTAGATGAACAGCTGCCTGGAACTGAGCACTAATTCATCCATTTTGCTCTCTGTTAATGAATACAGACAATGGAAAATCAGTAGATGCAAAAACCCCACAATTTTTATGGATTTACAGACTGATTTTCTGTACCTCATCTAGTCATTTTTATGCCTGTGCAAAGTGATGGCACAGTTGGTGTAAAGTACTACCAAATTATCATAGGGATATTTTTACCCTCCATTTCCACTGGCACGGCAAATGGCTACAGGTGTCAAAAGCAAAAGAAAATGTGCATTTTAGCAGAGAAAATGAATATTCAGAATAAAAAATGAAATGAATTTGCTATCCCCACTGCTGTCTCCAGATAACATGTGTGGATATGCACTGCTTTGTCTACAGAAAACCATATTTACCTCTCTACCTCTGCCTCAAATTTTTGACATTTAAAGTAGTGTGCGACCACCAGGACCTATTTAGAGAAAAGCAGGAGGAGCATCAGTCCCAGCTGCAACCCTGTGTTAGAACAGCCTCTTTCACATTTCTTACCTGGCAGGACATGCACCCTGCTGTGCATTTCTCTTCCTACATTACAGCCTGCAGCTCAAATCCAGCTGGATTAGTGACAAACTGCACTGGGCTCAAGGGGGGATTGAGCACAGAGTGAACAAACCATGCTCTGACTTGCACAGCCTCTCCTGGATTCTGGTTATAAAATTTTTAACCAAAAGAGCACTGTGTAGGCTAAGTGAAACATCTTCATAAAGTGTATGTGCAGCTATGGGACAATTTTCCTTTTTCAGTTAACGGCAAATTCTGAGGCCATGGTTATTATGACAAGACAAATATTCCCATGTGAAAATTCAAAATCCCTTTGAAGCTGAATATATACACCAAATCCCAAGTACTGCTAGGAAAAGGGAATGGGAAATGTCATTTCCTGCCAGCCAGCGAAGATAATGCAGCCCAGCACAAAGCTATTACAGTATGCACAGTTGAATAAACTATCCCTCTTCAAAAAATATACAGAGAAACTCCTTGCACTAATTTGCAGACTTTTAAAACAAGAAGGCACCGGGAATCATCTGCTCCGACCTCTGTGGGAACCAACTGGTACTGTTTCAGCCCCTGTGCCAAAAACTCAGGCTCTGGGGCTTGCATCACTGTCAGATTGGTCCAACTGCTGAATCTGCCTGCTGAGAAAGCAGTGACTCTCAGCCAAAAATTGGCCTGCCACCCTTTATCTTCAATAGGGGCACTCAGTGCACTGAGTTACTACACACCTACGCCAGCTAAACCTCAGCATTATTGAGCAGAGCCCAACAGACTCACTATCGATCTTATCTGGCGACATTTCTGCACGCACACACACAAAATCCACAGGCAAACAAGCAGCCCCATAGAAACTGTAGGTCAAGAACAAATAGACAAAATTTTCCCTTTAAAGAGAAGAGAAAATCCCATCACTCTTCCAGGTAAAATTAGCTGTGTCTATATTCGATACCTAGAATGCAGTGAATACCACCGTCTCCAAAAACCATGGCAACCTGAAAATGTGAGCATTTTTTTTTTTCCTCCTTTTTTTTTTTGTATTTTTAATAGTTCTTCACACTGCTGAAATTCCTGCGTTGTTTTTTAAGATAACAGTGTGGTGCCTCGGAGGCGCCAACGTGGAACGTGGCTGCTGGATGAGCCATTAATAATTTCAGGGCTCTGGGAGATTTTGCACCATGTTTCTTTGATTTTTTTTTTCACTCAACTGCATTTAATCCAAGACTGCAGCTATTCCTCACTCACAACCAGTATATCCATCTGTGTGCATTCACCTTTGGAAGTTTTTTCTATCTAAGAAATAGTCACATCCAGCACTATGAGGTGTTTGGAAAGCTCTTTTTTTTTTTTTCCCCTAGTGCTATATAACTTTCTTTTCCCAATAATTTTTTTTTTTTACCTTTGTCCACTTAAAGGTGAAATACCATCAAACAAAAGCCAAGCAACAGCCTGCATTAGGGCAAGAGCCAAGAGAGAGTAGCAATTTACAGCTCTCTGCCTGAAGCAAGGGTAGAGATTACTGCCATTTAAACCCACTTCCACCTTACAATTTCCATCATTTCCTGCTACTTTGCAGCCTGGTGTATTAAAACCCAAAACACCAGAGCCGAGGTCTGACTTGAAGACAAGCCCATCTCATTCTGCTTGGGAATTACATCATATTTCAAGGCAATGTACATCTTGCTGTGGACAAAATTAAGTCCAATAAAACCAATTTCCGCTCTGACATTATTTAAACATGGCCACAATCAAATTGAGTAGAAAGCCAAATGAAAAACCCAAACACTAAAGTGATTTCATAGATGAAGGCTGAAAAACTCCACTGATTTGAAGCCCTCCTGGTAAAGACGGATACCCTGCAGTATATTACGGTCTGTGCACTATAAAATTCTGTGGATTTTTAGCTACACTCTTAATTTTAAGTGGATCATGTACTCTACACTCCCTTCTGCAACAGCTTAAATCTCACCATCCGATTATCTTTTCCTGTAATACCACACTTTTCAGAATAGCAGTACACCAGCATTGTGAATAAACCCCAACAAAAGAAATTTAAGGACAAAAGAAGCATTGAGGGATGCAGCCTCAATAACTACGCAGTGGTTCATTCTTGCTTGCGGCTGCTGCTGTAACTGTGTGAAGTACCTTTGCCTTTTGAAAAGTGCTGCATGAAAAACTCTCAGTTATCTAGTCAGTAATAGCAGCTTCCTTATAGACTTCTGATAAACTGCATTGGTCTTTAATTGGACACAGAGGAAAAAAAATCTTAATATCTTTTGACCGATAAAATTTGCCTATATATTTGTTTCTTTATTCTTCACCCATGTAGCTGCCCATCCCCTGAGGTTGCAATTGAGTGGCAGAAGAAATTTTTGCTAAATCCTTTCTGATCTCACAGTGATTTGCAGTCCCCAACTCCAAACCCTCTTAGTTAGCATGGTCTCAAACCCACTCCCTTTGCTACTCATCTCGGCAACCCTGACAGAGCTTAAGGAAACAAATCTCACGAGCAGATGCATCTGTGTCATTTAAATACAGGGATGTAGGTACAACAAACCTTTGAACAGCAAATTAAATGTTAGGATGTGCTTCCTCCTCCCTGCCAGCCAGGCAAGGCAGCGCCTGGGGAAGCAGTAGCTGCACTACCACCCTGAGGACACAAAGAGCAGAGCCAAGGCTGCATCTCAGCGCTGCCTGACGATTGCAGGGAGTGTGTTCAATCCTATTCCTTTTTTTTGTTTTGCCCTTCTATTTCTGCCTCCCTCCCTTTTTTAGGGGTTGTGTGAACAAATGATACCTCTGTGAAAATCAGAGAACAAAGGGAAGATCAAAGAAGCAGGTAGCTAGATCATTATGTATCCCAGCTGGGACAAGAGTTTAAGCCTCCGGAGCTTACTTGCCAAGTTATTTTAGAGTTATGCCAAGAGAGCTGTGCCCTCTGAAGCTTTCTGGCATAGGAAGTGTTGTGAGGCAAAGCAATGAGGCTTCCAGTGCTGCAGGAGGGATGTCAGGCTGCAGGAGCCATCAACTACACAGGCATCTAGTTAATTCAAGTGCAATTACGGTCAATAAAAGTTGCTTGTTACTTACATTTCTTTGGCATCCAAGTCCAAGAGATGCAGGTTTATGTACTGAGACCCTCTGGGGCATGTGAGTGTGTGTGGGTGTGTGTGAGGATTTTGGGGCAGAAACTGGGTTTGCTAAACAACTCTGAGGTGCTCACAGAGCACTCTCCCTGCGCTGCATCACTCCAGGGACAGTCAGTGCCTCTAGGAAAAGGCTGTACATGGACAAGATGTTGGAGATCAGGCTGGAAATGTGGGTCAAGAGAACACCCTAGAAATACCACCACATCACCCCCGACGGGATCTGGGTGTGGAAAAACCCCAGGACTGTAAGTGTAGCTTGGGTTCTTCACTAGGAGCCCCTTCTGCTCTGCTTTTTCTACCTCTGTGTTTGGAAATGCTCAAAGGCACAATTTCCATGGATGGGAGAACCTTGAGGATGGAGTTCCTCCATTCTCATTGCTCATACACTGTGCTCTGTATTTTCCCAGCATTTCTTGCACAACTGAATGCAACAGCCTCTTGTTTTGTCCCGTGTTGCTTTTCCACCCACATTTTTCTTCTTTTCCTCTTCTATTAATTTTTAAATTTTTTTTTAAGGCTTGTGGCTTTGAGCCACCTACAAATGAGGGTAAAATGCTCTGTGCTAAGATGTTTTCCCTCCTTCTCATGCCAGTGTTCTCTTAAAACCCAAACCCACGCCTCTGGGAACATGTTTTCTGAATCTAATTTATAATTGTCTGCGCAAAGAGAACAGAAGGAAGATGTTAATTTCACTAGCTGCTGATTGCAAAAGTCAATACTCCTTGATCCATGTGTGCCATTTCTCATCTTGACAATTCTTCTTGAAAAAAATAAAATGTCAAAAAGTGCAAAATATTTTACTCATGTGTACAGATTATCAACAAAGGTGCCTAGAGAGCATGACAAACAAAAAGCAATTTGAAGTATAAATCCATTTCTTTTCTGCATGAAAAGGACAGGACATGTATTTCTGTCATTAGCTGCTGATTTTAGAAATATTTGTACATCAATTATACTGTGCCAGCAATAATTGCCCAGCTCTGCAATTGCCTTTTCTCTTTCATTTCAAACCTAGAGGTTCTACAGAACCAAAAAACTATTTCCTATTACTCAGAATAGTACATCAAAAAAACATCCACAAGGTTAGAGGGTGCCACAGTTAAAAAATCACTTTCTACAGAAAGTAGATATATGTGTGAGTGCATGAAATGACTAATCACACAACCAGCACAAGGAAATGTAAAAATAAAATCGGGTCTCCCAACAGCAAGCAACGGCTCCTAGGCTATGCCCAGCTTTCCCCACTGTTTGGAAGGAGCAGCCCTTTATTACAACCATGCCACAGGAGCGTGGAGGATTGTGTGGGCAGAGCAATGCCTGGATATGGGACTGGCCACATTGCTCCTAAAAGGATTACCCAAGTTACAGGGATCCTGCTTTAACTACTGGGGCATTCTGTCATTCCTTCAGGAATCACAGACTTTATTCCTCTAAAAGCTATCTTAGCTCTTCTCTTGTGTTCACTTCTATTTGCCTGGGCAAGCACAACAAGCAAGAGAGACAGACTGACAGCCCTGTGGTGGGCTGGTCCCTACTCCACCACTGTCGCCTGCTCCCCAGCACTTCAGCTCAGCAGCAAAATTTAGCGTGGTTCCCCCAGTTTCTTGCAATATAAACACTTCTATATGATCCTTGTGTGCTCTACAAACACTACAGCAAAACCAGAAACTTCAGGTACTCTGACCACTGTGATGCCAGCAAGCAGAAGAGCCTATCCTGAGCAATGAGGACAGGGCTGTGACAGTGAATGCAGGAACTCACTGCTCCATGGGGACTCCAGAAGATGGCATTGGATCTCATTAAATGTTTAGGATCTTAATTTTTTAGTGATTTCAGTGGGCAGGTAAGCATCAAAAAGAAACCAGTGGTCACTATGTATAAGTCAGGTAGGAGTTTGAGGGTCTGCCTCAGTACAAAGGTCTCTGCATTAAGTAAGCAGACAGGACAGCCCTGGTGCTGCAGCAGAACCTTCAGCTGCCCCCAGGAACCATCTCACTGGAAGCAGCAAGCAGAGGAGAATTGACACAGGAGTCCTGCATGTGAAAGCAGGGCCTCGAGATTTTGCTGTGGGGAAAAAAAAAAAAAAATCTCTTCCCCCTTTCCCTCCCCCTCTCCTGTCTCCAGCCTTTGTTCACTCCAGTAATGAACACCTTTGTACAAATAGCTGTAGATTAGAAAAGGAATTAACCTTCAAACAAAGGAGAAGCTTAATTAAGCATTGCACTAAAAGAAAACAGAGAGGAAGTACAGGTTTAAAAAAAACCAAAACCAACAAGAAAGACAGCTGCACAGACTTAATTCCATTTTTTCCTCTTGTAGGTCATTTTACTCAATGTAATTTCCTTTTTGTATTTGCATGATTTTGTTGCTGAGGCACTGCCCATCAACAGAAGGGTTTTTCTTGCTTTCCATTCACTTGTACCTTTTTCAATGCTTTGCATTACAAGCCCTCCAACAAAAAAAATTAAAAAAGCAAAACAGATTTAAATTAGACTTTGGGAGTATGCCATTTCATATACTTCTCCCAAGAGAGCTTCAGCTAATTAAACAAATGATTGCAAAATACTCACAATGTCAGCCCTGTCAGCTTATATGCAAAATATCTACACCAAGGTGTGGTTATTTAACCAAACACAATGCAAGGAGCAGTGTCCTGTGAAGATAAGCACAAACCTTAGGCTGTAAGGGGACACTTTTTAAAACCATGGTTGGATTATGGAGAGAACACAGACTTTTAATATCCCAGCCCATGGCCTCAGGAGCTAGCAGGCACAGTCACACCAATCTGAAAGGGACAGGAGCTGAAGATTTGGGTGGCCAGGATAAGGAGACTTCAACACATTCCAAAAATGGATGAGCACACTGAGCTGCTCTTGACATTTAGGATGAGCTCTATATTACTGCTAGGAAGACAGGGTAGGAGTAGTTAATGATAATGAAGGAAATATCTGGATTTTTGCTGTTAAATTGCAGCAGCTCAGAGCAAAAGCTGGAAAGAAGCAAGCAGATAGAAATAGGTGCCTGGAGTAGGAAAGCAGGAATATAAATGTTATGGTGATTAACCTGTGCATAGTTGCTGGAGGCAGTGAAATTCTCAATTGTCTAAAGCTAAAGGATTTTAAATTTCTCTATGCATAAAAACCTTCTTAAACCCCCCCCTCCTCATTTTTTCCATCCCATCTTACCTTCCTCTACTCTAAGCCATGCAGCTTGCCCAATAAGCTCTCCATGTCCATACTATCTGCACAGAGCCTGCTTCCTATTTTTACCCCCTACTACACTTTATTCCTCCCATTTTCTTCTTTCCAACACACACCTCCAGCATGAAGCATGCATTGACTCTCAGCACTGAGTACTCCATTCTCTCTTACCCCTCCCATCCAGCTCTTGTCTCAGAATATGTTTAATTTGAGACACTTCTCAGGCCAGGCACCATAGCTTCCAGAAGGATTTTATGATCACGTGCATGCAACAAGGTGTAACATAAATTATTGCAGCCTTAGCTAGGAAAAGGTAATATTAACTTTCCTAAAGCTTTGTTAAGGGTTACAAAAACACACTGCACAAGGCTTGAGCAAAAAGGACAGTGAGGATAAGGGAGGAAAGGTTGCTGTGCTCATTGTAGCAGAGTTAGAGGTTGCAGCTGATGTTAAAAAGCACTAACAGAGTTGGGATTCTGGCAAGCCTCTGATGGTTTCCAAGCCCTACTTGAGGACCAGTGCTTGTTGTAGCTCTGGCAAACAGGACTGATCTCATCTGGGTGGTCCTTGTGCTCAGCACCCCTGGATTTAGGAGATGAGGTTAGCAGGGGATAAGCCTCACCCACCTGATCCAGGTGGAAACCCAGCTCTGTCGCACTGAATGTTTGAAAGTGTGAGACAGTACGACAAGGAAAGCATCATATATTTTCAGGTGCCATGACCATGATAACCCCGAGAATGCTCCTGAGGACATTGTCCTGGCTGAATCAGCAAGGTGCAGGGCACAGCAGAATTGAGGCTAGCTCCTACCCATCCAGTCCTCCTCTGTGGTTGCTTCATGCCTTGGCAGCAGTATTAATGAGAAAACAGTTTTGAAAGGGGAAACTCAGTTCAGAACGTTCCTTTAGGAGAAATGCCAAGATCCTTTCTTGTTTATTTTACTTGTTGTATAAACATTTTCATAATGCTTATCAATACAGTCTGTAGGGTGTATTTGTTAAAATAAGCAGCATGGACATTGGTATCTTGCCTGGGACTCTGGCCTTTTCTCTGACCCCATACACTGGAGCTAATGGATTATTTGCCATTTTACTTGGTGGATGCTGCTGGCCACACTGCAGGCTCTTAGTGAATCAAGCTAAATGAATGAGAAAGTACCAAAATCACATAATAGACACCAGCACTGGAAATGGTCAGGAAATAGGAATTAAGGATGAATGCTCTGTTTACGAGATCTAAACACATTAAGGCGTGAGGAAGCCGTGAAATTCTTCACTGTACGTGTTTGGTAAAAGGATTCAGCTTGCTTCTGCCAGATTCCCTCTTAGCAGTACTGGTTCCAGATTCCAACTTCTGAGCAATTTTAAAGTTCAGCGAACAAATTGTTTCAATTGTTTGGTTTTGTCCCATTTTCTGTGTGACTTATTCTCAAATTCAAGCTTAGTTTTTGCTTCTAAATGTGAGCAACAATCTGAAGAGGCTCTAATCAAAATGGTGCATTAACTTCTCCCCCCACTCCAACTTTTTCAACGTACATAACCCAGCCTGCATAGTTATAGTCACAAAATATTAACATAATGTACCTCTTCCTTAGCAACAGCTATAGTGTCGGGGGAATGCAGCCCATAATAATAAAGCTTGATCTAGAAGCATAATAAAATATAAATAAGCTTGTTCCACTTCAGTGGCACACAGGATTCCACTGTGAAGGGCCTTCACGAATTTAGAAACCTCATCTTATTTTTACTCTCCAACACAGATTATTTAGAAGATTTATGGGCACACATTCCCTTTTATTCCTGAAAATGAAATGTAATTGTTTACTCAGTAACAGTGTTATTGTGCTGCATGTCTACTAGTAAATTTGTGGGCATAATACAGTCACACACACACTCATCTGTGGAAAGCAGTGCTCATAATGAGATAAACATGAAACCAGGACTTTGAGAAAATCTAAAGGGGAGACTGCCATGAGAGCATCCATAGTTGTGGTCATTTTCTAAAGAGGAAAGCTCAAGCAATTTTCTGACAAAAAACCAACAAAAAACCCCCCATAATAACTAAACAAAACAAACAGCTGCAGTGAATTACTACTAATTAGCATGATTAATCTATAAGCCTTTCCCTGTACCTATCTGCAAAAAGCCCAGCATCCCTGGCTAGGTAAGGGCAAAATCTTTTTCTTGCCCCAAGTCCAGCTGTTTTTCTCCATCCCTGAAAGCTCCTTGGCCAACAGCCCCACAGCTGCTGCACCCTCATGCTTGCTGGCCCTCTAACCCTTATAATTGCAGCTAATCAACCCTAGTATCTGTTCTTACAAGCATTAAGATCTTTCAAATACTGCTTCTTGTGAGTTTTCAAGAAGAACAAACTACATCAAACCAATCTGAAGGCAGCAACAAACCATTTGGAACTAGAGGATAGCAGCCCTCTTCTGAGCAAACACTGTGGTTTTCAAGCCAAATTTACTTGGCTGAAAATCATAAAATATGAGGATTCTTATGAGGGAGCCAAGTTACAATCTTAGCATGGTATTCCATAATCAGTAAATCAGTATTTAGTAAGCATTTATTAAGACTGGGATTTCCAAAAACACTTTTAAGAGTGAGGTACACACTTCACAGGTATAACTTTCCCTCTGAATGGATTATATCACATCACTAGAATTCTCTGCACCAAAGAAGACACAAAGAAAAGAATCAAAATTCAACAATCCACTTTGAGGAAATCCAGGAGCCAAAAAAGGCTTGAAATCCAGACATTTTATAGAACATCAGATCACTGTCTCTGGTGGAAATCTCTCATTTCCAATAATACCTTATTCAGCCAAAGATGATTCCAAGAGCCAAGTGCTATAAAAAAACCAAACCTGCTTACCTACAGAAAATTCCACTGCACAGCTGAAGAGTCATCAAATAAATACAAAACTCTTTGACTCAATGCTGTCAAGAGTAGTATGTCTGAGCCTAACATGATTTGCTTGTATGGGAAATCATCTGCCTGCCTTTCTACAGCACTGCTGATAAACTTCGACAAGAACATGGTAAACTATATTTCTACATTTTACTGGAACACAGACAAACTACACCACTGGATAGCCCAGGTCTTTAGAAGTTGCTGTTCTTAACTTGTCATTAACTAGAACATTTTTTTTCTATTTTTATCATTTCTTTTGTAAGGGTGATTTGCTTTCTGTGACTATATCATACATATAGTGAAAAATAACAGCAGCAGAAAATCACAGACTCATAAAAAACTCAACTCTTCCTTGGGTTGGAAGGGACCTTAAGGACCATCTGGTTCCAACCCTCCTGCCATGAGCAGGGACAACTTCCACTAGACCAGGCTGCTCAGAGCTCCCTCCAACCTGGCCTTGAACACTGCCAGGGATGGGGCATTCACAGCTTCTCAGGGCAGCCTGTGCCAGTCCCACAGCACACTCACAAGAAAGAATTTGTTTTTAATATCTCTTTCAGTTTAAAGCCATTATCCATTGTCCTGTTGCAACAAGCCCTGCAAGAATGTTTGTCCCTATCTTTCTTGTAGGCCCGCTGAAGGTGCTGGAAGGTCTCCTGGGGGCCTTCCCCTCTCCATGCTGAACAAACAAAGCCAACTCTCAGCCTGCTTTCATAGGAGAGGTGCTTCAGACCCCTGATCATTATACACTATAACACATTATAACAGTATCACATATTATAACATTAATAATAAAAATGTATAGAAGGCAATTTTGCCAACCTGCTCCTTTGAATTTGTACCTATTTGTGAATATACACAAGCCCTCCACTGAACAACTGGGATCCTATGTCCCACTCCAACACACCCATATGTTTCCAGAAGAATCCTCTAGAAAAACAGGGTTTTCATATCCTCCATCCTTCCAGGTGATGATGACACACTTCAATTATGTCATGGAGCCCTTCTCTAGATAGGCCCCACATGACACAAGAGATGACACGACACACAGCAAAGGATGCCAGCAGCACGGCTGCAGTGGCAAATCCTGGCTTTCCAAGGGCTAAGCTGCCTGTGGCAGAGGGCTCCCACAGAAGTGCTACCTCACATCATGCCCCTTTTTAACATCTCTGGATGTGTAAAATGAAGGCCAGTAATGCCTCTCAATCAAAGCACTGCAGACCAATCCTAGTCTCTTTCACACAGGCACGTGGCTTAGGAAATCAGTGAACCTGAAATTTGATCTCTCACATGATTTATTTGCCATCTTCTCCCATAACACAAATATAAATATAACAGGCATTTTTCTGCAGCCCTGAAATGATTCAGAATTAATACCAGATGACAAAATGGACCATGTACCAGGAGGGGAAAAGTTACAGTAAAAGCTCCTTCCCATTAATGGGACCATTCATTCATATGCCCACTATTCCACAGGGGAGCTGGACATAAATTATGTATTTGACATCTAGTTATAGACGATTATATCTGACATAATGAAGTTATAATGGAAGGAGTTTGCACATTGTTTGGTTATTAAGTGCCCATTTCTTGTCCCTGCACCAGGTGCAATAGTGATAGGCCATACAAATCATCCAGAAGAAATGCCAAAATGGGCTCCCTTACTGATAAAGCACCACACATGTTTATTAATTTAACAGCTTGTCTTATGTCTCCCCCATCTGCTCATTTAAAACAGTTATTTGCCCTATAAATATTTCAGGAAGAGAAGTGTAGCCAAAAATTAGTCTGGCAGAAAAGAAAAAAAAAAGTTTGAGAAAGAGAATGATGCTGTATGCAGCACTACACTCTTTTTTTCACATTGAACTGGTTCAACAGCTTTTTTTTTCAAGCTGGTAATAGGACATTCACTTTAGATTAGTGATGCTTGAGGGTGCACCACCATAGCTGATTCTACTTTCCAGCTGTTGCCACTGTCAGGTAGGTGAAAACTTCCACCACTGATGGAGAGTGGCAAAACTCAGTGCAGTGGAAAACAAAAGCCACTGTCAAAAGAATCTCCTGGATGTGTGTCTGTTGTTATAAGGACAATATATTATTGGCTTTCACATTTATGTATTAGCTTTTGCATATCATAATTAATCACCAAGGTTTGATATGGTACAATTTATATTTCCTTTTAACTGCTTTTTGGTACAGTGTAATCTGTCAGTTTATGTACACACCGTATAGCTTATATGAATAGTAGTTTGATAAATATATCTTAAGCTGTAGCATAATATTAGAGACTATGTGATGTTAAAATGCTTTTATTCATGTAACTAACTCAGAGAATAGTGTAAGATAATTAGGTGGTTCCTCACATTTTTGGACTATCTTAGGATAACAGTGACAAAAACCAGAACACCACGAGAAGAATTTACCGACTCTTCAGGGAGTGTAAAAACAACAGGATGCAGCCACAAGAAGAAATAAAATATATTTATTTAATCTGAAGGATGGCATGCAGACAAGTCAAAGGTTAAAACCAAGCAAAAGAATTCATGAAACACCTAAACTCACAGGAATATTTGAACATGTATAAACTCTTATGAATATGCCTGTAATACAACAGAGAACATTGTTTTAAGCTAAGGGTGTGGCTTTTTAATGCCACCACCAAAAACACTAGTGCTAGATATTTGTCCCTTTTTATCTCTTATTAAACTTTTAAAAAATCTCAAAGAGTGAGCTCTGTTTCTCACATCCATTTTGAGCTTATCAAGTCACACGGTGGCTTCAAAGGGCCTACAAAGAGTAACATTTCAAGGTATCTTTAAATCACAGTTCAGGCTGATCTCCATAGCAAAACTCCTTTACAAGGCAGTAGTAGCTAGCTGGTATAAAGAAGCTTCTTAAAAAGTGCCCTTTTAAAATTTTTTTTCCCATGACTAAGAATAATGGAAAAGGTGTTAAATATCACTCAGACTGTTCTTCCCCCTTCCCCAAAATCCTTAAATATTTTCAAGTGTAAATACTTTGAACAGTTTCCACCAGCACACAGGAGTTAGCACTCCTCCTTGAGAGACTTTGTTAGCTCCAGCTTTCTGCTAGAACAAATGCTGTTATCTTATAAATAAACAGCAATGCCCCAAGGTATTCCTGTGCAGTGAAAACACACATTCCAGAAAAATCAGAGTTCAGCACCACAGTGAAAACCCAAACGGTGAGCAGCGTGCAATTAACCCTTTCTGACTGTGGACAGCTACAGGATGCAAGGTGGGACCTCGCTGATTGCAACAAGCAAACAGGAGGAGTACAGGCTGGCTGCAAGATTTCCAGGAGCTCTGGTTGTGATACTTGTTAGCCCCATACATGATACCTAATGAGAAATTAATAAACACAGATCATGGTGCATGTTCAAAGCAGCTGCCTGCCCTAGGAACATCAGTGTAGTCCACAAAGGTGGACATCACAGTACAGACCTGAGACACAATGGGAGATTTTCTGAGAGCTCTGCATAAAACTGAGAAAAGCATGGTATCAGAGCTCATCCATCCCTCCACCATTTTCAGGATCCAAACAACCTCCATACCTGGCAATAGATTCCTTCATCCACATCGACCACCCTGCCCAAAACCCATCCCCACTGCAATGTTGACTTGTTTGAAGATGGATATCCAGCCTTGAATGAGGCTGCCTATCACAAGGTGAAAAAAAAAAAAGAAAAAAAGAAAATAAGAACAACTCAAATGAAAAGCAAACAAACAGCAAAGAAACACAACAAACAAATCTCTGTAGACAAGAACAGACCTTGAAACAAGGCAGTTGCAAATTCATAGTACACTTGAGGCTTGTAGTTACTGCAAAACCTTTTCTGCACTGATGGTGCAGGTGTGGTGACAATCACCTCCCTTCCACCCAACACCAATTATCTGTAAGCCTCTTACACACTGCTTTCCTAAAAGCCACATGGGATAACAGGATAGTGCTGGTTTCCTGCAATGAGCACTCACACCCCGTGGTGGAATGAGGGGGATGCTCTAGTGGGCTCAGGACAGCCACAAAGGGGAAGCCCTGAGAGATGTCATCCTTGAAAAAAAGGCTGAGCAAAACCAAAGTACATGACCAAGAACGAGCAGGACACAATGTGGCATCCCAGAATTGAATAGGGAAAAGGAAATGAGGGTCCTGAGCACAGAAGACCCCAAACAGCATTCACTGCATGATCTTTTCTTGGCTTAAAGACACCAAATTAGCTCCTCCCCTGGATTCTTTCACCTGAATGATGTGAGGAAAATAATATTGCCTTAAGAAGCTGGAAACATATAGCTAAATCAGAAGCAGGATGGGTAAAAGCAGGAGCTCTGAGAGCAGCAGAGGGACACTGTAAAGGACTCCTGAGCTGAGAGAATGCCTTCCCCAGGGGCACTCCAGCAGAAAATGAAAAACCTGGAAACAGAAGGTGCCTGGCCAGCATTGGCTCACAGCAGGGAGCCCTGGACAGCATTTCTCTCACAATGCTGGACCAGGGGAGGGAGAGGCAGCAAGCTGGTGTCTCAGGGCCTGGTGAGCACAGGATACATGACCCCACGTGTCAGCTTGAATTAAGGCAAGGAGTGCCACTGGGCCTCGCTGCCCAACACTCCCCTTTCTCTGGACCTGGGAAGGAGGAGTGGGGCTGTGCAACGAGCCCAGCTGTCAGATCCTCCTACATCATCTGCAAAGCCATCGACCCTCTCGGGACCTTTGGGAGGGAAAATATAAATAAGACTCAGAATGCAAACTTACAAAAGCCTACTCTATTTTTGGTTATAGGATTTCAATGTGCTTCTGATGTTTAGGACAGGGTTCTCCTCAGAGACTGCAAATGTAAAGGGGGGGAAAAATGGCAGAATGGATCCAGGTTTTAAAGAAAGAAAGCACAAAGGGACATCTTCTCCTAAGATGGAGAAGAAAGGTGCAAACCAAGCAAAACCTCTAGCTCCCTGATGTGCTGTCTAAGGACTAGGGCCAGATTCTGTGTTCATGGAATATGAACCTGATAACTGAGGTTTACAGGAAAACCTCCCACAGTGCCTTAACACAGTGCCATAACAACCTCCCTGGCTAGAGAAATCTGCACAGAAGGGTATGAACTCCCTGTGCCTTCTTTATTTGCTATTTATTTATAGAACTGGGGATCAGTCCAGAATTTTGCTTATCAGTTAGTGTTTAGGAAATGTACTGACTTCAAGTATATCAATCTCCAATTTAACTACTCTCTGGACTTCAGCTTAGAAGGAAACCTTTACAAAACACCAGCTCAACAGGGCAGGTGAGATTCTCAGGCTGCCTAGCTTTAAGTACTATGAATACATTTCAAGTTTAACGATTCCACATATATATTAAAATCTGCTTCTACACAGTTTTATAAATTGTTTTACTGCACATTTTTGGTTTGTTTAATTCACTTCTTTACTGTGTTTTAGTACCTAGCAGAATTTGAGTATAAACATTTAATTTATTGCTATATATGATAATTCTACAAAATCCCTTTATAAGCCAGAGTATCAGACTGACTCTCATCTATGAAACTCCCTGCTATTGTCAGTAACCATTTTTAAACACAGGTTTAATCTTTAGTCTATTATATCACAACCTAAGGTCTCAGCTATGCCTGGAATTATTCTGTACAAAGAAGGTGTAAACACTTGCATAAAAATCATGTAGTCACATCCAAATTGTTGGATTGAAAGGAGGTGTAAAAATGGTAGTTAACAGTGCTTCATACATGGAACTAATTTTACAACAGCCTCAAATTAAAAGCAGGTGGGGACTAAGAAGTGTCTTGATGAAAAATGCTGATTCAAGGCTTCATTTCTATTCGGTGATGTACAGTGTCATTACTGGGTGGCTGCACAGAGCAGTGGCTCAGAGTAATTACCCTGTAATGCACAGTGACACTAATGTACTAGTAAACTACTGCAGTTTATACTCTATTCAACACCAGCGTCAGGAGTCTGAAAGGCAGGTAAAAATCCCCTGCATGCATAAACAATGTGTGTAAATGTCACCAGTGATAAAATTTTTAAAAAGGAGAAGGAAGAGGCAGTTACAAATAAATCTGTCAGCTGAGAATTGCAACTGCATAGACCCACAGAAGCACTAAAGCTGTATCTTTTTTTGGTAATATGGGAAGGAAAGATGCTTCTCTTAAAGCATCCTAGCCAGGTTCTATTTCCATTTATTACAATTAAAACTGTATGGTGGCTGCTTCATTTTGCCACTTTGAGTGCAAAGTTGGCCTGCACCTGGTGCTCAGCTTAGTGCAAGGGTAAGCATGGAGGGGAAATGAAGAGCATCAGAGGAGTAGCCAGAACCATTAGTGGTTTATGCTGACTGTCATAATGCTGCTCTGGTTTTAGAGATACAGCTACAGGAAATGTGGAGGAACACAAGATTAAGGACAGGTGTTTTTGACTCCTTTGTTTAAAACAGCTCTTGCGGATGAAGCTTGGAACATGACCCAAGCATGTCCTAAGGTGTCAGAAAAAGCAGACAAACAAAAAGGAATTATAAGACTAATCTACTTAGGGGAAAAAAATATTATCACAATACTCTAATGGATTTTGAATGCTAAGATTAGAAATGAGGCAGCAGAGCTACACATCCCACATCCCAGGACCGGAGGAAAGCCTTGCTCTTCCCCCAGGAGACAGTGCCAATTACTACATTTTTAACAGCCCCTAGCCATCAGCTAATAGACTGATGCCTCCAGAGCTGGCTTTCTCTCTGGCCCTCTCCTATTAAGTTACACAAGACTACCCAAGTCCTTTTACCAGCACACAGCAGCAATATCAGCTCTTCCACCATGAGCAGCTCCTTCTTCAAGATCTCTCAACCAGGAGGGTGGAGGCCCTGGTGAAAGCTGTCAGTGTAGCAGTTTATGTTGGATAAACTCTATTTTACCCTCTCTGAAAGCCCTGCAACTGTTCTGCCTGACCTACTTTGCCCTGCTCTTGGTGGTACTGCCATTTATCTTGTGGCAGTACCTCTGCCCTCATGAACAGCAGATCACTGAAGAGTTTTGTTAGTCTTTAGCTCTTTCAGCTTGGAGAAAGCAAGACACAGGTTCTCTGTCCTGCTGCTGTTCCAGAAGCCTTCAATCTTCTACAGTCTGTTCAGATGCCAAGGCAAGGATTTACACTGACCTATTCTAAGTAAGCTCTGATTCATCACCTCAATGACAGACTAGAGCAAGAAGGTCCTGCAAGTCATAATTGTCTCTGCCTCAGTAGAGTGCTCTGCTATAAAAGGAAGGTAGTAAATTTTACCACAGAACTGGAGGTTTTCAAATGACTTAGAAGCTGATGATCTCAAATGCACATGTCAAATCTCAGGGTACTTCACTTAAAGCTGAATGGAGCTTGTGGACTGCCAGAAGATTGTGCACAGCCAGCCTGACTCATGGCAAGACCAGATTTGGAGAAAGAACTGTGAAGCTGGCATCCTCACACCACCCAGCACCTCACATACTTCAGTTAAGAGCAGTTAGAGGAACATGTGCAGAAACAAACACACACCAACAGCCTTACAGTGTTGTGGCAGAATGGTGATAATCACCACACAGGTCGATTTGGTACTCTTTCTGCCACTGTAGCACCCTTTGAAGAGTGGGAAAAAAGGAAAAAAACCCAAACCTAAGGTATAGAATATTTCCATGTTATTACACTTTGGCTGTCCTCTTCCTCCCCTTCTCTTCTTCCACAACATTCCCCGGGCTTGCTGGTAATACCCAGTTGCAGAGTTGACCAAGAAATCTCTTCATATTCCTGTATGATTTTTGCTTTGCTACCATCTGTTCCAAGAAGAACAAGCTATTTACTTCGATATCATACCTGAATATTGGCCAGCCTAACCAAAAGGAGCAAAGGGAGATGTAAGAAGTCTGCACCACCACATAAGCTTGCTTTGGGGACAAGCTCATTTCCCCAGGCCTCAGGGGCAAACACTGGGGGCTCAGCCCTAGGGACTGAGTCTCCAAATGGGGCAGAGAAATCAAGGGCTCGCATTCATATTGCTTTATTTGCACCATTCAAGCCAGGTACCTGTCTTAGCAGGGCTATTTTGCACTTATTCTGTACATACTGGCTACTAGCATCCCTCCCAAGGGCAATCAACACACCTAAAATTTAATTCATCCTCTGTAATGAACATCTCCCCACCAAGTCTAGGAAAAAAACCCTCAAGCAACAGCAATGAGGACTGAATCTAGATTTGAACCACTGTACAACCCGTTCTGTACCCTTTACTCACCTGAAGGGCAGCTGAAATCTGCCCTTTTGCACTCTGCCAGCAGCTCCCTGTGCCTTTGCACCACCATTAGGAAGGAAAGGTGCAAGACACAGGGTGGGACCTAAGGTGTCCCTGTCCCTGCAGGAGCAAACAGGGAGAGCAAACCACCCTGTGAAGTGATGGGATGTTCAAAGCTATGTAATGGGATACATGTAGTCATCCTACATACATCTCTCCTGCAGGAATCAGTTTGCTCCCCAGAGTGTCCTTGGATGGAGGGTGACAGCTTGGCCATGGAGGCTCAGTGAACAAGTGAGTGAAATCCACCCATGCCTGTGGCTGGTTTGGAATGCAAGAGAATGGAGACCGTCCCACTGACTCACCCTTGGATGGCGGTCTGTCCACATCCGAATCCAGGTGGATGGGTGGGGCAATGTAGGAAACCTGCCCATGGTGAGCCTGCCCTGTGGACAAATAAGTGGTTTAGTTCTGCTGTTTCCTACACAGATCTGTCAGGGCTACAATCAAATACACAGCGTTTGGATTAAAAACAGGTTCGCAAGTATTTTGTTCCGTGCGTTTTTCATCACAATGAACTCCCATTTGTGGAGGCACCTGGTGACAAGCTGAAACCACTTCCATCTCTCACTTCTTCCTTGCAGACAGGGTACTCTGGTGAACTTTAGTTACACCTGCTTTACCACTACTACATATACTTTACACCAGGTTCCCTTGAAACGTGTTCTCTCTCTATATATATAGATATGCTATGGAAGAGAACACAATTTCACACAAGCCCATTCAATCTGTTAATCTCACTTTAGGAGGGAAACAAGTGTTCCTATGTCACAGCCATTTTTGAAGGAAGCATGGTATAAAGCACAATCCCACCTGTTTGTCCCACCAGCAGGAGACACAAATATCATTTTCAGAGCTCAGTATTGCTTTCACATGAGTGGGAGATTTTTTGGTTTCTCAGTTGCTAAAGACTCAGTCCTTCTCCAGCAATTTGGAGGTAACTATATCTAGAAACTTCTATTTATAATAAAAACATTTTTTTGTAATTCATCTATTTACTGTACCAATTTACAGGGTTGTTAATCTCTTCTTCTAAACATGGAAAGTTAATGACACATAGATTATGATAACAGTTAGAGTAACCTTCCCATTTCAAGTAATATTCGTTCAGCAATAAAAGCAGTTGATTCCTCTTAAGAGACACATTCCAAATAATTAATACAGCTCCCTGTTGACACTTGCTGTTGTTGCTCCAAGCAATTTCCAAGCTAGCGTCACAGGCAGAGGAGCAGCAGTACAGTCTTCAGGCTTCTTTGTAATGACACCCAGGAATACCACAAGCACAGTATGCTGATGCACATAATATGTTGAAAACATCTCTTCAGGGAGATAAAATATTAATGAGAAAGAGGAGAGGGGAAAAAAAAAAAAGAAGTGTGTCTGAATGTGCAGGTTATATTTACTGCTTTACACTGAGGATGACTCAGATAATTTGCATTATTAGCCCTTACAAGAACTGGACATAATTCAGGTTTAAAATCTACCGACACATCATAAATTCTCTATTTGCTTTTAAGTGCTTTAACAAGGGAAATTTGCTTCAGGCGAACCCATAGCAAACAACAAGTTACTCTGCTTTCCTCTTCTCGTTTACATGTTAAAAACCCATTTGATGTCATTAGTGAGCAAAAGTCATCATTTAATAGCTGCTCAGTTCTGCAGCAGAAACAAGCAGACGGTCTTCTCTCACTCTGAGCTGCTCAATGTGCAGGATGATCAGTGCCCTTATAGCCACAGAACAGTCTCCTCATTTGCTGCATCAAAGATACCACTGAAATGTAAAACAGCTGAGCTTGGCAGGAAATTCGGGAAATCACCTAGCCCAGCTCAAGGGTAGTAAGAGCCCATAGCAAGTGTCCAATCTGATTTCCAATATCTCTAAGGATGGAGACTCCACAATCTCTCTGGGCATTCTGTACCAGTGCCTTGCCAGGAAAAGAAAAAATAGAAAAGCTTTTCCACTATCTGCCTGCAAGAAGAGCCTGGCTCCATCTTTATTGCCTGTCATCATGTACTTAGACACATCAGTAAGATCCCTTGGATGATCTGGTCCTCACAGGCTGGATACTCACAGCTTTTCAGCCCATCCCCACAAAGGGATGTTTCAATCCCTTTATCATAATTATGGCCCTTTGCTGGACGTGCTCTGGGAACACTGATGACACATAGTTTTTGTTTTTCTTTGGTTTTTTTTGTGTTTTTTTTTTGTTTGGTTAAGGTTTTTTTTTAACCACTTGGTTTTCCTGGGAGCAAACCAAGAAAAAAATTTATTCTGGAGGCTTAAAGGGCTAGGCTGGAGTAAATAAGACACATCCACATTACACGAAAGATTAAAAAAACATCTGTGAGTTTGTTTAGACATTCATTACAATTGAGTAATAACTGTGGAAGCTTATTATTGCTTTATTAAGGCTTTTACTTTATATGGAGGAAGCAGTAGCGTCAAATGCTCTCTAGTGATAAATGAAACAAGTTGCAGAAAGCTTTTATCTATTTGCTGCTGATGCAAAACAGTACTTCCAAAAAACAAAATCAAACTTCTGTTACTACTACTACTGTGTACTACTAAAAAAACCCTAGACTTCTGCTAGACTGCACACTTCTCACAATGCTAATAAATCAAATTTTGGGTTTTAATATTCATTCTCCAAAAAAAGCAATGTAAACAATTGTTGTGATTCATTTTCTGAGCATGAATGCCAGCTCACTTGTTCTTCAGACTCCTCAGTGTTCAAACTGGAGAAATAAAGGATCTCCATTGTTACCTTATGAATCTTTTTAATCAATAGAATCATGTTTTTGCTTTGGTTTTACCATTATTGCTATGGTGACCTTTGAGACAGCTGAGGGAAGGGAGGCAAGGGGAAGTGTCTGAAGCAAGACTTGGCAATGTTGCTGGTACACAAGCACACGGTCTTCTTGGCTTTAATGGCAATAAAAGTTCTGCCACTCGCTCAGTTAAAAACCAAAATTTTACCCAATGTACCTATGAAAAGTTTTGAGACTGATATCACGGGTACAGCTCAAGTTGATCTCAAACACTGACAGAATAAGCTCTCCCAAGTGAGGCCAACTCCCAATCCCTGTGGAGTGAGTTTTGCAGTTTCAGATGCTTACTGCAAGCCCAGCCCTAGGAATGAAGGACTCCCTCTCTTCAGTTCCAGCTGCTGTAGAAAAGCACTTTAAAAAAATGGATGTGAGAGCTTTAAAAAAAAAAAAAATAAAAGGCAGAAACACTCCAACACTCCACACCTGTCTCTCCAGTCCTTCAGCTGTTTTCTCTGCACATTGAGTCTGAGCTGACAGTGGTGCAGGAAAAAGAGAGAAGACTTCTGACAAAATACCAAAGGTCAAGATGTGTCTGTAGCTGATGGGAAGTTGAGCGTGCCTCGTATCGGAACAGTTTGCCTGGCCTTCTCCCAATCCCACCCTGCCTATAACCATCTGCTCATTCTGCAGCCAGGTAAAAAGTAAACAGCAATCAAATGTAATATCAAAGTAATGTTTGATAAAGTTGCCAATTTTGCACCTACTAGCTTAGGTTGTGTTCCATTTCCTTTACCCCTCTTGCCTGGAGAAGCCTGTGCCCATGGCTCCCTGTGAGGGCTAATGCTGGAAGACAGCTGTGGATCATCCCTGACCTGCTTGTCTTGCACAACACAGTGATGCAGGTCTGGCCAACACTGCCTAAATATCAACACCATCTCAGGTGAGAGAGGGCAAACAGAGGTGTGGCACAGGTAGCCAGCAGTCTTCATGGCAGCCAGGCCACCTGCGTGTGCTGTGACAATGTGAAAAAAAAACATGTCTGGTAGAAACAATTTTGGGAGCAACAATATGGATATGACCTTGAAAGTCTATCTGGTGACACAGTCTATCTTCCTCAGGTAGAGGAAATGAGAAAGATGTTTGTGAATTAGAAAAAGTGCTTGACTGGCCATTATTTTCAGGTCTGACACATGAGAGATACAAGGCATTTTAAAAAGCCAATAACTTAGAAGAACAAAGATAATGTTTTGTGAAGACTGAAGGAAACATAATAGCTTGGCCTAAGGGACTTTTTCTTTACTGTTTTTTTTTAAAAAGGGATCTGGATGCTCATAGACAGAAAATAAACATCCACACATCTTCAAAAATCTGCCCCTAAGTGATTTAGTCATCTACAGATGCAATGATATAAAACTACAGAAAAAATCTGCAAATGCATGGACTAACCAAGAAAAGTAGCAACAAAGAATTCTCATGTGTGTATCTATTAAAACCACTTCCTCCTGATCCTTTTTGGAAGGATACCCACTGTTTGTAGCACCTGAGAGGGAAGGCCTTCCTCCTATCCAGGGCCAAATTTCCAGTGCTGGTGACATTTGATTTTTCTAGAGTACCATGCATACTGTCCTGTGTGCACTTGGGAAACATTTCTGCCTGACCCCTGCTCATTTTATACCTGAGATTTTTCATCAGAGAAAAACTGAACAGAAAGCATAAGACTGAATGATTCAAACCCCCCCCCCCCAAAAAAACAAAACCAAAGGAAAAAATCCACCAACATTTACCAGGTTAAAAATAAGGCATTTTAGAACATTTGATGACTTGTCTCCTAAAGCCCTGGTGATGCCATGAAGATAACCACAATCACCTGAATGAATGGCTCTCCCTTTTCCCTGCTGCTCCTTTGCTCAGTGCCCATGGTGGGTATCGACAGTTGTGCACCTGAATTGCAGTTCTGCCCCACAGCTGACTCAGATCCAGCAGGAGCAGTGAGAAGCCACCAGGAGATATATTTTTTTAAACAAGCATGCTTCAAACTCTTTGTTCTCAAGGGATGAGAGTCCCTTTTCTTTGCTGTCCTTACCCAGAGGCGATCACTGCAACACATTTTTTTGCTGTCATGTCAGATTACTCTGATTTCCACCCATTTTCCAGCCTGTTTCAGCATTCTTTTGTCTTCCACAGGTTCACTAGTTCCCAAGATCCTTTTTAGACAACCTAGTCAGCATTTCATGCAGAGGATTTAATTTAATTTCGTGCTGGTATCTCTGATGACCCGTGTTCCCAGGTACTGCCTCTCCTAAACCCCCTCTTCTCTGCACCTCTGAATGCAGGCACCTCCATGGATTTAATCCCTCATCTATTTAATCCCTCATTTGCTTGGATCATTAATTAGGTAATACCCATGGAACCACATGGAACCTGAGCCTTTGATTTCAGTTCTTCACATATTTTTACTTTTTTTTTTTTTTTATAACAATAGGATGGACACATACTAAGTATGCAAAATACATATTCCGAGGAAAAGCCTTGGAAAACATAATGACAATTTTACTAATATCTCTACAGGTAAAATATTCTTTACATGCTGTGCCTTTTTTTTTCTCCATGTAACTGAAAATACAATTTTTAAAAGCAGTGTAGTTTGTCTGTGATGATCTTATATATAAAATACAGCATTACTTTTTGGGCACATTTATGTACTTCTGTAAATGTTAACATGATTTTTTCAAAAAATCCAATTTACTATCTAGCAAAGGACTACATACACTTTGTTGGAGTGCAGCTTCTAGGATCATCACTCTCATCCTCTTCATTTTCAATACTAGTTAATTTTTTTCTTGTCCTTTTTCCTCCCTTCTTTATGAATTCCATAATATGTAGGCATATATAAAAACATATGAAAAAAGAAATTAAAAAGCCGGTGGGCTTGTTAACAAACTCTTTCGACGTGCCATTAAACAAATTTAATTCAGACCTATTACTCTGCATATATTCAGACTTCTCCTGGCAGCCTTTTTGTCTGCCTTTCATTTACAAAACACCATTCCCTCACTGCCCACCCTTTTCCATTTTGCATTAAAAGCTTTCCTTTTAAATAAAGCTTTTATAAAGCCATTCTCTTCCTCAGACGTGTCAGAGTTAGCACAGATTCTGTCCACTGCTTCATTTATTCATGGCCTTTTATGGAGTCTCTCTCTTTCATCTGTACATCTCTCTTTCATCTCTCAATGCCCTTTTAACTCCTTAGGGTAGCAGCAACTCACGCTCTCCCTCTTCTTCCCTTGCTCCCACGGTCATTTCCCTGTGCTTCCCTCGAAGCCGTGGATGCTTCTGAGTGCAAGAAAACCCTCTTTTCCAAGAGGAACTCTCTGACTACATTATCTCTGCTCCCTTACCATTTTGCCTCTGGTATTTCATACCAGGGACTGCCGCAAGCTCAAAGGCACCGCAGCAGGACAGAGTAGGGGACCTGCACTGTGGCTTCCAGGAGGGACAGCTGGCTCCTGGTCACGTCTGCCTGCTGAAAGCAGAGAGCACCAACACCAGCAGCCCCAATGGGCTATAGCTGAGTTTCCCCACTACTAAAGCAAACTCCAGCCTCAGTCAAGGCAGCTGGCAAATGCGAAGAAGACCTTGGGTGTGAGGAAGAAAGGTCAAAGAATGTGAGGAAAGGGGTAAACTGGGGAGATGTTTGGCTAAGTCCCTGCCACACATGCATCTCATGCTTTAAAGTAAATGTAAATCCAAAAGCAGCGTCTGCATGAGCAGAGGTTGGCCTAGACTTTTCTGAGGTAGTACTATTCCTGTGCTTAATTTGTCACAACAAACAGCCCTAACCATGAGAGAGGAAGGACATCAAAATGACCCTTTTGGATGACCAAGCTGTCCCTCATGTGACAGCCACTACCTGAGAGCACCAAGGCTAGGCTTGAGCTACAGGAAAAAATAAGGACAAAAATAATGCCAAAGGAATGGGCTAAAACCTGAATATTATAGCAGGTAAAGCAACTGGAAGTTTTCACTAGTGGCAGATGTGTTCAGATACTTCCAAGAAGTATTTAGAACACAGAAACTCATGCTCCAGCTGAAGTCAGAAGTGAATGAACCTTCTTAAAGTCACACAAAGATTCCTCATTTTGATGTGCAATCATCATAATTTGTTTTTAGGTGAACCTCATCCTTCTGTTAAGGAGTTCAAAACATTTGAATTTAGCAGCACCTTGGCTCCGGTGAAGCTCTGCATATCCCAAAATCTACACTGTGAGAGGCTAAGAGAGCTGGGTATAAAGGCTGGGAAATATTTCACATGTGCCATGATAATTAAACTGTGTTAAAGATCTCCTGTCTTCCCTGTCCCCTTGCCATATGGCAGCACATGCAGGAAGGCTGCATCCAAGCCTGGCTTTTCCCAGTGCCCAAGCAGGGACCTGACCTCCAGGGCTGCACATTTTTTTAGCTCATCTCCTCACAGGCTTGCTCAGCAGGCTAAAGGAACACGACACATTGAATTTTCCTTCCCCTCCCAGATGTGCTTGCTCTGCTATGAAATATGATTTGCCAGCCACCTGTATTGAAAAACATGGGAGAGGGGGAGGAGGATTTTGGTGCAGAGGAAACAGAGGGATTTAGAGCAATGCAATCCTCACAGCCCTGGAGCAGATGACAAATATTGGTCACAAACCACGCAGAGCAGGTTTAGCAATGGCAACTACAGCAAAACCCAGCGAGATTTTTTTAGACGTATCTCAGAGACTGAATCTGATATGAAGAGCTCTGTGCCAGCTCCTGCTGTCTTTACTCTGTTCTTGCCCCAAAAGTCAAAGAGGACATTTCCAACCTCCTTAATGGGTCAAGCCCAGCCTCTTCTGGCTCAGGTGTGCCTGAAAAGACTTGGGATGGAGAAGTTTAGGAAAAACCCAGCCAAAGCCATCCAGTCTATCTCCTGCAGAGGCAAACTCATTCCTTATACTGCTTTAAAAGCTATCTCCTCGGGGTTGTTCACCTTACACTACCAGATACTGAGCAGCAGATCTCATAATCAGAAGATTTTGCTTCAGTTTTCCCTTTCTTGGGGGAAGGAGTATTGCTGAGTATTTCTTTCCCCCCTCCCCCCCTCAACTCTTTTATCTGGGTGTAACTCTTAAGCAAGGCTGAAGCTTCGTGTTAGAGCTGAACCATTTCACAGGGCTCTCCTTTCCCCTGTGACATGGCCAGGCACTCCCATCTCCTCTCTTGGAGCAGATCTGGCAATTAAAGCAAGCACAGAGCGAGGTAGAGCTGATCTGATGGAAAATGCTCCACTGAAAAAAATAATTACTAGTTTTCCACTGGCTCAATGAGCAGAACCAATTCAGGCTCCTGTGGCAGCAGTGCCAGACCTGAAGGAAAGGGCAAGAATAAAAGAGCCAGGGGTGGGATGGGGACAGCTATCAGTTTAACCATAACATAAAGCCACACCTGGGAACAGCTGTAGCATTGTACCTGGACAACCCCTCCACTCCCACACCAGACTATCTCCTTGCCCCAGGGAGACTCCACCAATTGCAACCTTCCTTCACTGCCTTTCAGACAGCTTTAAATTCACCTGCCAGCATAATTTAAAGAGCAACTCCAGGTCAAGGGGTTTAATGAAAGCCAAATGAGTTACAGCACACAACTCCTCACAGGCAGAACATGGGACACAGCCCTATCATTGTCTTACTTATGCCACTCTGGTTCATGCAGAAAGGGGAGCAGTGGAGTAGAAGAAGAAATCAGGCACTAGCTCTTGCCATGCTGAGCTTAAGTTTCCGTGGCAAAGCATCCAGGGGGTTTGTCAGAGAAATCAGCTGAGATGCTGGATTATGAGGTAGGAAACATGTCCAGAGCAGACAGGTAGATCTGTGAGTCACCAGCCTGGAGATGGTAATTGAAGTGTCTCGTGGTTTCAGACACAGTGTGATGTGGTCCAAGAATTTGTCACTCTCCCCTGCCTCCATTTGTGATAGCCTACAGCAGATGTCCCCTCCAATTTTGTCTTTATTTTCCAACCTTTATATTTCTGCATGCGTAGTATGACCTCCATTTCCACCTTGTCCCTCCCCAGTACAGCCTGTGCTTCTGCTGTGAGCCCCCATTTCACCACAGGCCTGATTTCCTGCCTCTCAACCTGCATCCTCCTGTCCAGCTTCATCACCTCCATCTTCCATTGCTATGTGGCCAATACACCATGCAGACCTTAAATCTTACCTCCCGTGGGTTTCTGTGACTATTCCTGACTGCCACTGCAGCCCAGAAAGGGCTGTCAGACAACAAAGTATAAAAGCATCTTCTGCATTACAGGTATCATTAATCAACTGCTCTCATTAAGGAACTGCAAAGATGACTAATCTGCTTCCCCTGTGGGTCAGTGCACCCTAACTGCATTAATCACTTCTTCAGTGATCAGGAGCCCTGAGACAGGCAGTGCTGCCTGCCTGGCTCTGCATTCCTGCCTGCTCAGCAATGCCAAGCCTCAGCAGTGGTGCAGCAGGACACTGCAAGAGGGGAGAGACTCCATCTCAAAGGGAGTGATCAAGCAGCAAATGAGATTAACACAACATGATTTTATGAAGAAATGAAACAAGAGTGGGTATTATGACCTAAAAGAACAGGAATCTAAGCCATCTTGTCTTTCCTTCTTTTTTTTTTTTCTTCTTTCTTATCTTTCGAGATAATATAAGGTATTTCTCAGCATGAAGGACATGACTGCCTGTAGAGAGATTTTGACAACTCCCCTCTGAGTGCTAAAATGCTGTCAGCTGAAAAACTGAGCTGTTTGGGCAAATTGATCCAACTCTGACAGACTTCCTCTCTGTTTTCATGTTTTCTCTCTCAATCAAAAGCCTCCTAAAGAATCCATGTTTGCAGTTCAATGTCAGGGAAAGGGGGAGAAGAGGGGAGATCGTCTGCTTCTGCGGTACTGTTCATCACTGACCTAGCTGGATGGAGAAACATGTGAGAGGAAGAGGAAGGGCTCAGAAGTCTCTTGCATCTCCCCATTGCATGCAGATACAGGGTCTGAACACAACAGTTTCCCTAATTCACATATATAGTAACTGCATATGGACTTTCTGACTGCCACTGAGAACAGAGTCAATACAGTTTGGGTGCAGACACAAACAGCACAGGAAGCTGAGCTTATAGGCCTGAGTTTATCTCCAATCAGTAACAGGCAAACAGCTGGATCAACCCTCCAAAGAAAGCCTTACTGGATTTTTTTTTTTTAATAATCATTAGGAATCATTTTCTCCTTCCTGAGCCCAAAGAAAATGAAATCAAAACATTTTTAAACCTTGTCCCTAGTTGTGAATATATCTGTAACCTTTCTGCATCAGTGACAATTCTGAATACAATTTTTGATGGCCAAATCCTGGGAGCACTCTTACCACTTTATAGCAAAGATTAAGCATGCTCCTGTCACAGTCAGTAAAAGAGCATCTCTTTCTATCACCTCAGTTGGGAACTCCAGATATCTCCAGTCCTCTAAAGTGAAGCAATGCCAAGCAGCCCAGAAGTGCTTTGCAAAGACAATTTGGTGCTTTGTTGTTTCTGCATATAACACTGTTCTATAACTTGGTGGTTGCTGTTGTGCTTATAGGGTCTTTCTCAAGTTTTCTGAGCTAAGTATCAAAACATTGTGATGTTCATTTTTCCTCTTTACCCATCGGAGGAAACCCATGCTTAATGTAGCCAATTTTATTTTTTTAAGACCTGTGAAACAAATTACTGGCTTATAGAATCAGAGAGATTTGAAGTCTGTAGCTTATGAATTTTACTTCTGGTAATGTCAACTATGGACTTTATAAACTTCATTGTGTCCCTTTTCATTCCTTCACAAAGTCAGGAATGACAGAGAAGATTTTACTGTCTGTTCCCTTCATGCTGTCATTCTACACTTATTTATTTCCTCATGGCCAGGGAATAAGAAGTTTGCAATGGGTCAGAAACTGCAACAGCTCACAGACTTCTGAGTAACTATGCACAGAACGTAAGTTCATACAGCCAACATCCACAAATCAGATGTTTCATACAAAATCAAATATAATTTTTTAGCATCAGATATTCTGTATTTGGGACCTGCATTCCTTAAGGCCCCTCAAGCATGTCTCGGGATTATTCTTATCTTAGTTCCCATGGTGTTACTGTAGGCCTTTGGATGACAGTTTTGATTATAAGTTTGCACACTGCCTAGAACAATAAGCTCCTGATTGGTACTCCTTGAATAATGCAAATTAATTCTCTCCTGAGCCTCCCTCGCCCTGTATGAATCATGCTGGATGTCTGCCTTCTGCAAGGGCAGCAGACAGGTCTGCTGGGGCACTGCTCTGTCTGCCAGCACTGGGCAAGGGTCCCGAGGCACTGCCAAATTTCCTGATCCCAAGATTCTAGCTGCATACGTGCAGGGGAAGAGGTTGTTACACTACATCACTTCTGATGTGCCTGTCAGACCCCCCAAAAGACTACAGGAAACATACAGCATGACTGAAAATGAGACCACAGAGTCTGAAAAGTACACCCAAAAGGTTGTGTGTTTCAGCCAAGTTGAAAACTCTTTCAGTTGTTCTCCTTCAGGCTTCTGTTCTTTACAGTAAAATATGCTGCTATAAACCTAATAGCTTTAGTTTATTTTCCTTTACAACAGACAACACTCAAATTGTCCTTAGTCATACATTCTATTGCCTCAGAAACAAAATCACCCAGTATCTCAATGCAAGAGACATATTTTCTTCCCTTTAGACTACAAGCCTTTAATGAATGTACAGATTTACATATTTGCCACCACTTCAAGTTAAACTTCGCCTCCACAAGCTAACCCTTAACTTTGTATTTAAGTTTCTTAAATAATCTCTTTACTGAAGAACTGACAAATCGAAGCTTCAATTATCTGGGCAACCCGGCCTCTTAGCAGGGACATGAAGCTCCTTCTTCACCCTCTTGTGACGTAAGCAAGAAAGGAAGAACACCTGTATTTGTGATTAGGCATCTGACCTATGTGGAATTCTAACTTCTACGGAACTAGCATCACACTGAGTCTCAGTAATGACCACCTCATTGTTTAGGAGCCCAGGATAGATACATGCTTTTTTTTACCTGGATCAAAGAAAGGACACAGCAACCCTGTTTAATCCTTCTTTTGTAGGGTTATATCTAACCACACCCAGTGGCTTTAGGGACACTCAGAGGGAGATTTCTGGATTGGCACCTTGGGATTGAATGCAATATAAGTAATATCAGCCATTCCAGCTCTGATTGACATGATAGTTTCAGGTAACTTTGGTCCAATGGCTTGGTGACTGCTACGACAAGAATTGTGTGTACATAAGCATCTGATAAAATAATATTTTGCTTTCAGTAACTTGCATTACAAACTAGCCCACTTGCTGCAGAGGGATTATTATGCAGTATAATCTGCTTAAAGAAAAGAAATAGAAGAAACAAAGACAGAAAATTTCCAATGTGGAAATACTTGTGACCCCATAATGGCAATGACACCTTCAGAACAGTATAAATTCAGCTTTCAAAATCTAGCTGTAAGTCCTCAAGCAAGCCAGGTGAATACTGGGCAAGCCTCAGCCAAAAGTTCACCTCCCTTCCACAGCCCCTGCGGATGGAGGAGAACGCCACTGATGAAGGTGGCTGTGCTGCTCCCTATGCCAGTCTGCCCTTTCAAAGTGTGTTAAAGCTCCTTGGCACAGGTGACTTCTTTGTGCAGAATTCAAGCTTTCCCTTCAGGGATGTCCTAATTAGAGATGGGTTTTCCTTCTCAAGTTACTGGATTTAAGGAATCATGCTGTTGTTGTTTCCAGGCAAATTAAACAGGAGCAAAGATAGACAGAGGGGAGGAATAGAGGAGGGAAAAAGGCCCCAGGGGGTGGGGAGGTCAGAGGGAAGAAAGGGAGCCATACCCTGATGCATCCACAAAAAGGACAAGAACACCTTCACAGCAGGTTGGTGACCTTGGCATCCAATCCTGTGTCCCTGTGGTCAGGGAGCAAGTCCTCTGAAAGCTTTTCCTTTGCAAGATATCAGACAAAATTCTCCAATTAGTTTCATAAAGATGAGAAGCCAGATTGAAAGCTGTCTGTTATTTGACACAAAGGTGCCTTTCAGGTCAGGATAAGCAGAGGTTTAGAAAACAGGGAGAGATTTTCATTAAACTGTGGGAACAAAAGAAGAAAGAAAAAGTGGAGGGCAATGAAGTATCTGTGCTGTGGATTGAGGGCAAATACCAACACTTTCTGCTTCATAAGATGGATGAAGAGGGCTGCTGGTTGTCCCCAGGTACCCAGTCAAGCTGATTACAAAGGTTACAAATGACTGGAACAAGCTTAGAAAACCCAGGACAACTAAGGAGAAAAAAAAAAAAAAAACTGTGAAAAAGCCTCATTTTTCAGATGTTTGGAATGACATTTCTCAAAAGTCAGTGCTGGGAAGACATTTCACGTTCAATCTCAGGCATGTACAAGTCAGGAGTGGCACCCCAAAATTCTGTGATTACATCCTAGGACTTCTAAACCAAAGGAAAAGAAAGCACACAAGAAATAATAAATATTACAGATTTAGGCTTTTCTTTGCTGTGCCTCAAAGTCTTCAGGACCTATACTTTAATGCTTCTCTTTCCACTTAAAAATGCTAGATGACTTTTATACTTTCTAACATAACTGAAAATCCTGTCATCACAGAGACTCTGGATAAACCATACCTGAGCTCAACAATGCAGTCACTAGTGCTGACAGCCCTGAAGTTACACTTCAGAGGACAAATTGTAGAGCTGTCTCTGTGGAAATTTGTGTATTCTGGAGGGCATTTAGCAAATGAAAGCAAAACACATTCCCAGAAGCCCAAACTCCTGGGGTGATCTGGTAACGAAGTCAGGCTGTTGGACTTGGCACTGGAGCAGATGAGCACTTGTGTGCTGTGTCCTACCAGCTGTGCTGGGATAACCTCTCAAGGAAGTTAGTGATGAGTTGGGCATGGGAACATCACTGCAGAGCCACAGCAGCTGGGCAGCTGCAGCGTGCTTGGATTCATGGCACCTGCGCCAGAGCCAGACGTTTTATAACAGAACTGCCATGTGGCGTGGTGTGCCCAGGACACACACACAGAGCTGCTGAGACAGCTTGAGGTGTTCAGCAGGAGAAATCATATTTGAAACAGCCAGTCAGGTTTTGATGAAACTGGCAATTAAGCAGGCAGGAGCAGCATGCCCTGCGGCTGCAGAGATGACAAGACTAAAGACCAATTCCTTTGGTGGTGCAAATGGCTGCAACTTTGCTGCCTTCAGCAGGGCTGCTCTTTCCCGTGTGGAGCCAGCCCTCTCCAGCCTCAGACAGGACTGTGATATAAACAGTAGTGACCTGCATTCAGCTGGAAAGAAGCCATGGTGCAGGGAGGCAAAAACTGACACTTTACAGGGGTTTGCAACACAGCAATGAGCCAGCAGCAGCACCCATCTTCTATGCTGGCTTCCTCTTTCAAGCTGTTGGTGGCCTCTTTTACTGGGGCACTTGGGCCAAAAGGTGGCCAAACAGATACCTGGTGCTACCCTCTGCCCACCAGTAGCTGGCAAGGGTCTTCAAGCCTATTTATAAAGTTTAGCCCATTTGTGATCAGAAGCTTTTCTGAACTAACATAATACTTTTCAGTGAAATCATGCATCTTACATTTTCAATGGGCACAGGACAAAGGAGAACTTCACAATTCTGTTATAATCTCCCCAAGTCAATGATCATCTACCAAAATTTCACTGAATAGGAAGACTCCAAGATGAAGAACTCAGGACCATTTTAGGTCAGCAGTCCTGATGCTCAAACTTTAGCTAAAAAAATTGTCAAAGGCAAATTAATGCATTGGAAAGATCAGAACTGATCAGTATGCTTAACCAAAGGATAAGCTGCTGACAATAATTGTGTAGTCAAACTTTGATATCAACAAAAACTTTGTGCTCTGGACCACACCTAGTTGCAGACTAAAGGTCCAGAATTCAATTTAAAATACCATGAATGCAGCACTAACATGCACAGAGAAAAGCAGGTGATAACCTTACTATGGGATACAATGAAATGAGAAAATCTCCTGACTGTCTGAAGATGACTTAGATGACTGGGTAACAGTAAGCATCCAAGCACTCAGGTGAGACTGCAGTTGGAAGAGGAGGCCTCCACAATATGAAATGGAAAAGCAAGCTCTTAGAATGGCAGAAAATTCAGAAAGAAATTCAGCCCAGCTCAAAAAAGATCTGGATCTGGGCCTGGATCTATTCCTGTCTCTTATGCAGAGAGATACCCCAGAAAAGCACCAAGGGTGATTTTTAACTGAAGTCCTCTGTGCTTAGCTCTCACAAAAAAAGGCCACCCTGACAGTTAACTCCAGTGGCCACCTCTCTGTCATCCTCTACCCCTGGCATGTGACATTTTCCTGTGTGTTTCAGCTCCCTTAGCTGAATGCGCCCGACCATCAGAAAACCTGGCACATGATGCACTCCCTGCTAAATGCCAACCCCTCCATTCCAGCCAGGAGCTGAATCTCAGCCCGAGCATCTAGCAACACAAATGAAACACAGAGCTTCATCTCAGCAGATAAATAAACACTGGGCAATCCTAGTTAACTCTGGCTTATCAAACACAGCCAGGGTGAAGCACAGAGATCTGCTCCCTGTGCACAGCTAAGGCACTGATTTTTATATAGACAAATATATCACCACTAGGCAGAGTTGCAAAACATATCCTAACATGAGATTTATGAAGATAAAATACTCCCTCCCAGAATTTCAAATAAGTAAATCACCCAGTAATTTGCTTGGCACGCTCACTCCTTTTTCTCCTGAGGCAAAATGCAGGATTTTTGATTCATCTTGCTACCCAGTGGTCAGCAAACCTAAGACTCTTTGGGCAGTCCAGCAAGCACTGCCCAGTCTTTCCAAAATTTCCTACTTGCAGATGAAAGTTATGAGCTATGAGAAACATAATTTCATGTAGGTAACAGACATGATATAGCCAAAGGGATAGCTAGAAAAGCAGGGAATATTCCTAGTTACATCCCCTCTAGGTAGATAATCTACAGTTTCCCTGCTCTGACTAAAAATGCAATGAGTCAAGGATACAAGGATCAAATCAACAGCACATTCTTCTGGAAAGGCTGAGGGGCCATAATGTCAGTCCAGACCAGAAAAAGAACAGGTCAGAAAAAACTGCTCACCAAAGGAAATTATGACATGCAGGGATCTATTCTTATTATAACCTGGAAGAAAAGACTGCAATTTAGAAAGGATTGAGATTGTCACAAAATATTGACTCAAAGGCCATCAAAAGTTTCATTTCCTTAAAACTGATTTTTTCTCCCTCCCCGCCCCCTTGGGTAATACTGAAATGTTTTATGTTTAAATGTACAGTTTTCTACATCTAATCCCCAGGGTGGCATAAAAAACCTTCAACCTTGATAGAGGAGGAGGAGGTTGAGAGCAGCAATGCCCCAACTATTGCCACCTGGCCAACTCCTCTCCAGCCTGCGAAAATCTGTCCCTGAATTTCCATCAGGCTGATGCTCTTTTCTTTTCAAAACCATGTGTGTACTTGGAAATATCAGAATCTGCAAATTACTGCCTAACAAATCCAGACAGTCTAACTGTGTCAGAGTTAGAACTGAGTCTTTGCTTCACTAAAAACTACAGGAATTTTTTGCCTAATTCTGGGACCTCTCCATTCCCTCACAATCAAAGCTGCCCCTCTCTGGTCTGGTCTAGGCTTTTTTCCTCTCCTGCTAAGCTTGGTATTGGCCAGCTGATGCTGTCTGACAGAGCCAAGGACCTTCACTTCTCTGCCAAAGCTCAAGTAGTCTTGCCTAGAAAAGAGGATCCTATCAGACAGAAAATAGATAAAGGGATAGAAATATATCAATTCCTTATATTGCATTTGGAGTGATGTGCAAAATCAAATTAATTAGGCCTGCATAATATCTTGATGTCTTGAGTCAGGGAAGCCTATCAGATGTTTATATCTATGTGAATTGCCTGGGACAGCTTCATCCAAGGAGAAAAAAACCCTCCTCTGTCCCTGTCTTCTGTGAGAACAAATGTGTATTTAGCATGAAAATCCTACTTTTTCAAATATATCTCATCAACATACAAGTATCTATCTATACACCTAAAGTGAGCACAGCACTATTGTTAAAAGTGCTCCCTGCAGCAGTAGCTTCACACAAGTCTGCACTCAATGTTTGATTTCAGATACAAGATGAACAGCAAACACACCCAAATAAACATCTCAGAGATGCAGGCATGGCTTTTACCAAGTCAGCAGCCACAGGCCCTCCAGATGCCTGAGAACCTCCTCATAAAAGTGAGGCAAGGTTTTTCTGGGAACATGGCCACTGACTTCAAGTTGGCCTTTTAATCTGCTTAATTTGACGAACAGGGCTAACCTTGACCTGGAAGCCCATGCAAAAGGCATTAATGTTTTTCAATAAGTCATGAAACCAGGTATATAAAAATCTAAGTAGACAAGACCAATATTTTCTTTAACGCTCTGGAATTGCCTAAAATATTTTTTAATAATGGGATCCAGTTTTCAGGCATTCAATACAACAAATTTTATGTTGTTAATAAACACATTTGTCTAATGAATATCTCTTGGTAAGCTTGCCTGTAATTCAGGAAACCCAAGTGTAGCCAAGATAAAAATATGCACATACTAAAAGCTGAAATTGAAGAGGAAAAAAAAATCAATTCAAAGTTAAATTACCCATCTTAAATTTCGTATAAAGGCTACTAGAAATACTAAGCTCTTGAACTTCAATTAATCTCTAGCAATTAAGCCAGAAGGGAAAAAGATTCTTCAGAGTATCAGGAAGAGGAAAAAAAAAAAAAAGGAAAAAAAAAAGCTTCAAAGAGCTCATATCAGCTTTGGTAGGGATGTCATCATCTCTTAAACTCCCATTCATGGCTCTGTTGGGCTGATTAACTCATGCTTGTCCTAGACTCCTCTGGGTTTCTTTTTTCCAGGCATCCGTGTGTGACTGCCTGCTTGTGTGTGGCATACATTTTCCAGCTTCACTTCTCAGGGATTAATTGGCAGAAGTGTTTGTCATGGTTAAATAGTTTTATTTAATTTGCACTGTGTGAAGATATTTCAGCAAAAGGGGAAAATAATCAAAATTTAATTGCTTTTCCCCCCTGTTATAACGAGAAACAGTTGCATTCCTTGGAGACTCAGCTGGGGAATAGACCATTACTTAGTTTTATTGTTAATATACAATAATAAGAAAAAAATAGTAATTTTTAAAAATCAATAATCAATCTCATGCAGTAGGAGAGTGACAAGCCCAGCACAGCTAAAACAGATTTATATAATCAACAGCTGAAGTTTATAAAGATACTGAGGGGACAAGAAAATGTTGACACCATTTCAGGAAACACCCAGAGGACTTTGTTACAGGTTTCTAAACAAACAAAAACTTCCTAAATGCCTCAAGGATGTCACTTCAATCAGTCATGCCAGCTATTGCAAGTATCACCTTTAGTGACTGGCCAGCGTCTGTGCCTCACAAGTTAAAGGATTTCCTAACACTTGACCACCTCTCCTTTCTTCTAATTTCAGGTAAAATTATTAATTTGTTTTCTGTGGATTGCAAGTGGAAAGAAAGGCTGCCTTAGCCCTCCTCTTCCCTCATTGTCATCTTTCCTTACATACTGCCTATCAGAAAAGGGCCCAAAGGTTTCCAGGGAAGATGAATTAGAGAAATGCAGTGATGCATGTCATGTTTTTTATGATTATTCCTTTGGCATATTGAAATCAGCTTTCAAATTGAAGTAGGAAGAGGACAACCAGGTCATTGTAACAAGAGCTTCATTTGGAGAGGACCTGCTTTTACAACTCTGGCTTTACTCCCTAAAGAAAAGACATTCCTCACTGCTCAGTGTTAACCAACTGAAGGAAACTTCACATCACTTCCCCCTACCCTAGAAGACATCACAAGGAGGAGATTTAATGAAACACATAGGGGCCATGGTTCAGCAAGGTGGTGCTTGACACGTTGAAGGTACAAATCAGGTTGCCTGGAAACCCACAGCCCAAAACTCCCACTGGCACTGTCCTATACCAGCTAGCCTCAACGAGAATTTGCAATAATTTTGGCTAATCATAATAAATTCTGTTTGGTTACAGCTTATGTTTACTCTGCCAAGAACGTTGTGGCGATGACTTCCAAACATGCACAGGACCATTATGGTCACAAATTCTTCTGTAAAGGGGAAGAGAGGACTTCCCTAGCCTTCCTGGATACATGCCCACCCTCACACTGCTCAATCTAACAAAGCCACAGCCTTGATAAAGCCTCTCTCAGGTGGTCATTAACCATAAAGAAATGCCTGAAGGTGAAGTTTATCCAAAGTATCGCAAAACATGGTGTTTAAAGGAAAAAAAAAATCATATTTCAATTTGAATTAAGGCAGTGATGAGTGCAGGAAATTTATGTCTGCACATTAAGAAAATCACAACCCCTTTCCACCAGAATTTCCCAGTATATCTTGCCATGAAAAAACTAGTGTTAACAAGACTCTTAACACAATTAATTAATTACCCAATTACTTCTTGTATCCTCTACAGTTAATTTCCTTGCATCATCATCTTTTTTTACAGTACACTCCTTTAAAAAGAGTGTGGGAAACAAAACCAGGAAAAAAAAAGACAAGCCAACAATCAGAACTCCCATTTGGAATTGAAAAATTCAGTACCTTATGCAAAAACTGCTGGAACAAGGTTTTGCCCTTTCCCATGGACAGATGTTGCCATCAAGAAGAAAATTATAACTTGATGACGAACTCCAAGGTTTAAATGTCACTCCCTAGCACTCAGGTTCAAACAAAAATGGACTTGGCATTAAGAGAGCAGTATGCAAGCTCTGCAGACTGGTAATTTCTTTTACTCACAAAACAGAGTTTACACACACATTTAGTGGCACTCATCACAAAGTACACATCTGAAAGCAAAGGCTTTCTTGATTTTAGTGCCCAGAAAGCTATTTTCTCATTGCTAGTGAATTATTTGCTATTTTGGTCTATTCAGGAATTTCCCACTTCAGTAACAAATTTCTAAAATCTTAAAAAAAAACAGAAAAAAAATCAGACCTACCATTAACTCCCATAGAAAGCAACCTCCAGAGCACTGTCTGAGCAAGGTCCAGAGAGTACGACTCAAGAAACACATTTTTACCTTTTTATGGATGTTGCAATCATAACATTTATAATGCGAATGTTATTTTCCTTCTTAACTGAGGCAGAGTGTATCCAACCAAGAAGAGCACTCAGTGAAGTGAGGCACTGATTGTCTGGGTGCCTTTCTGGAAGGTACACTTCAGTTAAAGTCAAGTCATTAGGCTCAGCAGAAGAGGAAGCGGATGAAATCCAATCGAATGCATTACAGAGGTCAGACTAAATGAGCTAATGGTCCCTTCTGGTCTTAAAAAATCTATTAATCTAATTTAATTCTCTGTTCTACTCCTCATACCAGAGTCAATTTGAACTCATTTATATGAAAAAAAAACATTACAACAGCCCTACACAACACTGTGTTCTGACCATGCAGTTTTAGGCTACCCAAAAGCTTAATTTACTCCCCACTGAGCTCAGGAGGAGGCTTGATTTACCCATAAAGAGAACTTACATTTACAAGCAAGGCACCAGCCACAAGCACCTCTCCCAACAGAATGTTGGAGGAATGCTCACCTTAAACTCTACAAATCAACCAGACACTTGCCAGAGCACTCTCCACCTTGGCTTGGTTTTTTGGGTGATGGCATCCTTCACTCAGCCTGATACTTGCCATGGAGAAGAGCACAACGCTTCTTTCAAAAAAATCTGTTCCAGTCATCCCAAGGATATTTCTTGTGAAAAACTTGTAACACACTCAATATTGCATCAAGAAAATACTTGGCAGTTACTGTCCAGTGAGAAAACCATGCACTTAGGAGGAGAAGGCCAGAAATATTCCCTGCTGTTAATGTTACCAAGGTACTCAATATGCTCCTATCAAGCAAATCAATTTTATTATCTCTCCTCCTCCCCCCCAAAAAAAAAAAAGGAAAAATTTCTCTTTTTTTTTTCTTTTCTTCTTCATGCACTTTTCTCTCTGTATTTCCCTCCTCCTGAAGCCTCTGTGTTCATATTACCATCACCAGTCATTTGCTTAATTTGGCAGTACAAGAGTGCAAAGCAGCACATGAATCCAGGCTGATCTACCTTAGTGAGCCACAGCATCCTCCAAGCACACCTTGGATAGAGGGAATAATTTAACACAGAGGAGCAACTGAAGGCCAGTACGTGGGGACTCACAAAAGCTTTTCTTCACATGGTAGGTTGGAAAGATCTTAGGAGTGGGGTAGAGACTTCATCTCTGCTGGCATGTCTATACTTGATGTTGCCTTTACTTTTTCTCTCTGCCTGCAGCGTAGACAGCCCTTCCCCTGTCTCTGTCCCAAACATCAACAGATGAAAAAGAACTGCAGAGCTGCCTAATGCCTCATCTCTCCAGTGGTTGTGTTAATTTATTCCAGCTATTTGAGGGAAGAATGAATGGCACCCCAGTAAGCCAGCTCAAACTGGTAGAAAGGCAGCTGATTTTCCCATCTTCTGTCATGACCACTGTATAACTTCTATACTTTAGCTCTGATGTTTCTTTGGTTTTTTTTCCTCCTCCCTTTTGAGCCCCAAGTAGGTGGTACTTTGTGAAAACAGATCCGAGGAGCTATGTAACATAAAACAGCTGGTTTGCCTCTTCAGTGCCAGTCTCTTCAAACTGAATCCTGTATTTTAGTGAAGCTTCCCCTAAGTCCTGTTTCCTCTCAGCACATTTTAATCAAGCAAAAATCCTATTTACAGTGAAGAAATCCCATTACAGCGAACAATCATGACATTGTTTTCTTGGACACATCTTGTTACCTAAGCCTTTATTGTCTCCTTTGCCTTCCAATCACGAGCACACCCTTAAAAAATAACCTTTTCAACTTTAAAATGTAAGGCAGATATTGCAACCTAAATTCATATGGATAGTCACCATTTTTTCCAGCTTACAATTTATATATTCTCTTTGGATGCTTCAGACACAAATCAGGAGGTCAAAGGGCCTCTCACTGGCAAAATGCAATTCCTTCCAGGGCAAACAGCAATCCACTGTTTGCAGAATTACTCCTGAAGCCTCTAGGCCAAATTCCCACCAGCTTCAGATGATTTATCTGAAAAAAAGTTGAGCTGAAACTCTTCTGGGATTTTGTCCCTGAAAGTTTTTCAGTTTATCAGCCTTTACTTTTGCACACCTGGTGGACTCACCTGAAAGAAATCAACACTTCTTGATTTTTTCACAACTTGACTCTCTTGCTTTAGCATAGTTTGAGAAGTGCTTTGAAGTGCTTACTACTTCTATCTTTCCTTAATCTGTGCTCCCTTCATGGCTAGTCCAATGTCTCCCTGAATGTAGATATCTTCAAACTAGCTACCAAGATTCTTTTTTGCTCCTTCAACTTAAATTCCCTTACTATCAGTAATCAATCCAATCCAGCCCTACCATGAGAGTTCAGCTGGATTTATGAGGATAATGCTGACCCTTCCATTCCTCAGACATGCCTTGGGTATGTCAGTACTTCTTATCAGCACTGATATACCTCTGGAAAGTTGACTTGCTGCTGGATCTGAAGGATGGGGACCTACCAAGGACAGCACCACAACTGCTCTTTAAAGCCTCCCCTTAAAAGTTCAGTAATTTTGTAGCTGACTCCTGAAGAGCTTCTTGCCCTTCTTTAACTCGAGAATGAAGGCAGAAAGAAGGGCATCCAATGCCTCCCCTGTTTGCTTTGGCTCTAAAGCCGAATATGGCAGGGCATCCCTATCTGCTTTCCCAGTTAAAAAAAAAAAAAAAAAAAAAAAAAAAGAGGAAAAAAGAAAACCTGGCATAGCAGCACTGAAGAGTGCTGGTGGCATCTAAGAAGTTAATTAGCAACATTGAACTAGACTTTAGGAGACGAATCTTAATAAGTGTTGCTAAAAATACTACACTAGTCATTTCCAGAACAAACACAATCAGTGGCAGACGAGGGAGGAGAGCAATCCAGACCTGTGAGCTACAGTGGTGGAGGTATTTTCAGTGGGGAACAAGGATAAAGGCTGCTCATTTCAAAAATGCAGTAGCAAAAACCAAATCCAGGATAACTGTGTCCCAGGCCAGGCTAGTGGCTCTGCAGTCAGGCCATACCAGAACTACAAGGAGCAGAAGTGTTTGCCCCACACAGGGCCTCGACATGCACAGATGGGACCTGCATTGAGAGGGCACTGCCTTGACAAAAAGCCTGGCACATTATAATCTTGGTTTGGGCTGGCAGGAAAGGAGCTGGCAGAGGCAACAGCTCAAAAATGGAACGTCCAGGAGTCTCTTGGGCTAAACCCCCAAATGCATGCAGACCCCCATCATTGCACACAAGACAGCTAAATAAGCTAGCTAAGGGATAAATGATGGACTAATCACTAAAATCACGTTTAAAAACTCAGCACTCAAAGGCTGTCTCTAGTACACAATGTAGTCCCTTTTTCCTGCAAAAAGCAGCCTTGGACATTTGCTATGTGTCACCTCTTGCTCCCTGCTGCTGGCAAACAGCTCTAACCCAAAGTGCTGGCACATTCACAGCTGGGTTTGGTGCTAAGTGGACTGATAAGCCATGGCTGAGGTCAGCATGACTCAGTGGTCTCGGACTCAATGAAATAACAATTAATCACTACTGAGGCCGATTCCTCATGTTGAGAAGCTTGCTGCAGAAGAGGAAAAGCCACTATCCTTCACTGGCAGTTAATGCTTTTTTTTCCTATGCAATCACCCCCCTATCTGCATCCAATGCTTGCTGCCAGAAACAGCTGTCTCAGCTTTTCAGACACGTTCTTGGCAAGGTCCTTTCCCCCTCACAGTGTTTGACAGGATTATGAAATGCTGAAGCCTCAGGCCTCCTTTTGTTTTGAAGCTTAAAAGTGAAGTTTTAGCTAAATCATTTTGTCTCTTCCTGCCCTTCCCCTACTTCAACCATCCTGGCTGCCCACCAGCCCAGTCCCCAAGCACTCCCACGGGAACAGGACCCCAGCCCATGGACATTGGCAATGGCAGCAGCTGACCTAGGAGGATACAGCAGTATCCCAGTTTAGCTCATGGATGGGTTACCATTTTCTGTATCATTTTCTCAGGGTGGTTTAAGCAGGTGCCTCAGAGCAGGAGCAGTGAGCTGAGCAAGAGGAAGGCTGCTCCAACTCTGGTAATGTTATCTGCTGTTCCACGGTGGTTTTATTTAGGAAAGAGGAGCAACCACATATTTATTCGTACTGACGAGACACTGAAGTTCATCCCACTGTGCTAACCAAACAGTATTAATATTTATAACATGCTCTGCAAAGGCAGAATTTTGAAGCTGAGAAATATTACACTTTTTAAAGATTTTTTGTGAAATGGTAGACAAAAGAGCTCAAACTCCAGCTTTCCAGACAGAAAGCAGAAACCCCTTATTTCAGAAGTTTAGTGTGGTATGGTGCTTTTTGATCATTTTCTACTCAAGCACTGCTTTACAAAGAGGGCAAATTTAAAACAGGATAAAAACTAAGAGACAGACCAGGCCTCAAAATGGAGTATGAATGCAACACTGTCCTCCTGTCCCTTCGTGCTTAAGGTACTGTCTGCCCAACAAACGTAGGCTGAAACACCTGCTTTGCTGTAAAAGATGTTCTGCTTTTTTTCACCTCCAAACTCAGACATCCCTTTGTGCCCGAGATAGCAAAAAGGGACTGAAATATTCATTGACTAAATGGATCATGAATATGTGGACAGATATTGGTGGATAAAAGTCAGGGCTCCAGTCGCACTACAGGTTTAGCAGAAATTTCTGAAAGCAAGAGCTCATCTCTCTGAAAGCCTCCAGCAGCACTGTACAACCAGCAGCTGTCACTGTAAGCAATGAGCAGGAACAGGAGTGAGAGAGTCAGGGATGCTCCTAGGTGGGAGGAAAGCTACTGGAAAGTAAACACACAGGAGAAGCAGCAATTAAACACACAGCAGCTCCCTAAAAAATGGCCTTTGTCCACCAGGAGAAACTGCTCATCAGAAACACACAGCCGGCCTTTTAAAAATGCAGCCCGGATTCAACTTCAGAGATAGCAGACATGGCTTATCACAATGGGTTCTCGGAGCGATAGCAGTTCATATCCTGTGCACAAGTGGGATTTAAGATCCTGCAGCACTCGTGATGCCTTCCTGGGCAAGGAAGTCGGGCATCGGAGGCGAGCAGCGCAGGAAGCAGCTCCCAGCTACACATGAGCAGGAGAGCTTTGAAATGTTCAAGTTCCTCTGCCCACTACCCACATAACTCAGCTGTCAAAGGAAAGGCCTCAGATTTATGATGTGAAAATTACGTTTTAACGAGGTGTCATATGTGTTTAAAATCCTTATTCATCACCATGCTGCAGCATCTTTTACCCAAGACACAAATGCACTTAATTAGCATATTATAAGGACAGACTGTTCACCTTATCTGCGTTGTGAAACTGCTTCAGGAAGAAAAAACACCAAACTACCCAAACAAACATCCTGACTGAATAAAATACTTACAATCACATGTCAAGAGAGCATCCCACAAAACTTGAAAAAATGTGGAAGATAAAAGTTTGACATGCACACTTTGGGGTTCTTAAAATGTCACATATATCCATGCAGTTTCTGTATCACATTTGATTACCAGAATGGCTCTCCACAGTGTTAATATGAAACACGCAGAAGCCACTGAAGCACATTTAGGCTGTATTAGAAGTTCTACAGATCATATCAGTATCTTCCTTATGTATTGGGCATATTTATTTATTAACTTCACACATCCATGGAGCAGCCCATATGGTAATGCTCGGGTCTCCTGGACATAATTTAAAATACCTTCTTGAAAATAGGAGATCTGTGTGTCCCATGTCACTGGGAATGGTTGCTGGGACACCCAAAGCCAAAATATGCACAAAGGGATCCTTAACTTGGTCCAAGTTCTTCCTTGGACTTCTCTGCTATGGGATATGCTTCAGTCCCCACTTAAGCACCCAAATGCTCAGTCAGCATATCCTGAGCCCTGGCAAGAGCTGCTGGCACCAGGGCACCTCATACATTTAGAAGACAGAACTTGTGGTCTCTGTGATGGCCAGGAACCCCTGGCTGGTGTCCAGGCAGGAGCTGTGCCGGCTCAAGGAGGTGCTGAGGCACAGAACCAGGAGATGTGGGTATGCAAGCAGCACAGCACTGGGAAGCAGGATGGGAGCACTTCACCTTTTTGGAGAGGAAAGTTTGTTGATCTTGAGCTGATTTGCACAGAACGTATCACAAGTGAGTGGTGATTTAAACAGGTAACTCTAGTGAATATCAACTGATTAGGTTGCAGAAAATTTTCATCTTGTTACTACAGCCTTCTGTTTGCCTCCCTGCATATGTCTGGTAGGACACATAATAAAAAAATAACCTGAATACTGTTCTGGGTTTAACTTGTTGAAGAATGAGAAGAGATGCAGAGCTATCCTTACTAGCACTTCAAATTCACAAACACAATAAAAGCTACAAAGAAATAACCCAAAACCTCAGGAGCATTTATGAAGAAGCATCCTCTAAAAAGCTCATTTTTAGGCCAAACAGCACAAAGAAAATACACTTCCAAAGGCTTTTGGTATCTTCAAGTTCACTTCTTGAGGGCAGACACTGATGATAGGCTTCTTGGGACTTGCAGGCACTGAGGAGTGTTTGCTTTCAAAACCACTTTTGGGATAAATGAAAACAAGCCCAGACAAAAGGGGGGGGGAAAAAAAGAGCAGGGTAAAATCTTAAAATGCACCTTTTCTCATTTCTGACAAAAAGGAAAAGTTGGGTTTAATTCCATCAAGAAGCTTGCATTGCTTCAAGATCAGCTAAAATCAGCTTTTAGCAATTCAAAATATTTTGTTTTCTGTGGTAACGTTGAGCACAGGAGCTCCAGGATCTGACATTCATTCTCTCCAAGGAGTAAAAGCTCATTTTTTAAAATAGTAGGTGAGAGAGGCTCTGCAACAGTGAAGATCTCAAATATGCTCCAAACCTACATGCACAGATCTTTAATTAAAAATCACAGAAAATGCTTCCACATTGTGAACAGCAAGAAGATGCAAACCCCGCCTTTCCTATAAATTAAGAAACTCCTGCCAACTCCCAGTTTCTCTGAACAGTTTGGGAAAAGACTGGAAATAGTTGATTCTAGGTGAACTGCAGTCTCCAGAAACTGTATTTTATTTTAGTTATCCCTGAAATGTATGATGCAAGCGATTTCTAATTGGTTACTGGCTATTTAAGTAGTCAAATATTTCACTTTTCTTGTTATGACCAATTTTTGCTTTTAAGAGCTCTTCTAAAACTTCACCCTTAATTGTTTTTTAACAACCCATATGTTCAACCCATCAATTTTACAATCCTTCTTTTATTTTCTAATTAAGCTGATATTGTTTACAAATTTTGCTACTCAAATTGTAACACCATGGAAAATGCCTGCATTGAACATGTCTCTAATACAAAGAAACATTGATGATTTTTGAAGAGAGACACATGTCCACAGTCCACTCCATTAAAAAAAAAAAAAGAAAAAGAAAAAAAATCTAAACAAATAAAGATTTTTGATTTGGTATTAAACCAAATAAAAATATCCTGGTTCTTCATTGTTTTCCCAGCATTGTATCAGCTTCAGTTCTCACTCTTTGGTGGAGGAGCTGGGTTTAAGCCAACTAGATATTTAGTGTTACATTGTGTTATTTAGTGTTATGTAAAGCAATGCAGCATGAAATTTGGTGCTAACCCAAAAAATGGGTTGCACTGAACTTGGAAGAGAAAGCATCATGCAGACCTGGTCTCCTGGCTCCTCTCTGCAAAAAAAGCCTGATTTCAAATAACTATTTGCTCACCTGTTCAACTCAAAATCAGTGCTTCTGTTTCTCTGTTTTATCAAAAATTGTTCCCACTAATCAGGCTATGTGGGTAACGGAGCAGTAAACTCCCTTAGTGAAGTTTTTTTTCTTGTCTTTGAAATGTCTTGGCCCATCCAAGTTTCCTCATCAAAAAATTCAGAGCAGACCTCTCAAAAATCCTCTAAACTTGTGAAATGGTGAGGTAATGGGATTCTTATGCAGTTTTGCCAGAAAGGAAATACTGACAATTCTCAGAGAAGAAAACCACAGGTAAAATTCAGATTTTTATCCATATTACAAAGTTTTGTACAAAATTTGCACACAGGGAATGTCAGACAAGGCTCACCAGATTCCCTGACACCAGATTAACTCTCTCATGCTCACCATTCAAAGGTAAGAACTGCTTCAGCTTCCTATCTCAGGCACTGGGGGATTTTAAATTCTCATCCAAACCAGAGTGAGTGGCTTCAAACCAGAGTGACACAAAGATAAATCAAATTCTTGCAACTCACAGGCTTTCAGCCCCCTGCAAGGTTTTCATCTACTCTCCCATTTCACCATCTTACACTGTGAAAAAAGGAGAACAATTTCCTTTCTAATAGAATTTTTTTCCTTATTTTCATTTTTTCACTGATTAAAGCTTTTTTTTTTTTTTTTTAAGATGCTATTACTGGCAATAGTCACTACATGACAAAGTGCCAGCAAAGAGTCCATTATAATACCTGGAAATAATTCTCTAAAAAGGAAAGAAATTCTGTGAAATGGAAGGGATGCAACTCATTTCCGCTCCTTGGGGATAACCAATAGCTCACAAATTGCTCTGCTTCACCACCCAAAAAGTACATGCTTGTCTTTAGTTAGGAGAAGGAGAAGTATTACTTCATTTTTCACTCATCTGAGATCTTGCAGAGGTCAACATCATTGAAAATATCTCTACTCCTTAACAATCATTCAGCTCTTGTTCATCTGCTTCTTCAAGATTTTCTTCTCCCTGTCCTTACATTTTTGTAAAAAACTCACAATTTCACTGCCAGTTTACTACTTTCATTCCAGCCCTCCCCAGATTTTCATACCCACAATTTCTTTCAGCATCTCTTGATCCATTTTCATTTTATATGGGTAACAGGCTGCACACAGGAAAAGAAAATCTCATCAACACAAACCTTTTCACTTCTCTTTTGCAGTCTAAAGCCTTGAATCCACTCACCCACTTTCAAGTTCCTTACTTACTAAAGAAATGTTTCAGAAAAAGCCATGTTATGGATTGAATACTTTACTGTCCAAATTATATTAATTCTGCCTTTTCTTTTTTTTTTTTTTTTTTTTACTTTTTTAGCCTTTCAAAGTACACAGTCCACCACAGGAACTACCTGATACTATGACTACATCACTCTAGTAACAACCATTTAAAACCACTGAGCAAATCCTGTTTGGAAATTCTTGCAACATCATACAGCTTGACCACAGTGCAGGCTGTCTTGTTACTAGTAAAGTGGTAACTTTATAATTGCAAAATGATGATGGAGTTGATAAAGGTAAGGGAATATACATAAAGTAACTATCAGCACAATTTCTAACAGGAAAAAAGGTGGAAAAGCTGGGAAACCTCGGGGCATGGGGTCAGATGATCCTCTAAGATAAAGTATAGCAAGTCACAGTAAATCATGAAATGCTTTAAAAAAGAAAGAGAAACTTTAGAGAAAATAAAGCAGGAATTTAGAGGATTTTGTTTATTCTCTGCCTGACTCCAGACACACACTTGTGGGTGCATGCTCGCATTTTCAACTAGGCTCAGCTTCTCTAAAAAGATAAAACTCCCCCAGCTTAATGAAACAAAGTAATTTAAACTGGCAGGCAGTTTTCCTCCAGCTGTTTGCAACAACAACATCTTCCATGCTTTGTTTTGTCAAAATTCCTGCAGAAGGGAAAATGATCTGATCATGTACAAAAGAAATTCGATTCAGGAGAAAAGACTGCTAACCCCTGTGAATAAAAGCATGGGCATTTGGAAACTGTTTCAGACTCCTTATGTGTAAACACTCCTTCATCCACTTCATTTCAACTAAGGCCAAAAAAAAATCTGCACCTATTAATGTTTTAATAACCATTATAGGTCTGTGGTGGTGCTTTATTTGCAGAAACTCAGCCAGATCAGTAACACAGGAGTGTACTTCAATTTTACACAAAAATAAATCTTAAAATAAAAACAGAAAGATTTTTGGTTTGGTATTAAATACCTTACCTGCTCTGCTGTCCAGGGGCCCAAAATCCAAGGAGTATTTTACAACGTGATAGTTGTTCCATACATACAGGAGGTTGTCCCGGGGATTATAATCCACAGCAGCGATGTACTGGTAGGAGTTTGGAAAGGGCACATCCACCATGCTATCCTTGCTTTGGTCAGTGTTATATATGTAGTCTATTTTATTCCCTGTGGCTTCATTGTCGTCATCTTCGTACACAGACTTCACCACATATAAAATCCCACAGATCATGAAGGCATTAGAAGCTGACCTCTTGTCATAGGCAGTATCCCACGTCCCTTCGATCCTTAACGTGTAAGGGTTCAACTGGCTAATGACTATTTTGCCATTGTTTTGTTCTGTTGCATAGATTACCCAGAGCCCGTTCTCATCCACGGCCAGGTCTATGTCGGACTTGCCGCCCCAGCGGTAGGGAGAGGTGTCGTGGTAGTTGGCGTTGGCTATGATTGCCTCCCCGCTCTTTATCCTGGTCCGCAAGTCAAACTTGACGATGTTCCTGGTCCTCTCCTTGTTGAAGAACAAAGCCCCGTCGTACACCACGAACCCCGTGCCGTCCACCCGGTGCGGGAGCTTGTAGGTCGTGGTCGGCCTCCCGGCGATGAAGTCGTCCTTGGAGGAGTATTCTGTCAGTGTGTCTGTCCGGTACGGCGTCCAGGGCATGTAGTAGATCTTGTCAGAGGCCTGCAGAGGGTCCTTGCACCAGGCACCCGACTGGTGGTCAGACTCGAATAAGTGTTCGCTCTGGTAAACTCCTTTCAGCAGTCCAGGGCAAAGAAAAACTGTCGTAGGGGAGAAGAATTTAAAAGAAAAACGGAATTAATGACGGTTCAGGGGTGGCTGGCCCAAGCATGTCAACAGCCTCTAGTCCCAGAGCAGAGGACACTCGTGATGAGAGGAAACCCAAGAGCAATGCCTTGTAGCTGGAGACTATCCTTCCTGCCCATCAAATATCTGGAACAAGATCTGCCCCACCAAACTGGGGTTTTCCCCCCACCCCCGCTTGTTCTATCAGCTGTGGCTCGTTTTCTTATTGCTTTTCAAATCTATTTTTACATGTATACTTACTTGGACCACTCGTTTTTGTAAACTCTGAAATGAATATGTGCCCCCAAAGGATTTCTGGGTTTGCATTTCCAAATGATATTGTGCAGTGAATCTGTACCTACTAGGTGAAGGGCTAAATTCCGAGGGAATTGATCCACATATTTATTTGAACAGCCCACAGAAGAGTGGCCTAGAAATGGAAATAAGAGAAAGAAATTCCCATCCTTACAGCCCAAGCGATATTAAATATTTAAAGGATACCAATAGCAAAGCAGAGGTGAATCCCTTAGCAACTCAGAAGAGCATTTAAAGCGAAGGGAGTGTTGGGGGGAAACACCCATCTGGAGTATAACTAGGAATGAGATTTTCCAAGCTGCTACAGGACACATGAAACATGCAGTCCACACAATTAAAAACGAATGACATATGGATGCTGAAAGGAAAAGACAAGGAAGAAAGGAAGAAAGGAAAGAAGGAAGGAAAAGAATAAAGTTTGCTGGAGAGGAACCCAATGTCTAGATTTTAATCAGTTAAAAAATGTCCTGTTAAATATAGTAGTAATTCAAACTTAAAAACATATACCTTCTATTGTTACATGAGAGGAGCACAGAGGAGCAGTTTGACTAACTGGGATGCTTTGCTGCTCAGACTTCGAGAGGGGGGGCTGGCAGGGTCCAGGGAACGCCCAAGACCTGGGAAGAGGCTCAGCCAGTGACCGGCTGACCTCGGCCACACGGGAACACCACCACCCAGGGGCCAGCCAGCTGGATGGGGAGGCAAGAGGAGGGATGCTGCGGAGCAAATCTGGCCCTCGCCATCCCCATCAGCACCCTCCTGGCCTGGAGGCGCTGCAC
>QUSF01000025.1:5105119-5149407 GCA_003676055.1 Chloebia gouldiae
CAGGGAGGCATGAAGAAGTATCCCACCGCGCGCTTCCGGCAGCACGGGGCTGGCAAGATGGGATCCCACATTCACACTTCCTGCTCGGAGCATAATTGATTATTTTTTGTAAATTCAGAAATTGGTAATGTTGTCTGGAGAGCAAGACAGGAGGAAAATCAGATTTAATAACCAGTATAACATGATATAGATCCATTGGAGTCTTAAGTAACCACACGGAGTTGCTGAAAAAGGGGTGCCATTTCCAGGAGGCTTTTATGCCATAATTAGATATACTTATGCACATACATATGTATGCACAGCTTCCAAATTCTTTGGGGCAGGAAAATGAGGTGTCTAAGCCTTTGAATATAAATTTCATGAAAAAATAAAGGTGGCACTGGTAAAAACTTTTCAGCAAGTATGAGTTATCTAGTGAAGTTGAGCAGCAGAGATACTAAATAAACTTTAACAAAAAGGTAGTGAGAATTAATGACAAAGTATTTCAACTAAAACGTTAAACTGTTAAATAACTTAGCCTATACATAAGTAATATATATATAATTTGAAAGGTATTTAATTACCTTTTTGTTCCACTTCTATTGTAGAGAGAGAGGTAAAGAGAGAAAGGAGAAAAGAGAATAGATTAATGGTACTGTATTGGCCAGGTACTTTTCTTTACCTCTTTCATAAGAAAAGGAAGATTTATTAATTTACTTTGGTATATATATATATATATATATAAACCTTTCCTCTGATATATACACTGGATAATATGCAGACAAGCTGAACAAAATACAGATAAATTTTAACTTGAGAAAATTCTGTCAGAAGAAAAAAAAGCCCAACACTTGGGATGTAATGAGCCCACTGGACTCTACCTTGTCAGCAGCAACCTTCGACTAGTTTCATAGAACAAAATGAAATATCCATTAAGTGAAATATGACTGATACAGCTTTATGTATAGAATAAAAATTCCAGGGAGAAACTTTATATGACACACATCTTCATACGTTTTGCCAAAATCCTGTAAAATAGATATCCCTACCTAAAATAGGAGTATATTAACTTATGACATGAAAAAAAAAAACTTAGGAGAGTCAAATGAAGCATGTCCGTGGATGTTCGCAGAGTCCTGTCCTTTGTCTTGGAGAAACACACTTTAGTAAGAGTTGGAAAAAAGCACTGGAAACGTTGTAGCACTTATAAATATGATCCCAAAGATTCACAGTGTTAATGAGACAAAAATGTGTAAGCACTATTTTAAAAGCCCAACCCCAGAACTTGTTGGATATTTTACTGTGAATTATTCACCATGCATTATAATGCTGCTGAAGAGACTGTGTCTCTTTGGACAAAGCCCCTTTCAGGTGGAAAAAATAAATGAAGTGCACTTATTCATTCCTGAGTACTCAGCACTGGTTTCTATACCTAACAACCTCCTGCAAGAAAGTTTGGAGGTCCTCATCCAAAAGCCTCCTGTAGTTGTGGCACAGGCTCTGACTTCTTCCAGCATGGTGGTGACCCAACTGCCTCTGCATCCCCAGCTTTGCTGTTTGCTGGTTCCATGGAGCCTCTTCCCTGAAGGTGTAAGAGAAGACAGGCCCCATGAAATAACAGAGGGAGAAGTGAGAACTTGCCAGCAAACCACGATGGCTTTGACAGCTGAGAGATCCCTGTTCGGAGAAGCGAGACTGGAATGCAAAGATGTGCACATGTGCTTTGGTTTTGTTGCTCAGAGTTCACTCCAGCTCCTTCCAGACCAAGACACCTGCCAAGTGTCCTCTGGTGCTGGCACTGCAGAACTCTTTGCATTCAAAAGTCTCGTTCATTTGGACGGGAAATTGCAGGCTCGGAGAAGGAACAATTTCAGGGTAGGGCTGCAAATGCTCTGGCTAGACATGTGGATCTACACGTCCCTGTCCAGAGAGGCATACAGCTAGAGCCAACTGCAGCTCCCATAACGAGTGTTTCCAAACTCCAACAGCATTTTTTACCTGGGCTTTGATTCAGGCTCTTTTCCGCCTCATAACAGGATAAGGTTAAAGGCAAATGTTTTCAACATGTGGCTGTCAGGGCTCTAGGGACCAGAGACAATGCTTTTGAGTGCAATCTGGTTTTGCAAGGGAAGGAGCCAGCAAGATTAAAAGGCTCCAGACACAGCAGTTGGAGAAACCCACACACCACTTGTTCTTCCCATCCTGGGCTGTGGCTGGTCACAGTTAAGTAAGGTATTCAGAAAAGCATTAAATGTCCCTGGCAAAAGCAAGAAGGCAACATGACAGATCCCCAAATGTATGGCTTCACACTGATTCCCCTGGCTGATGGTATACAGTACCTCTGGCAGCATAGAAGGCAGTAATTTACATTTCCAAATGTGCAAAAGCTTTTGTAATGCACTCAAACAACAGTGTGGTATTGTAAAGCAGGGAGAGAGAAGCTTCTAGAGGAGATAATACATTTGTGACCAGCTGATCTGAGTGACCTGAAGCGTTGATTACCCTTATCCTGAATTGCTCGTATGTGTTATTAACACTCAGTGCCATATCCAGCTCTCTTAAAATTCCAAACACGGATGTGTTTTGGTGACCTTCTGAACGGTGATTCCATTGTATGTGTCACAAACACTTATTTTCCCTCTGCTAATTTAAGACTTAATGCTTTTGAATTTCAATAATTACTCCGCTTACATTGGGGTGCCATATTCTTCAGACAGGTTCCATGAGAAGCTTGGAGGATTTAGATCATTGAACAATATTAAAAGAAAGGGTCTAATTAGAGTCTGATTATCCCTTCAGTTACACAACATACCACTGCAAAACTGTCTTCATAAAGAACTGGTAGAATTTTTTAAAATTTTGCCCAGTTACAGACAATTTTACATCTCTGTAATGCCTGTACCAGTCTACAGAATTTAAGTACTGATGACAGCACAGGGTGCACCCTACTTACCTACACAGATCTACAGAAAAAAAACCCAGGCATACACAACTTTTATTCTTATAGTGAGGTCTTCCATTCCTGCTGTCACTGCATGGGTGGAGAACAAGGATATTTCACCTTGATTCCCTACAGTGGCTGCCAGTTGCGATTGACTTCAACAGTGTCAGGAGTCAAAAGGAAATCAAGGACCACTTGCTGTGTCTCAGGGGAGTTACTAACAAGACTTTCCACATACACTGGTTTTCTCATGATTCTTCAGATGGAAAGAAAGCTGAGGAAAACATACAATCATGAGCCACTACAGCCTGTCCCCAAGCAGACTCCTACCACCCGTTCAGAGAAATCACACAAAAGCATTAATTAATTGTTCTTAGTATTGCTGGGTTGAGGCACTGAAAACACACTGGCACAATTAACACTTGAACAACATTAGCTGCTCATTTTCTTACCACCACATTGAATTGCACTCAACTATTAAAGGCACAAGCACACAGTGGTGGAGACTTATAGAGAGCTGTCTCCCTGGCACTGCTTCAAACCCACACAACATCAGCATAAAACTCCTGGGAAAAAAAAATTTGAGTAAGGGAATGCTAGAAGAGAACTGCAAAAGTAGTGCAAAAATGTGTGCCCTGAACTTTGCTAGTTGTTTAATTTTTCTTTTTTCAAGGCAGATGTTTAATAGTGGCATAAGTGACATCCACTCCCTGCCCCTGTCCTTCACACATTAGATTGATTTAATATACTCAGACTAATAATTAATATACTAAGCACTAAATGCATAGTTAATGACAAAACAGAAGGACTAAAAAACCCAGGTTTTTGAGGCTGACCTTAGAAGCACAAGCTGCAGCTTCTCAGCCATGCTGAGAGTGTTTTTCATGCCAGACATGGCTGCTGGATCTCACATCCACAACCAACTTGACCACATGCATAGGCAGGTGAAGCTGAAAAGCAATTTATGTGTTTCTCCCTAACCCCATCTATGGGTCCTAGGTTGAATAGGGATATGTTTGAAAATCTGCAAATCTACCAAAGCACCCCAAAGCACACCCACAGTAAAAAAAAAAAAAAAAAAAAAAAAAAAAAAAAAAAAACAGGAGGCATGTTGAAAACTCAGGACAGCAGCAGACCTGAAATAAATATACCTAAACCCAGGGAATGAAAATCACAGAATCACAAAATGGTCTTGGCTGGAAGGGACCTTAAAGATCAACCAGTTCCCCCTTAAAGATCACCCAGCAGAGACACATTCAGCTATACTAGGTTGCTCAAAGCCTCATTAAAACATGCAAGTACTTTTTGGAAAAAAAAAATTGCATTTCAAACCCACTCAACCTACGTATATGGTTTACCAGAAGAAAAGCTAAGAGAGCTAGCTTGGCATTTATATGACATGCTCTGGCAACCTGAAGTTCAACATGCTGCAGAAGTACCCATCTCTGCTTCTTTTTCCTCTCCCCACTCATAATTAAAGTGACAAAAGAGACCACACAGCCAAGCTGAGGGCTCACTGTGCAGCACAGACTGAAACAAAGTACATAGCACCATTTCTCTCGTCCACCCACTCCTTCTGGGAAAGCCTGGGGTCTCACTGCAGTGCAGGTGAGCAGTCACCAGATCCCAAATGCCTTGATAATGGGAATACAGCCACATCCACTGCAGCATGCTCCACCAGCAGAAAGTCAGAAGATATTTTGCCTCTAGGTAAAGGAAACCCAACAGCAATACAATGATCTTTGGGTTCACACCCTCCATTGCAACTATCCTCTCTACAGAAGACACAATGACCAGCCCTTGTCCCTAACCCCCACATCAAGCTGTCCCCAGGTCACTAACTAAACTCCAGTCCTGTCAGTCCCGGTGAAACACTCATTTTCTGAGCTTTTAATGTGAAAAGTTTGAACTTGCAACAGGGGAAAACCTCTTGAGTCTTGGCTCAGGAGCAAGTACAAAAGAATGGAAGAATTAGGTTTTCTAAGAGTATTTTACAAATATATACAAGTAATGCTATTTTTTCCATTTTTTGTCGCCAAGTCTTCCTTTACTTTGATTTTTCTTTTTTTTCCTCAATATGATGAGTTTTCTAGAATACAATTAAATGGAGAACAGACCCTATTAACGTTACTGGACTTTTCAGCCCAAGAGCAACTGACACCTGAAAGTAAAGCACTCAGACTTTCACTCTCCAGCCAGAGGAATGAAGAAATTATTCTTATCAAGTGTATCACAATGAATTATCTTCCCCGTGGCTGACAATTTCTCTTATGAAATTCTCTCGAGCCTCTCTGATGGAGTTCTCCACCAAACAAAAATGTTTCTACAAGCTAAGCTTTAAAGTTTGCTTAGGTTTAAATTACTAGAAATTTAGTTTGTAACATTATTTTAAGGTCTCAGTAAACAGAGGACTTCCTTCTTCTTGGCTGTATGTAACTATGTGTGCATGTTGGACTCCCTCCTATAAAGCTGGGGGAAAAAAAAGAATTTATTGCACAGGAGACATATCTGCATTTTATGGCAAATGAAGAGTTAATGCTTTATTTAATAAAATAAAGGCGTAATCTCACTTGCTTAACTTCCACATTACATTTTTTATATAATATCCAAGCAGCAGTAAACAAAGGTGCTCTATGAGTGCTCTGCGCTACAATGGCTTCATGTAACACATTCCTGAAATTATCACCTCCTAATTAATTCTGCTGTGAAGTACAGAGATTGGAAATGTCAATAATCTATGCTTTCATGAACCACAACCTAAATTAGATCCTTAAATATGGTATCTATAGATCTGCAGAAATCAAAGCTGTCATTTCTCATAAGTGATTTTTTTTTCCTCCTTAGATTTCCATTCATCTGATAAATTTGTGAAACCTTTCAAACCATTAATTTGGGCTTCCTTAAAATGTCAGTACTTTCAGTCTGCTTTTTAATACATAATAACTAAGTTTAATAGATGTTCACTAAAATAAAACTAAGGATTATTAATGTTAAAACACCTGTCAGTGTAACTTAAAGTCATCGGGACCCAGGAAACCACTAATATACATTAAGTCATGTCCACTAGAGGTTTCTGTGAGATGAAAAAAGTTATGGCTTCCTACAAAATTGCCTTGTGTATTATAGATCAAACTTCAGGCTATTTTGGGAGAAAGCCATCATTTTGTTAAGACATTCATATAATGGATGACAGGCATCAGAGGCTCAAGCTCCCACATGGACTCTCCCACAAAACCCAAGTAATAACAAATGCTTTTCCATGGCACTGTTCCCTTGAGGCAGATTTTCTATAAGCTTAAATGTTATTACCTCATTTCCTAATTTTAGGTACCAAAGCACACAAAAAAAATTATGCCTTTAAATATTTTGTAAAGGGAGAACCAAAAATCTCTCCAGCAGAAAGCAAATGAAACTCAGGGATTCTGAGTTTTGGGATTAAACAGATCCATGCTGTGTGCCTGGCCCTGCAAGAGGACTAAATAGCGAGCTGGTTCTCAATGATTTTGCAAACATTTGGATTTCCTGAAATTCTGTGACTAATTTCTATTCTTTCTTTGCCTTTCTCTTCTCATTATTATTCCAGGTGGCAGTCACAGTGACTGGCTTCTCTGAAGAAGCAGACATTTAATCAGCTTCAGCAGATACTGAATGTGATTGTGCTGCACTTCTAAATGTATTATTCCAAGAGATAAATATTTTTTTCTCAAGTAAAGATAATTCACTTAAGATAATGAGTCCTGAAATATACTGCACTGGGAATTGTTATAGTCAAAGTTCATCTTCAGAAGGAATATCTGATTTTTTAATGTGTATAAATCTCTTCTGTAGATGAGATTTTATGTTTAGAGCACCATTTCAAAGATAAAGCGACCTGAAAAACAAATTTATCCCTGAATTTGGGAAACAAAAGAGTTGTTTATGCTATTCAAAGTGTTTGTCAGAGCACTGGCCACCACTCACTACCCTCACAAATAGAAAAGTTGCTCTCAATTTGCTGTGCACCAGAATTTTCCTTTTAAATCCACCAATTAAAAAAGAAGCAGCAAGATGAGCAAGCATAAGAGGGGGAGGGAAAAAAAGGATACAGTACAAGTACTGTGCAAAATTCAATTAAGGCTACAGGTCATTCAGCCAAACTTTCCCTGGCAGTTGGCCTCGTATTGTTTCCAGCACAACAGCAGATGAGTGAGCCACCATTAAATTACAGCAGAATCAGCCACCTGGACATCATTCTCCCGTAACAAAGAAAAATTGTCAAAAGTGAAAGCACAGCTCCAGAAAGGGAGGTAAGCACTGCAGGGCTGACCCTCTGCAGCACTCGTTCTGTGGCTGCCTCCTGCTGCCAGTGAAGAGCCTGGTGCTGAGCACCCAGCAGCCTTTTGCAGCGAAGGACAAACCAGATGGGGAGATCCAGTCTCCCCAACAGAGACATGAATTACACCTCAGCCAGGATCTAAGATTCTTTATAAAATGGGAGAGAGGCATGTGCATCTGTGCATTACTTACAGCGCCAAGCCTAAACTAATAAAAATAAATAAAAAGATAGCTGAGCTTTTCCACATAACATTTATTTAATAGTACCCTTCTGAAAAAGGTCTGGGGGCAAACTGAGTATCAAGATGCTGTTCCCCTCCATCAGGAAAGGTTTCTGTGCACATAGAGGTGGACCAAGAGGTGCTAGCAGCAGGGTTTGATGCTCCAGGGATGCTAAGTGTGGTTTTTCAGGGCAGGAATGTACATCTGATTCCCAGTGCTGCCAGCTCAGCCCAGGAGTGCTCAGAGCCAGGGTATGGAGAGACAAACTGACAGAATGGTTAAAGACCCAAAACAAAACAGCTGTTTGGGAAACAAATAACTTTGTCTGGTAAAATCTAACCCCAGAGAGCTCTTGTAATCAAGTTTGAGTCTAGGTCTTACTCTCTTTGCTCATTCAGCCACTGTAACTGGGTCAGGGAAATAGACCTGGGTAACCACCCCACTTGTTCCTCCTTTTGGGATTTCAAATGCACAGGAATATCACATGGCAAATGTAGCTAACTAGGAATAATTATTATTTGCACTTTTTTTTTTTTTAATATATTTCTTGCCTCCTTACCTGACTTTAAAATGAAAGAAATCCTGAAGTCTCTTAAAGATCTGTCCTCACCCAGGAAACAGCTAAATCTGGGATGTCAAAAGCCTGACAGAGCTATCCAGGCAAACATTAGATGTCTTGCCTTAAGCAATAGGTGGGAAAGGAAAAATATCTTAGGTGGAGGAGCACTGAATTAAAGCTCCGTGTCTTTCAATCCAATCTCTCTCCAAAGAGGAATAAACTGTTTGTCACCCTGCCAGCTATGAGACTAGCTATAAAATAATAGATTCCACAGGCCCAAATGAGGCTAATCATGATTGCCAAGGCATGTCTGAGCTGTGAGAAGTTAGTGAAATCTGATGCTCTTCAGAGAAAACATTTATTGAAAAGCTCTTTGCTCTGCAATAAGCCTTGGCAGTTCTCTCATGTCTTGGAGTATCTACCATATTTCTCATTTGATTGCAAGGCATATTGCTGACAGCAGCTGCTATGGCTGAGTTTCCTTTAATAACGCTTTGGTAGGTAAAACACCACTTCTTTTTAGCTATTGAGAGAACGGTCAGGAAGGATTTTGTATCAATTGCCTCTGTCAATAGTACTTATTCTTAAGTGTCTCCAACTAGATACTGTAGTAAAATGCCCATCAAAATCAGAAAAGGATTTCTACAAAGACAAACAAAGTGACACCTTTGTTTGCCCCTCTACGAATTGACAAAACACCTACAAAGTAACTGGAGAGATGGGATTTTACTGCAATCACTTCGGAGAGCAAATGAGGAGCAGGGGAAAGAGATGTTAGGACTTCAGACCGGTCCTTTGGAACATATTTTACAGTCTGGTGTAAAATTTAACAACATCTGCTATTTAAAACGAGAAGATGAAAAAGGAACCAAGGCATGCCTTCTAGCATTTTTAGGCTGAAGTAATTAACACAAGTGTGCTGTATGTGTATGTGAGCACATATGTGCACATATGCAGAGGAGTGGTTTCCAACATTTTAGGATTTAAATAATTAACCCAAGCGTGTGTCACACGCACATACGCTCACATGTGCAATGCAAAGATACTGGCACAGCTCACACTTCGAGGCACATTCCTAAAACACTCTGAAAGAAATGATTCTGACACATCCCATCAACAGACTGCCAAAGCAAGTTTTAAATTGCAGAAAACTGCTTGGGAGCCTTCACTTCATCTTCTCTTTTGCTTCAGCCTTCAATACTCAGAGTCAAGCAAACCTCAGCTGAGAGGCAGATGTTTTAGAGGCGATCATGTACTGATGAATTGTGAAAGGCTCCCATGCCTTTTCCTCAGCTCATGCTCCAGATGTGCTGGGGGATGGGAGGGATTATCTGCACTAGCCTTTGCAGTAAGGCAGGCACGGCCACCTCCTGGAAGGTAACACTGAAGGTTGGGGTGGCCCCCTCAACACCCCTGTGTGCTGTGCACCAGCATCCTCCTCCTCCTCGGCTTCCCTCATCTCTGCCGCACCAAGCACTCATTAATCCCTGCCTACCTGGGGAGCTGACTGAGCAGCAGAAACGATGCCAGGAGTCCCTGCAGTGCTCTGGGGACGGCTGTGACAAGCCAGCCTGCCACACACAGGCACCAGGACAGGCTGGTGCTGGGGGTATGTACGCAATGAAGCACGCAGGTAAAGCCATTGAGGGTGCACCTTGCAGCTAATGTGTGCTCTGAGCCCAAGCGTGAACAGAGAACCCTTTATGGGTTTCAGGATTTGGCTCCCCACTGCTTGAATACAGAACTAAGAAGGATGACATTGTATTTTATGCTTATTTTTAATGAATAAAGTACTGATATAAAGCAGGAACGTAGCTGGAATGAACTGTCATGTTAAAGGAATACATCTGAGACCTTTAACTTGCACAGGTATATTCAGTGAAGTAAAAATATTATTCTGCCTGGGAGAACCACAAATTACAGCAATAAAATATAGGCAGAGAATATGTAGAAATTTCATACTATTTGCAATGAACTGAATATTAGGCACTGCTAAGACCTATCATTTCACAAAAAAAAGAGACTACTTTATTTCTAATTTAAAGCATAAGAATTTATGAAGGTTGAGGAAAGTCTTTTGTGTGCTTTTGCAACAGCTTAACTTCTAATGTATTACCTATTCAAAAATTAGGATCCTTGAGGCTCTTGCACATTATTTACTGTGCACATGATTGGAGCGGTCAATTCATGGTGCCCTCTCTACTTCATAGCCAATGCAGCTATTTCCCCATGGCATCAGTAGATATAAAAAAAGTTTAAAAAATCTTGCTTAAAGAAAAAAAAAAAAAGAAGTGAAATGAAATACAGTCATTTTGGTATGAGATAATTAAATAAATCTGTCTACTTTGCTAAGGCTTAGTTTTGTGTAAAACAACAGTTACTTATCTTGCTAGATGCAAAATGGCAAAAGAATTAAGGGTGAGGTTCAGCTTTCAGTCCAGCTTTTAGTAATCTGAAAATAAGCAACAGTGTTAAAAGGAACCCTTAAGAGATCTAGGGGACAGAGCCAGATGCCAAGGCTATGCCTGCTTCACATAAAAATGCCCTTTCTATCTTGAAATCTCTTTTGGATAATTTAGATGACGCAAAAGCTCAAAAATCAAATTACCACATTGCCAGAAGTTCCCAGAGGGGCATCAGTGGGGCCATGCTTATATGGTGACACAGAGGGCTTGGCCCTTTCCTTTCCTGTTCTATTCTGCATTCGGGAGGACCCATCCAACAGATCTGATGGGATTGTGCCATGGCCTGAACCCACAAACAGCACAAGCACAGCCTACAGCATCTCCTGGGGGAGGTGACTCAGCTTCCCACCAAATTCCTAAATAACCTTGGGAATGAGAGGGAAGGGTTTTTGAGAAGAGTTGTACCAAGCAGACATGCAATAAGAAAGGCTGGTGAAAAGGGGCTAAAATTTGAAGCAAAACAGCTTAAGGAGAATCACCATTAAGACCAGTATGGAAACACAACCTAGAGAGCATCTGTCAACACCCATCTCAACCATCAGCCAACACAGTTCATTGCTAACTTAGTCTGCTTTTCCATGTTCACCTCCCATATAGAGGACACCAGCACGACAACAACCCTTGTGTTCCTGGCAGTGACAGCACATTACAAGTTGAGATCATGCTCAGGCACAGCCCAACAAAGGTTTAGTCAACTGTTTGGTCTCAGCAGGTTTGTGAAAACCTGGGATGTTGTGCATCTCCCTCACAACCTGAGGGCAAGAGCAGTGCCTTTGGTGAGGAGCTCTGTGTAGCCACCCCATTTGCCAGGAGCTCACGTGGAATCTTTCACACATGCATACTTCTATAAAAATTTAAACAACTTTCAGTGCATTACTATGTTCTCTTAGAGCTAATGCACAAAATAGAAGAAATAAAAAGAAAGTCCCCATGACTCCTCTACCTTGGTTGACTGAGGTAGAAGACCTCATCTTTAGCTCCACAGACATTAGTCTAAATTAGCAGAAGACCAACCCATTTTTTAAAAAGGGTTCTCTGATTTCAAGAAGCAGGTACTCAAACAGCAGGTTCAGAAAAATTGTGGCCCATATCTCAGTTCAACACCGAAGTTGGTGATAATAACAGATTGTGTGTGACCCAAGACATAGAGACAGGATGGAAGTGTAGTAATTACTTTGAGACTGCACTTCTCTGAAAGCTCAAGGGGGACTTGCTGGGGGCTCTTGGCAGCTGTCTCTTCTGGTGCCACACTCAAACAGAAAAAGGGAAAAAGATGGATGGGACACCTCTGTTGCTGTGTGTGTTTTCAAGTCATATGGTGTTGGTCTTGTCATGGCCAACAGGCAAGAAATGCAAGCAGGAAGCAGCCAGCTCTGTTGGCCTCTGGATCTTTTAGTGGACCTGCCACTTTGAAAAATACACCTTTGACTGATGGTTCTGGACTCCCTGTTACATGCAAAGAGTAGGTGTTAACGCAGCTCCTCCCTTCAAACTTGAGCAAGTAGTATTTCCATTTTACAGATAGGAAAGCCAACACAAATGCCAATACCTTGAAACTCTGATAGAGCAAGGAGCAGTGGCCCAGGACAGCTGGCCAGGAGTTTAAATCACTGTCCATTAGCTTACAGCAATTAATAGTTCACAAAATCTCTAGGAATATTATCACTCAAGTTTTCAGGATGACAAAAGGGGAAAAAACAGGGATTTCTGCAGGTTTTCCCAAGTCATGTCACAAAGCCAGAGGAAAACCGGACCAGGTGCTTGTGGTACAATTTGTAGTGAATTAAGCAAAACCAAACTGTGTTTGACATATGCACAGCTGTGTGTGAACACAAGGACAGGAAAAATATGTTAAATGAAAAACTAAGATGACAAGTCTGTACACCAGAACTCTTCAGAGATCTGCCTATCCCACAGTAAACCTCCATTTGCTAAACATGTCTCATTTCTTCCTGAAGCACAACTGGAGCCAGAAGAAAACATCCACAGTATCAACAGCATGGGAACATTTAAATCTCTTTCTATTCTCTTTATGTTTTGGGGGGAGTGTATGGGTGGTGGTGAGAAAACTAAGTGTAAGTTAAAAAAACCCATTAAAATCATAAAATACTACCTAAATAGGTGTTTTAAAATCATCCATGATCCGATCCAAAGCCACATGCCCCTTTGGATCAGAACTGTAATTCTGTCTCAGAAAACTTATCACACTGCTTACAATTCTGGTCATCTCTGACTGCATCACAACCAAATATAGAGGGAAAGTAACAGCCAAAAGCAACAGGCCTCATTTTCCTAAAGAAAGGCATGAAATAATCACTTCATTACTTATGTTTACAGGAAAAAAAAATAGCCAATTTAAAAACTCTATACATATTCTCAACTTGTCATGCGGATTCCCTTAAGTGAAGGCCTTGAGAAATACAAAGCATTGTACCTGCCTAAAGTTAGAAAACTAATGAAAATACTACACGTAATGTATAAAATTCCTAAAGCATTGGGGAAGACAGATGGCTTTTTCATGGATATACCTTGTGTTTTGTTCCTCTTAATCCTATTTTAAACCTAAGCAACACAAATGTTGTCAAACTGCACATCTGAACGCTCCTGTTTTGCATTCTGGGATTCATAATGTAGTCAAAATTGTGGATCAACAAGCCAGTGACAATATTTTTACTATGGGTGACACTGCCACAACAGCAAAGATTCCAGATGAGGAAATGTCCTGTTCTTTTTGATGGTACTTATCCTGTAACAATATCCCAGGACCAAAGCAGCAATAGATAGCAGTCCACTACTAAGTGAGAAAAGGCTGTTCTCCCAATAGCTTACAAGATAAACAAACAACATACTCAAGGTTAATTAAAGATTGATTAATATTTCCATTTGGGAACGGTGGCAGAAAAATATTACCTACTTTGTCCAAGGAAGCTGAGGCAGAGCTGGGAAACAGTGCCAAAACTGGCTTCCTGTGCTTTAACCACAGTCCAAAATCAAGTGTGAAAACCTGCAAGCACGGATGCTTTCCTCAAGGGATGATCACTGCAAATGCAGCTGTCAGCATCCTTCCAGTGTGCTGTGTGCAGCCTGGCAAGGTCACCTCGCCCAGGTCTTTTTAAGAATGGTTGGCAGAATACAGCATGGTCGACTCCCTTTAGACAGACAGTAAACAGCTATAGGAGAGAATTTTTCTTTTCCTCTAGTCCCACAGGTTCAATGTTGTGAACTCCTGTGGATCACATTTGCTCAGGAGAGAGGATGCAGGCTTTGAACACTGATGTCTTGTCAATGAACTCTGAGCTACCTTCTCAGCCGTGCCACCTGTCTGGGTGCCTGCCTGTCATCAGCAGAGTCTGCTGGAGAATGGTCACAAGCAGAACTGCTCTCAGGAACTGAGGTGGTTTGTTACTTTACAGCATTGTTTTCAGGTGTTGGCTTGCAAACTGGCCAAGCCTTTCCTGGTGACAGCCTCCCCATGGATCTGACTCTATGCCTGAATTCATCAAGCAGCAGGAGGGAGAAAGTGTGCAAGAAATGCTCCTCTGTGTCCCTCAGAGGAAGCAACATCAAAAGCTGCTTCTCTTCCTTTGAGAGCTATGCCTGGCCTCAGTCTTTCCAAGGTTAAATTCCCAGAAATGGCTGCACTTTGGAAAGCCATAATTTTAAAGCTGGTGCACAACACAGCTGCTTCCTCTTTTATACAACCCAGGTTTCAAGAGGAATGTCTACAGCAGAAACCATGGCCTAAGGACCCATTGCCTTCTGGCCACATTCAACCCCATCAAGATGCTGGCAAAGGCTCAGAAGCTGCTCACCCCAGCACCCTGTGGTCAGGGCAGCTGTCTTTGCATAAACCTGCTGGTGGTGCCCATCCCACGAGCAGGGATAGCCAAGGAGGTGACAGCTTCATCTCCACCAGCATTGTTAGCACCACTGAACCATTGTCAATGAGGTCTGAGGCAGCTGGGGATGGCAACAGGGAGGCTGCTCAATGGGCACCAAATACAGGCAAACAGCAGGGGGCTGGAGCCACAGCCCCTCTACAAATGGCCAATGGCTGTCACCATCCTTTCTGTCTCTAATAACAGAGCATCAGGGCATTTGGTCAGCTTACTGATGATCTTTCTCACCCATTTCTGATGTCTGCACAGCAGAAGGCTCGTAAGCTGCAAGGTGAAACAAAACTGAAGCAGATTTGCACATACACACTTGCTCTAAAGCTACACCAGATTGGCAGATGCCATACTGGGAAAGGGAACATGCCTCATTATCCACTACCAGAGCTTGCAGTGGCTCTGAATAGAAGTTTTACTGTTTCCTTTCCTAGCAATGCCAGCAGAGGCCAAGGATCTCAAAGATGCCACCTTTAAAAACACACAAACCAGAACCACAAGAAAGTGGAAAACACAGCAGCAAGAGCTGGAGTTCAGGATCACCGAGAGACCACATTGGAGTGGCATTTACTGCAGGGAAGAGCAAAATGAGATGTTTAGGTGCTTAAGGAAAATAAATGCCAAGATAGACAGGCACCAGTGGGGCACAGCCAGTTAGGCCCTCTGTTATGTTCTCAGCTTTCCCTGACCACAGCTGCAAGGGTAGCCTAATGCAGTGAGGCGTGTGACATGCACACAATGGCTTCAGAGTCACAAGACCCTCCGAATTTTACAACAGCAGGAATTTACCCATTAGATTATACAAAAAGTCATGTAGTGTAAGCATGCTGTGGGGACTGAGATAAAAATTAACACCAAAGTGCCTCCCCATCCTCCTTGCCACCCTTGCTTCTCCCAGGAGACAGTGAGATGCAGTTCCTTCCAGGAAAGGGTTAAGCTGCTCTGCAAAGCACATTTTGCCTCCCCTGCTAGTATTTTGTGTGCAGAGAGGACTCCAGCTCTCAGCAGTGCAGTCTTTGGGGAGGAGCCCCAGGTGTGGCTCCACACTCCAGTTTTTGTTGCTTTCTTTGTTAATAAATCTGAAGGGGACTCTGGGTTTTGTACACAACATGGGCTTTACAGAGCAGGTCAGGGAAAGCTCCTGCTCACAAAGTCGACACTGGAAAATGGCACTGCTGCGCACAACATCATCACGCCTGGGACCTGAGTGTGGAGAATGCTGAGCTTGTTGACTGTAATCGCAATTTTGCTTTGTTTTCCAACCTTTAGCCACAAAACAGCTACGTTTCACAACAGGAAAACTGAGATGGAAAAGAGAGGCCATCAGGTTAGGGCATAACTGGGCTTCCTCCTGGACCATCAGGATTCATCCAGGTCACATCCAGTCAACACGGAGTTCGCAATCATGACCTTCTCTGGAAATTACAGCTTTGCTTCCCTGCTAAAATGTTTTATCCAGCAATGATTTTGCAGCTTCATGAAGCATTCCTGATTAGATTTTCAACACTGTTACACATGAGGTCTCTTGTACAGAACAATATCCACACAGAAAATGTGAGGATGGCCATTCAGCAGTTTTCACTGCACATTTCAAAGGAAAAGAGACAAATATAGTATTTATATATAAAAAAAAAATCTGAAGTGCTCGAAAATGCTTTGAAAACAACACATTTTTTTTAACAAGTGCATTTAGGCAAAAACATGTACAAATAAAGCTTTTTTTAAGAACAAAAAGTATCTCCTAGCACCACATACACTCAGTAACTATAAGCCACAATTTAAATCCTCTTTAGCAACATCACAGGGTATTGCCCTGCAATTTTAGGGCAAACAAAGAAGGAACAAAGTTTTCAGCTGGTCCAAGATTAGAATTGGAGATGGAAAAGATGCTAAACAAAAATTAGCTTGTGTCAGGTAAAGTCCTCTACTGGAGATTTTAAAGACAGCAGGGGAAGACAGGAGGAAAAATATACATTATGACCAAACTAATCTAATCAGAAATAACGTGGAGTCTATTTATTTGCTTTTCTAAACATAATATCCAGCAGATAGAGGAATATAAAGTGAGATCTCATACCCGGGGAATAGAAAAGCAGTCTGGAGCACAAACATCACGCTGTAAAGCAAAGACAATGTTTCCTTCCAAAATCCAACACGAGGGAGTCAGGTCATCAGCAAGAAAAAAACAGGACTGATGAACAACCCTGCAGGTCTTGCTTTTCCCTCCTTACACCTTATATTGCAACACTCCCACACTAAGAATAAAACATGTACATGTAGTTGGTCCATATGACCTGCAGAATCATGGAGAGCTTGCCTCTCCTTAGAATGACATATTACAAGTAACAACATCTCTTCAAGTATTCCTCATTGGTATCAATGTGTTCCAGTTTTTGCAAGGAGGACGAGGATCAAGGATTAGCTCTTCTGGATAGAAAGATAAAGTATGTGTTCAAAAATTCTGAATAATTACAACTGAACCTTAAACTGATTTTTTTTTTCCCATCAGTTCCCTTGCAAGGTTTACATGCCAAGCTTGCTATTTTTCTCACTCATCTTTTTGTAATTACGCAGTTGCCTGAGCAGCCAGGAATAGTGCAGGCAGCAGGCAGTGTCCACTGCAAAGCACCTCTAGCAGGATAAGCATCAGACATGGCTGCATTAATCAACTCCTGCAGACTAAGCCCTGCAGAGACACGACTGGGTTTCCAAAAACACTTAACTCCTGTGTGCCCAGCCCCAAATATTCCCAGCTTTTCGATCAATTGCATGTTTCAGGGACACACAACAGAGTATGTGTATTTCCAGCAATTCCTTGGTAACAATTGTTAAATCCAGGTTAGTTAGGTTTGGGGTCTGGCAGACCATGATGTTAGAAAAGCTCTGCCATTAGTTACTGGGCTGCTAAGAAAACTCCATCTCTGAACAATCTGATTGGGCAACTCCCTGAGAAACTAAACCAAATTCTGTTTGGATTTAAGCTAAAAGTACGGCTACAGGCAGTGCTGAAATTCTGTTTTCTGCTCCATCCCCCTTCAAAAATCTGCCCAAATGGCCCAATGGGAGCATCCACTGGTTCAAAATTCAGGCCCACATAATAGATTCTTTCTCAACTAGAAAGACAAGTGAGTGAAGCCAAGTTTCTCTGTGTGATGTCCAGAGCATCACCCAGTGTGCCATGCTTTTTTAGAGCTGCCATGCATCACCAGAGAACTCTTTATCCACTGCAGCACTGGATAAAGGGACATCAGGCTGCTGCTACATTTTAATTAATTCATGAAATTATTTGGTTTTTTTTCAAATAAAGTATGTTTCAGAGCAAGAGGTATTTGCATTTTTAATTTCTTTAAATTGAACTAACAAGTCATATACATAATAAAACCTAAAATCAAAGAAAAAAAAAAAACCCCTGCAACATTCATTTTCTCTTAGGCACCTCCAATTTAAGATTACTTTAGCACATTGTCTTTGGAGCTTTACTGCCTACACTTTTGTAGACCAAACTCAATCACTGTTATTTCGCTTGAAAGAAAACCTGCAGGCTGTGAAAGGAAGGCTCTAATTGACTTATTTTGTTTTATGAAAAACTGTGTCCCCAAATTCTTTACTCAGTAAATTGAATTTTTAAACTGATGTTTCTCATATGTGCAATTGTTTCCACAAATGAATTTTTAAACAGTGATACTGGACAGACCACGCAGGCAGAGAGCTTGCCTGTTGTTTTTAAAACTAATGGTTGCAGTAAAAATGTCAGTCTGAAAAGGAAACAACAATTTTGTCTTCCTCTGCTAATTACATAAGTTTCAAAATTGTGTTAGGACATTCATTTATGGCCAGTGTTAATCAGGAGTCATACAGCTGTATGTCAGAGCAATTATGTGCATTTAGAAGCAAGTCCATCATTTTCGCATATGATTTTCTTTGTTAGTTAAGAACAGTTTTACAGTGAATATATACTGTTAGTCTCCAATAAAAGCATATTTCTCCTTATTTTTAGATCCATTACACACACACAATTCATTCTGGGAATGTCTGAAATTCAGCGAAGTGGGCTGTATTTAGAAACAGAAGCTGTTCTCAGTTTGATGCTTTCTTACTGATCATTAACTACCACACAGCTGGCAATGAAATCAAGCCCCCAGTTGTCTTTTAAATGCAATAAACATATAACTGGGTCAAATTATTGCTCTGAATCATCTTTAGCCATTTTTGCATCATGTAATTTAATAGGCATTTGTAGAAGAGCTGACACTACCACTCTCTTCTCATTCAGTATTGGAAAATTTAATTGGCTACCTATTTGACTTCAGGCAAACACTGACATAAACCAGAGAAACTCTCGCCTCTTGACCCTATTGATTGACCAAAGACAAACACACTTTGGTACCACAAAAGCCATGTGAGCACTAAGCTAGGCTAATTCTGCATTCCTGAGAGTGGTCACATTTTGGGAGTCTCTACTGGTGTGATTAGAAAAAGGTGTCAAAAATTTCTTTTTAAAAAATTTTTAAAAAGACATTAAAGTTGACTGATTAATTTTAAATCCAATACTCTACAAGCCAATATCCTCCTGTATGTTCCAGGAGAACCTCTACTCCTGAAAGGTGAGGTCACCTGCAAAGAACAGCATTTGAGTTTAAGAGACTGAAGCTTGTAAAGCTACAGTCACAGCTGTGCAGGTATATTTATGATAGAGTAAGCGAGAATGTGAGAAATGAAGTGGAAAGAATAAAAGGGGAGATGAGAGGTGAATTTTCAATAAAAACCTCCCTGAATTCAGGCAGAGGGAAAGGAAAGTGATAAATAATCTCTCTGGAGATAGCACTCATCTTGACACTTAATGGTATCCATACACCTAATTTCCATGGACTGTGATATCGTGAGAAAGACTGCAAACCTTGGGTACCTGAGGCTTCTTCCCACACATCTTGAGTTCCAATGAGACTGTCATGCTGCTCAGATTTATGCAGCCCACAAACTGCATGGCAAAAAGAGCCAAAGCCACATCAAATGCACTAACTCAGTGCTGGGCCAAAAGGATCACAGGAAGGATGATCACAAGTTGGAGCAAAGAAGAAGGGTGCATCTTTTCTGCTCTTCAAGCAGCATGATTTGGGTAGCAGAAGTGCAACTCTTGCCAAGGTGGCCATCAGTACCTAAGTCTGCCTTTTCTTAGCCTGAGCTCCAGAGCAAAAACAAATAAATTAAAAAAAAAAAAAAAAAGCCTTAGGCCTTGCATAACTGTCACCACACTCCCACACAGGACCCACAAGGCATCAAATTCTACTTTAAAAAAGGCTTTTACATTGGAAACCTTTTACATACAGATCTGGGCACAATACAAGGAATTCGTCCCACTGTCAGCAAAGAGCACTGCAGAATTCCTCTGGTTTAGTCTGATAAAAGTGACATAAAGTTGATTTCCTCCTATTAAAATAAATATCAAGAGTACTGCTTAAAAAAAACTTTAACTTTAGAGCTTTGTTTTGATTTATTTATTTTCTTTGCCTGAAGAGAAGGTTGTGCAAATGCTGCACTGTTAAGGGAAAGAAGTCCAAACTTTGCATAAGGGCTTTTTGCCCAGTGTCTCTTGGCATGCTTCCTTGAGTTTGAGATTGCTTTGTATGGTGAAGTATTACAGAATAAGATAACACTGCGTTATCAAGGCACTAAGGAAGGGCTTTGCACTAAAGAAATTCAGCCAAAATTCCTTTTCAAGGAGAGCAGAGAGCGCATTTGAATAAGCACTAAATTCAGCAGGGGAGTAACTAATATGATTGGTTTTAAAGACACAGAAATGAGTATTTTGCTGTGTTATGAATGTTAAGCAAGAATTTTAGAACACCAGAGGAAGAAAATAAATGCTTTCTAACCACAGTTTCAGCCAAGATGCTGTAGCAATTTTATAAATCAGAAAATAAACAAATTATTGTGATTCTATTTTTTGAATGGCTACTATCACAAAATACCTTTGGCTCATTTCTTTTGGCAATGTGTCTAGATTCTGCATCATAAACAGCAAATGTTTTTGTTGCAAATTGTGTAAGAGCAATGAAGATTTTTAAATGGACTTTTCTCCACCAAATTAGGCACCAATCCTGCAGATGCTTGCACAGTTTATTTGTTTCCAGATAAGGCATGTACATAGAATTTTATATCTATAGCAAAAATAGGCACAAACTTAAGGGAATATAGTTTCCAAGACTTTTGGTCCAATTTCTAAGGACAGCTACAGTTCATCTGGATTGCTCTTCAAGAGCCAGGCTTTTAGCCCCAAAAGCCTTTCACCTGCTGTATCCAGAGCAATTATTTCAGTTTTTTAAATAAGGCAATGCAACAAATTAAAAGAAAGAGATTAAAGGAGATTAAAAGAAAAACTGAAGGAATACACAGTATTTTCTGCAAAGCCAGGTAGCTGACAAAGCACTAATCAACATCATCATGATATACCTTGATCTCAGGCTACAGACAGTTCCTTGCAGCAACATTGCACAAACTTCTTGAAACTTCAAGTAAGAAGTTTTGCAGAAATTCCCTGTCCCAAGGACCCTTGGGAAAGGTTGATCGATAGTTGTGCTGCAAACACAAATTTCACCCTTGCCCAGACAGGTGCAGCTCCCAGCAAGCTGAGGAAGAGTAGGATCCTCTTACACCGGAATTGATGTTTGCACACAGTTTTCTGTCGTGCAGTATTTCATGGTCATCATTTTTTGGTTATTAAAATAGGATGTTATCCAACAAGTGGAGGGGAAGACAAGGTCAGGGATTTGGTTCCCATCTCAGAAGTGGCAGCTAAAGCTGCTGAGCAGCATGTGTTTCTTGTTTGAAATGTATCACTTATTCTTATAAACAATAATATATACCATCTGTTGCAGCCATTCATAATTGATAAGATTTGGGCTGGTTTTGACTGCAAAACCCATTTCAACATGAGTATAGATGTTCAGATGAAAAAGTGTTGCAAAGCAATTTTGAGCTTTCTTACCACACATTACACCAACAATGTCCAACTGCCTCCAGGCACTCACATGGGGCTCTGGACACCCCATTTATCATTTCACTGGGAATTATCAGCATCTTCCCATGGCAAAAATGGTTTATCTTCAGTTGGAATGACCATCTAGAATCCAACTGTTCAAGCACTTCAGGGCTAACCAAAAACCAAAGCATAGTTATATTAAGGCTGCTGTCCAAATGCTTTTTAAAGATTGACAGGCTTGGGGTATCAAATACCCCTCCAGGAAGCCTCCTCCAGTGCTGGACCTTTCTCAGTAAAGAAACGCTTCCTAATGCCAAGACTAAGCTTCCTCAGGCACAGTTTGAATTATTCCAATATGTTCTATCACTGGATGCCAGGGAGCAGAGCTCAGCACCTCCCTCTAACTCATTCTTTCCTCAGGAATCTGTAGAGGGTAACGAGGCTGTCACCTGAACTCTTTTTCTCCAAACTTGACAAAGCCAAAGTTCTCAGCTGCTCCTCAGAGGAGCAGTCTTCCATCCCTTTCACTGTCTTTGTTGCTCTCCTTTGGATGCATTAGAGCATCTTAACATCCTTCTAATACTTGGGGTCCAGAACTGCACACAGGACTCAAGGTGGAGGCTGTATCAATACTTAGTACAGCAGGATAATCACCTTTTTGTCAGCTGGTTATGCTGTGTTTGATGCAACGCAGAATGTGGATTGTCCTCTGGGCTGCCAGGGAACTCTGCTAGCTCATACTGAGCTGCTGTCAACCATCATCCCCAGATCCCCTTACTCCCCCATATCAGGCAAAGAATCCAGCAATTGTTCTTGGCAAATTTTGTCCCATTAATCATTGCCTGATGCTCCAATGCATCCGGACTCCCTCTACAATGCCTCTCATCCCTCAAGAGAGTTAAAAGCAACTCCCAATCTGGGATCATCAGCAAACTTGCTGATAGTGCATTCCCATCCTGTATGCAGATCTTTGATCCACTAGGCAAATGACCTTGCCATAGAAGAATACCAGATTATTTAAACAGGGATCTGCCTGTGTGAACCCACGCTGACTGTGCCTGGCAACTAGACTATTCTTTAAATGCCTGTCAATAGTACCCCAATATGACCTACTTCATAACTTTCCAGGAACTGGGGTTAGACTAACAGTCCTTCTTATAAATTGGAATAACATTAGCTACCTTCAAGTCAGCAGGGACCTCCCCAGACTCCCAAGATACTTGGTAAATGATCAAGAGGGGTCTGCTAGTTCCATAACATCTGCTAATTCCATCAGTACACTGGGATGAATTCCACCAGGGATTGTAGACTTGTCAACATGCAGCTGGTCCCTTACAGTCTCACAAAAGGAAAGTCACTGCTCCCACACACTTATGGTCCTCCAACTAAAAAGGACCAGGCAGCCCAAGACCTTCCAGGATTATTAAAGAATTGGGGAACAAAAACCAAATAATACTGAATGCCTCCACTTTATCTCAATTAGAGGGGTGATCACCTTAAACAAGTATCACTCCCACTGTTTTATTTAGACCTTCTCTTGCTATTAAAGTATTTTTTAAAACGTTTTGTGCTATTTGCCACAATACTGGCTAGTTTCAACTATGATTGAGATTTGGCCTTTCCTGTCTTCTCCCTGCATGTTCAAACCACAGCTCAGCAACTGTCCTTTTATGAAGGCAAAATGTAAATTACTGTTTTTGTGTACTCTAGGACTGGTTTGAGACTTAGCCACTTAATTTCATTTCTGAGACAAGATGGCAGGACAGACCAGTCCTCTTTGAGAAAGAAACACTTTTCTCTGGAAATCTCTCTATATTATTATCACTGCGCCACAAATTTCTCCCAAATGTGAAGGCTCAGACTCATGCTGTTTAATAAGCAAGACTGCACTGATTTAAATATTGTCCAATTTCACTCTCTGCATCCAAATTCCATCCAACTCAACAATAAAACTCCCAAGTGTTTCAGTGGGCTCTCATCAAGGCATGTGCTGAAAGACAATTACTATACCTCTATTAAGACTGTTTAAAAAAAAACAGAAAATACCATCTAAAACTTAAGACATTATATTAACTTAAACATGACAATTGAATCAGGTCATATTTTTAATGGATTCTATTAGAAACACTGACTTTTTGTTTTCAAAGTACCAGCCACAGAATGTAGATTTGTCACTTTCTGGTAATTACTAATATCCTCCCCCACCAGAGTCATCTGGAACATATTTAATTATTGACTTCATTGGAAATGTACATGGCACATGCTCACTCTTCTGAGTAAGTCTTTAAATGGACAAAGGCCTATTTGTTTCTCCTCTGAAACCCCAGCCTGAGCACATAAAGGACCCCCCAAATTAGGCTTCTGTTAGTTGCATACACCATATATAAGATGCAAACACAAGCTGACATCCATCAAACCTTTAAGCACATGTCTGGCTGGGACTGTCCCAGTGGTGCCAATGGGAAAGGCCGAGAGAAACCAGGGCTACAACTGTGCCTTGTACAAACACCCACGTGGCAAATTTATCCCTGCTTTACAGCTTGTGCCTCTGCATCTCATGCCCTGGTCTGCATCAGAGCTGCCTCAGGTGTGCCTGTGGGATAGGAGCATCTTCTCCCTGCTGCATTTTAGTAGCTGCTGCCTCCACAACTTCAGCTCCATAGTGATTACTGACTGAAAGTCTTTCCTGTTTCAGGTACTGCCAAACCTGAGTGTAAATACCCAAAGCAGCAGCAGCAGGATACAAATGTGATTATACTGAAGCAAGACTAATTTCAGCCTGTGATAAAGACCACCAGTAGAGATACAGTGTAATTTCATACCAAAGAGAGTCACTAGCCACTCCATTCTGCTCTCCCACATGAGGCTAGACTACAAAACTCATTTATCTTACAGTTTCAATGTTTTGAGCCACATCTTACTAATAAAAAACATATCTCCAACACCATCTATACATTGTTTCCTAAACTTTTCTTCTCAAAGTCAAATATTCAAACTCAAGTCTGCATTTACTCCATGGACTTTTCATTCTTTCAAAGCCTTTAGTTTCGCTGCAGACACATGGAATCATCTTTTAGGGCTGCATTCAGAATAGCACTTAAATGCACAATTTGCTGCTTTAAATAGTAACATAGGTGGAATGACGCCAGAGTGTTTCCTATACAGACATTAAAGGTAGATTTCCAAGGAAGCTCAGCTTTCATTAGGGCACCTAAATATAATAGACTCATTTTCAAAATCCCAAGAGCATAATAGTTCCTGTTCTGTTTAGTAGAACCATTATTTTGCACATCTGAACATCGGAGGTTTTGGAAGCTTTCAGGTGCATGAGTGTGCATCTGTGTGGTCCTGTAAGCCATTGTAAGGGATGAAATGGAAAAATGTGAGATTATTAATTTTTAAAGCAATAAAAAGGACAAGGCCCCGACGCTGCCTCTCCTGGGATAAAAAGAAAGGACTCAGCTGGATTATGTGGTGACATGCCAGCCCCAGCTGCACCAGCATGTGCACTCCAGCAAGGGACAAGACAATAGTTCCACTCACAGACACTGTTCAACACACACAGAAGAGAAGGAAAAAAAAAAAACCAAAAAATAAAAACCAAAAAAAAAATCCAAACCAGAGTTAATGAGGTGCAGCTGAATAATACCTTCATAAAAGCAGAGAGAGAAACCAGGTAGACGTCATCTGCAAGGTAAATTAAAATTATACATCTCTGAGGATTATCAGTGAAAATTGAGATCTGGAAGGGAATTTGCTTTTGATATTGGAAGAGATAAATACCCACTGTAAATCTTTTTATGTGGGCTTGTAGAGTGGAACAGAGAAATTAAAGATAAATGAGATTAAGGCATTTTTTTAAACTACATTAGACATTTTTAAGTTACCCATGGAGTGAAAAAGGTCTTTGGAGGAGGAGATTAGTTTAGAACCTCAGCAATACATTCATCTGTGAAACCAATTGGAATAAATCTTTTCTAATCTGAATTGGTTATCATTCCGATCAGTGACATGCCATGACTATTTTTAGATAAGAAACCTCTAGAAATAAGTTGCAGGATTTTGTTTGGTGTTTTGTTTTTCAAAAGGACACCCTGGGGAAGGCCCTTTTGCCTTAGTCTTCCACAATTCCTCCAATTTTACTCCTCTTGGAAACAGAAGTTAACAAAAATAATCAAATACTATGCAGTCCACATTTGTCTCCTTTGCCAGAGCTTGAGGTGCATACAACCACTGTGGTTTCATGAAGGTCGATACTGCTAAAAGTTGACTGGAAATGTTGTTAGGAAGAAAAGTGGAGGAAATGAGGGAAAGAAGTAATACATTCAGATGTATTTGGCTCTCGTCCTGAGAGCCCTTTTAATATAAAGAAAACTCAACAAAGTTGTATTTTTAGATCTGGAAAGATGCATTTTCGTATTTCACACACTAAAGGGACTTGCCTTAATATACTCAAATTTCCCCCCTCCCTCCTCCTCCCTCATGTGCTAGAAGAAATGAACTTCAATCCTCAACTTAGCCACTGGATACACATATTCTGTTCTCCCTATTGGCCAGAATAAAACTCAATAAATGTATTTCATTTCTTTTGTGGATTTATAATAGCACCTGGCAAGGATGGTCTTAATCTCCTTACACTGCTTGCACCAATGAAAGAAATCTTTGCAATACTTCCTGTAAGAGAAATTAAAGGAAAATAGGAATAAAACCTTGAAGTATAAATATTATTTCCATGAAGATCTGTTATAAAATATATGAAATCCACATCAATGTGTCCAGAGGGTGCTTGGCATAATAGTACAATTTAGGCAATAGTTATTAAAGATGGGAAGAAATATATTTTTCCCTTAATGATGACAGAATTGTTCAGCGACAATTTGGAAGAGTGGGGTCATGCTTAGACAGCAAATTGGTGGCAAATATCTGTAAGTGTCATGTCAGAAAGAGCGGGAAAACATGGCTTGGTACAGATGACCTAGAGCCAGTTGGGTTCTTCCCACTGGTGCTCCAGAAAAGCGCTTGCAGGGGTCAGGCTGCTATGCTTTGTCAGTATCTTCATTAAGGCAGCACAAAGCTATTTCAGATACTACAAAGATGTCTCACTATTTAGATATGGAACCATCGGCTGAGAAGGTGGGAGGACTGAAACCTATTACTTTATTGAAGAATATCCCATATTTTCATTCTTATTTCTTTCTATGCAGCATTGGCTATAATTCCCTTTTGGCTGAGACAATATCAGTTATTTACTATGCTAGAAATGGGTGTGACAAAGATGAGTTTTTTGAAAAAAGCTAATTAATTCAGATAGCCTCAGGTTATCAGGAACCTGACCCAAAGTTTGCTGACACTGAAAGTTGCCCTGCAATTTAATGACCTTTGATTCAGACTCAAAGGCCAAAGGTAGTTGGGCAACAGCCTGAAAGATTTTAAGTACCTTTTCGTTTAAATGAGTAGAATCAAACCAAACCCATACACTTTCTCACTAAAAATTCAGCTGCTATGGGTCAGGATTGGAAAGAAATAAAGAGTGCATAGAAGTCACACAAGGAATTAAGTTACCCCCTTAAATTCATAATCTTCATAAAATAAATTACACTACACATCGCAGTTTTCCACCTTCAACTTCCATAATAAACCAATTATAGAGGCCCTCAGGAGAACTGACAGGGCTCTATATCAAGAAAAACAGCCTATGTGAGAAACACATAACAGATCTACACTAAATTCTTTGACTTATTTAAAGTCTGGTTCTCCACATTGCAAATTTTCTGAGAGTGAGGTGATGGTGGGGAGAGATGTGAATTTTGCCTCTCATGCTCTACCACAGAAACCTTTTCAAATTCTTTAAAAAAATCCAAAACAATTTCTCCCAGCTGTACAAGCTTAAAAATACAATAAAAATATCAACAAATGTGCAATCAAGCATCCTGTGATTATGTGAGAAGTTCATAGGTTGCCCAGGCTGTAGTACACTCCAACTCTCATCCACTGCAGCACCTCAAACCTAAAGGAGTTGAGCTTACCACTGTGATGACTTTTCTGATAAAGACAGCTTGTGCAACTCCAAGACATATGGGAGCAAAACCTGTTGTTCATGGAGATTTCCAGAACCAATGCATGTTTTAAAGACAGAATGCATCAGCGCATGGTGGCATTTCAACACTTTAAGACTGGGACTAGGGAGAGGTGAGGTGGTTCAGGAGGTAATCAGCTAAACACTCAGGAGAGATCAAGAGAAAAAAAATTACTTTTCACACAAAGGCTCATGCTGGCATGGGTGGAAGACATGAAGAAGTGTCCCACTACCTAGAGGAAAAGGACAGAGACGACAGGAGCCAGCAGGAGCTGGCTTTTCACAGAACCATGCTGGAACTCAGAGATGCACCAGGCAGTGATGGTCATTCTACTATGGAGATTGCCTAACATGTATCTTAACTTCTCCCCACAATAAAATCAATTATGTTCCTGCTGACAGCAGACCTTTACACCAGTATGCATTAAAGACACACTGGAAACCACCTAACTTCCTTATTTTAACCCAAACTCATCTCATATTCAAAAATTAACCATGTTGCCATTTATTTCACTGTGCCTTACAAAAATGTTTATTTCCCTTTGTATCAGGCTACTTCAACTTTTCAATTACCTTTATTTCCCTAGCTCTTAGCTTTCCCTCCCTTCTTGAACATTATGCATTCAGATTGGTCAGCCTGCAGGTTTGCAAAGGCCCATAATATCAGGTTATTTTAACTAAGAATGCTTTCCAATGGGCTGTTGTGTAGGTGCACTCTCCCCACAAACAAACAGTAAAAGAAGACTGATAAGGGAAGCAATATATTCTTTATTTCTGCCTCTCTGGATTAAAAAAAAAATCAAAAAACCAACAGACTAGCAAGCAAAGCTGTAAATTTAAGTGAATACAAAAAAGAGGCTTTTTAACTGCAATGCCAGGAAATTGTAAACATTGGAAGAAAGGCAATTTGTCAGCAGGAGACAAAGACTCTCTGCTCAGAAATAATCATAATGGATAGTTAGGTCGCTGTTGGGTTTTTAGTTTGGGGGTTTTCTTGTTTGTTTTTTTCTTTGGTTTTACTTATTCTTCCCAGCCCATGCACAAAAATGATGTATTTAACAAATAAAACAAAGAAGGCCTGGCTTCATGAGGGAATTCACTCATTACCGGCCAAAATGTCAACAGTCAGACTTAATCCTTTGGGAACATTTACCATTTTCCCTGCTGGGCCTTGAGGGACCAAATTCTCTTGGGAGAAAACAAAACCAAAGCAAACATAAAAACCCAGAAAAGCAGAGAAGCTGCTAGTCCATTTGTTTAACAAAACACAGCACTGCTCTCAGTGGGCAAAACACTGCTTCTCAACCAATGGAGGAGGCAGCAAGAAAACGCAGAGGGAAAGCCTAGAGGCCACATAATGGCCTTACAGCACTCCAGAAATAATTAAGAACTGTATTCTTGGGAAAAGTGGTCTCATTAAACTGTTTTCAGATTGCAATTTTGTCCCATCTTCTCTCCCTCTCTCCCTTTCTCCTAGCAGTCTTAGAGCAATGAAAATATCAGTTTGCTTTCTAGTGCTTGTATTCTCTTAAAAATGTCATTATTCAATTATCTGTCTATTCACTGGCCCTAAGGTCCAGCAGAGCAGATATTGTGTGCCTTCATTTAATGTTTTTAAATGCACTTCAGTCCACTTGTGATACAATAAAACTTTATTGAATTCTGTTCCCACATCACACTTACCATCCCTAACTTTTATTGATACGTGAGCCCATCTACTCTTCTATCAGCAATAAAAGGAATATTTCTAGCAAGGCTGTGACCTTTTCTTCCATCACTACAGCAGCTGGGAAATGTGATTTCAGGTTCCATGTTTAAAAAGAAAAAAAATCCTAAGAAAAGAAAGGATGAAATATGCTCATATGTTGGGTTTTGTTTTTTTTTTTCTCCCTTCCTCTTGTTAGTATTAAAGAAGAAGGAAATTCTCTGTAAGCACCAGAGATCTGTGGTGCCTTCACATTAGCCCACATGGAAAGAAACAGAATGGGAAGAAAGAACAATTCATTCTTCCCTGGAAGCCATGAGTATTTTTCCCTTGCAAGAAACATCCCTTTGAACAGATCTCCCCAATAAAAGCTGATGGAAGAGTGGTGGCCTGGGTGTGAGGCAGGTTATCATCGCAGTGGGATATGCCATGCCCCAGGCACCCTCCTGCTGCTGCCATCCTTTCCATCAATGCAGCAATGGGCTTGTCCTCATTGAGTCACCACCCTTTTGGCACTTTGCCCTATTACCATAGCTTAAATTTTCCAATTCCCTGTTTAGAAAACAGACTGCTTCTGAAGGACAACGGTGCACAAGTTATTCTGTGACCTCCAAAAACCTAGAGTCTAAGGGAACTGGGAGCTCAGGATAAACTGAAGGTAAATTTGACTCAGATACACCTAAATCCTCTTTCCAATACTGTGCTGGATCCTTAGAAGCCTGTTAGTTGTCTCTACAGGGAAATGAACAGAAGAAAGCATTCCAAAATACCTCTGCTGCTTTGAACTCATACCATTTTCAAAACCCAAATAAAAACTAAATACAGACAGTCTCTAAATTTCAGCCTAAGCCAGTGGGCAATAGCTGCTCGCATATTGGAATATCCCCCTCTTCTGATCTGGAGTGCCACCCAGGAAGGGCAGTGTCACTGCCATGTCCCATGGAGCACATGTGAGAGAAAAGGCATCCTCAACTGGGTTCTTCACTCTATTCCTCCTTCTTAGAAACACCTGCAGAACTACTAAAACATGGATGGTTTGAGCTGTGATGTGCCACGTACATACAGAGGCATTATTAGCATAACCAAAGGGTGGGTTTATCATGTTATTGATAGAATGTGTCTGATTAGAATGACAATTAGCTGGGCAGCTCTCCCAACACCACTGCTCCTGCAAAACTGGGCTCTCTTGCTGGCCACTGGTCTCATGTACAGCTTTGGATAAATCACACGTCTGCTTTCTGTGCTGGCTCATGAGTAAAACAGGAAGGCCTTTAGCAAATTATGAAGGTGAAATAAGAAAAATTTCACTCCTAGATGTACTGGCACCATGACAACAGGATTGTACAAGCACCAGATGATGATAGTGAAGTGTTTCTGCCATGAGAGTGTTGACCTAGCTTTAAAAAACCACCTCCACCACTGCTGTTCCCATTACCCATTTAACCCTGCTCTGTAAAGGGAGAAGGGCAGAGGGAAGGGATGCAGTAGGAAACAACTGAATACTGGATCAAGGGGACCCTCACCACATCAGCTTTCTCATTGTCACACACAGCACAAAACAGCTCAGTCACCTCTCCACAATGAAACATGTTCACAGCTCTGGTAATGGCAGACTGCAGGTTTGCAGTAGCATATATTCAGTTGAAAACCATGGACAATCTCTCTTGGTCAGTAATTATTAAAAGCAAATTCAGTTTAAGAATACTGGAGAAGTAAATTAAGTATTTCAGAAGAAAAGGGGCAGTACCTAAAGCATGTGTTAAGAGAAATACATGCCACATGCTAAGGCCTGCTTTGAGAAAGATAAAATTATTTGGATTTTTTTTTTTCTGATACCAGAAAAATAGGACAACTGATGTCACTGAAGCCTGACAAATTAGGTCTGCTCTCTTTTTACCTGCTGGTATCACCTACTTTTCACTGTCAAAGGGCAACCTAAGGAGCCCAAATGTCCTGGAATGACTGTCCATTCTAGTAGAAGGCTGCTGCTACCAGATAAAGCAACTACAGGACCAGGAATATGAGGACTGGGCTATATGCATAATCATCTCTCACCTTGTCCACATGGTGAGAGTAACTGCAGCCCCATAAAACTCTCCTTATCAGGGGTATCTCTGGTGAACACACAGGAATGCAGTGTGTGGGGTAATGTAAAGGACATTTTACAATATATGAGCTATCTAGTTAGAGGATATTTAGATTTCCTCCATTGGAGAAAAAAAGGGGATTCTTTCCTCTAGAAAATGCTATGAGCTAGTGGTGGAAGAGTTAATAAATAAATAAAAAAAAATCTCAAGAGAAACAGATTAATGAATGGAGTTTTAAATCTTCCAAATTTTTTTCTTTGGGGGAGCATATACACTAGCACTATACTGAGCACAAGTGCCTAAGGTCAGTCCTAACAACATCTGTTAAAGATGACTCCCCTACCCCCTCCTCTTGAGATGCACACCCTCCCTTCTGCTGCTCAGCCAACACTTGGGTGAACCCACTCTCTGTCCATAAAGAATAATTTGAAACTGTGAGGAGTAACCCATCCAACCAGACAAAGGCAAGCTGGAAATGCACACAAGTACAACTGCCTGCTGAAATATTAATTCCTTTACCATGCAGCTGAGGTGCTCCTTTAGCAGATGGCCATATGGCAGACCCCACCACTCACCAAAGGCTGGCTGCACAGGGGCTGAGGCATGTGAGTTCAGTGACAAGAACTGACCTCTGACAGTAACAGGGCAGAAAAGAAGGAACAGATTTCACCCACCAGGCGTGGCTTTGGTCCAGACATGCCTTTGCTGACCTACTTGCCCAGAGCTGACACCTTCCCCATCACTTGGATGGCTTTCACTTATGGGACACTCATGGGGCCCTGATAGGGAACACCTATAGAGTTAATCTTGCCATTCTGAGGGAAGAAATAGAGGCAGGAACAAAGCCAGGCAGAGACTGAGGCAGGAGAAGAATAAAATGGAGCTCTAGGTTTCCCACTCCATGTCAGCACATGAAGGGACAGTTTGCCTAAACGCAAGCTAGTTCACTGGTGCTACATTAAATAACAACACATGAAGATTTCACCCAAAGTGTCCTAGATAACACACAACAACAACCACCTCAGAAGACTGGATCCTATTTCATCATGTGCTTGCCCTTTGTCTTTCCCCTCTAACTCTACTTGTAGAGGCTCTATATTTGATTAATAAGAAATGGAGGAAACAGCCATCAAAGCTCCTTCCTTAATTGCAAAGGCAGCATGTCAGTTGTCATCCTTCTCCTCCCTACATTCAGATCATTAAAAAATACTCAATCTCCATTGCACATTTGCTACTGAGCAACCTCTCACGTGAGTTATTCTACACCTTGTACTCAGGGCAAATTAACACTTTGGGGTGTAATACTGACATACTGCCTTTCTCACAAGGCACCACTATTCCTCTTTGTTTTATGTGCAACAAAGGCTGTGGAGGGGTACCAGGTAATGACAACTGCTTTACTACTGAGACTACTGAGTCTCTGGAGGGAACAGCATATCCTCATGCAAATCATAAATCACAGGGAAATACAACCTGCTGAGATAAGTTGAAACCAGTCTTCCCTAACCCGTTCCATGCACAGTGTTGCTTCTGAAATGAAAAGCCTCATTCAGAGTGGAATAACTCTAAACTATAATTTGGCGTATATTCTGCTTCATAGGGTAGATCCTAAGCCCTGATGTCAATCTTTCCATGAGTTTAATAGCTCACCCCATAAAAAGTATTCCATTGCTGCATTTAGAAGCTTCACAGTTTTGTTTAGAAAAATCAAATATGGACACACTGAGACTGCTGCCAGCAGAGTATCCAAGTCCCTCAACAGAGAGACTCAGACAAGAGAGGTCCCTTTACTCAGAGAGGTGGTCTTGGAGTTTCATAGAAACCAAACACCACGCAGTCTTTCCAAGCTGTGGCAGCAGGCAGGTGGCCACCTGAGGGATGGGGACCACCCCAGGGGCTGTAAGCTCTTGTTTCCCCTCTGGACAGGGTGCCTGTCATTGCTCAGCCACATCTGCTCTCCTGCAGCCCATGCTCAAGGCAACAAAGATGGTCTTAGTCCTCAAGCCAAACTCTGTGTTTCAGCAAATTGATGCCTCCTGCTGCTCTCTCAATACAACACCGTGGGTTGAAAGCATACGTTTCTGTAACTGCTTTATTATTTTGAGAGGTGTGCTACAATAAGCTTTGGCCTGCTCAAACAGAAAACCTGCATATGGCACTGTTATTCACCACTCAGCTCTCTCCAACTGCTAATAAAAAGTGCACTTCTCGTATTATCATGGCAGTAGGACCTTAACTGCATATAACAAATTTGGCTTCTACAGAAAACAAATTCTGAGGTACACAACTTTTTGTAGCTCTGAATTTCCCACTTGGCACATACTGCTTGTCATCTCAGGTGACTGGCTTTCTACCCTCAAAAATTCAGTCCAAATGGCCTGCCTGTAATTTGCCTTCACAACTTGGGAAGCTTATAAATTAGTATTTTTCTACCATCAATCATCAAATTACCAAAAACAATAGCTTCCTACTTCCTTGGTGATACAGTACTGTATTCAAGGCACTTAACAAATGCCAGCAGTTATGTGGACATAGGTTAGTCGAAGCACACTGCTGTGTGATTACAAGCATAAACCTCTGTAAAGAGGAGCTGTAAGTCAGCAACAGTGCTTCACTCCTCTGGTGTGCCTTCTCTAATGGGGTTTCCCAAGTGTTTTCCAAAAGATAATGTGTCACTATTATGCTGTACAATACAGGAGACATTATTAGGATATTTTTAACCTAAGCACAAACCTGACACAGAGAACCATTTTTCATATCTTATCATCTCAGTCTTATATGATGCACATGGTCTGCTTTACTTGCCCTTGAGCAACAAGAGACAAGCTCAAGGCTGTCCCAATCCCCACAATAAATCTCTACTGAAATACAAAGTGCAAATTTATCAGGATACATACTGTAAGGGACGCACTCATACTGCACTTCCAGGTATTTGTACGTCCCAGGGCACGGGTCTGGAAACACATCAGGGCCGGCAACAACCGCACACTGGGTCCGATTACTGCATCTGGAAAGCAACAGAGATGAGAGTCAGAAAACGGACCAGACAGAAGGACAGGACAAGAAGCTGAGTGGCCCCTGCAGTTACAAAAAGATGCAGGAGGCAGGACTTCAGCATCACCTGGGGGAGCTCAGCAGTGAGCACACAGAGGCTGATGGCAAACACCCACTTCTTCATCAGCCAATTACCAAAAGAGAAGAGGCATGGTGGCACAACCCTTCCCCTCCAGGAGGTATTTCTTTAACACCAGCATCCTGATCCAACAAAATGCAAGGAATAAACCAACAACAGTGGCACAAAAATAATCATTGTATGTTTTATAGCAGACAAAACAATATGTTTGCAGCATTTTTATGAAGTGTTCCCATAAAATCAGTTATCTTGTATAATACTGCTTAAGCCAAAGCAAAGACTAGAAACAACAACACTTCAGTAGGAGGAAAAAAAATCACCAAATAAGCTGTCTAAAAACCAAAATAATGTTTTCATACAAGGCCTGTTAGGGAAACTTCCCAGTCTGATCATTCACAAGATTTTTGTGCCCTGCATTAGGCACAAATGGCTAACTTTTATTCCATTATTCTGCCCAGCATGGATGCATCTCCTGAAATAAGGTACTTTTATACAAAAAGCTTGTTCTCAATGAAGAAGACACACAGAAGGAAATGACCCTCCCTGCAGCACTGAGCATCTTTTCAGTTTAAGAACACACACAGAGAGGTTGGGTTCTGCAAGATGCTCTTCCTCAGACATATACAAGTCCATGGGTGACTGACTCATGCATGTGTAGAACCCACATTTGCCTCTGATTTCATGGCACAAACACCTCTAATGTACAACTGGTGATGCAAAAATATTTAACAAACAGTGATTCTATAGAGAAAAAACTTCCGCTTGTTTGTTAAAATAAAAAAAAGTATTAATTGTCTTTGATTTTTCTGTTTTTTTGCATACCAGAAAGAGACCTCCTAAGGGCTAGACAACTGCATTTATTTTCTTTAGGATTCTGCCTCCTCTGATGTGAAATGGGATCCCTGACCCTCCTGTTCTTCTGGCGGAAGCTGTAACATCCAGCACGGAATTCATTTAGGTCTGCAGTAGAAATGCTTCATGTTCACCTGAAGCTACAGTTTGTCAGCATTAATGCAGATTTTATTTGAGCCTATAAATTAAAATCGATTCATTAGCAACTGCCTTAAGCTCCATAATTTCTTTAATTTTATGGAAAGAATAATAAGAGCGGATATGCTTGCTCATCAGGCTGGATATGAGATAATCCAGAGGGCTAGGACATTCTCTTGTTTTCTAGCTGAAAGACAGTAGTTATCACAGCAAGTGACTAGTTTTGTTATATAGACAGAAAAATAATCTTCTTAACAAAAAAGGTAAGTGTCCTCACCTATGCTGGGATACCACAGGTAGCTCAGACCGTGCAAGTGGGCAGTTTTCCAGGAGAGGCTTTGAACATCATCCAAAATTTCACTTTCAACAAAAATCCTTTACTGGGCTCAATGTGCCTTTCAAAAAGCAATTTCACTGGTCTAATCAATAGTCTTCCTGGCTGAAGGGACATCACTGGCCACATTACACAGAATAACATCAATGGATCAAAAACACCTTTCAAAATCACGAGTAAAGATCCAGAATTATGAGGAATTGGAGGTGGGGAGAGGAGCAAACACAATTTAGGTTCATTTATGTTGTGTTTTCTTTCTGTTTGCAAGGAAGTATTTGCTTTGCTTTGACTGGTCAAGCATTTGCTTATGGCCCTTTCTTTTTAATGCAATAATTTGGACACACAAAACAGAAGTGAAAACACAACCTGGAAAGTTGTCAGTGAACAGTTTTAGCCTGCTCAACAGTTTTAACCTTCTGCAATATCACCAAAGAGACTAAAAGCTTCATGATACAAGGGTTTGAATGGGGAATGCAGGATGCACAGAAATGCAAAAGCTTTTCCCCCCAACTCTAGGACATCGTGAAGTCCCCCTACACTTTCCTGGAATGGGGGATGGCAAAGCCTACCAAACACATGAACTTTCAAAGACAGTGAGATCAAATTATCAGTGCCACTTTTAGGGAGGAAACACAGAAAACAAAATTAAAAACTCAAATAAAATCACAAATACTATGTGGTGTCAGTACCTCACAAAATTAACTAAAAAGGGGGTTCATATTAAAAACAAACAAATACAAAAAAACCAAAACAAATTTTAAAAAAACCAAAATGAAAACCAGAAGAACTCAGCCTCCTCTCTTTTTTACACTTCTTTCCTATGGGCAGTAAAATAAAATCTGGCACTTGTCATTTTGAGCTTCCTTTTATCATCCCAGGGTGAAATACACAGGTTTCTCATTCCAGCATGCTTAAGATATGACAGCAATTTACACTAAAAACCATAGGAAAAAACGTAATACATCTTCAATGAACTATTACTGTCAGACATCAGGCTATGGAAATTTTAAGGGGAGAAAGAGGTAAAAACCACTCATCATTAAAACTCTGGTTGCTCTGCTTTTGCTCATGCATTTTATCCCTTTCACAACAGCTTCTTGGTCCCTTCAGCTTTGTCATATTTCTTTCCAGACAGATTAAAGGCCCAGGTGACACTAAGTGACATGCAAAAAGTGACACAGGAAAGGAGATGTGTAAAAGATGATGAATCTGTAGCCTTGAAAATGACAGGGAGAAAAAACATAACATATTCATGCCATACTCCATTTTCAGCAAACCAGGCCATGGGCTCTTCCTTGTAAATCACAGGATTTTACATGGAATCTTGGGATTCCTTGGCACCTGGGTCTTGGCAATACTTGCTCCAAACTCCTGCAAGTTGTGAGGCTCAGTGCTGGGTACTGACCTTTCCAGTAAATGCAGCAAGGACCTTTTTTTTTTAAATTTATTATTAGTTTTCTTCTGTCATGTCCTCTCTGCCACTGCCCACATCACTCCATTCCCCCGCCCTTCCTTTTTCTTTTAATTTTTCTATCTTCTCTTGAAGAAAGATCTTTGCCAGCTACTGGAGGTACAGTTTTCAATGAGAACCAGCATTGCAGCAGCTGATATGGAGCTGGTAAGTATGAATCTGTCTGCTCTACTGAGCAATCACAGAAACACCTCCCTTAGCTATACAGTAGCTCTGCATCACACTGGATTCCTCTCCAATAGAGCAGGAACCACTTGCATTGCTGGCTAGAGCATAACTTTAGCATAACCCCAAAAAAAACCAGTCACCTTTTTCACACACATCTATATCTCTTATTACTGCCTTTACACAAGCACCTCTTATTTCTACCACTGATTCATCAACTCCTCCAAAGAAAACCACTTCTTTCCCCATTATTGCCCTCATGCTACTTTTACACAGCAATCCCTGGTCTCTTGGGCTATTTCCTCATTCTCCATATGTTCTGATGCGAAGGAAACAAGAGAACTACGAGAGGACTCTGGGAATTTTAGGGGACCAGACAGAAAATTTTCTGCTATTAAAGAAACAGCATTTTAAAGGCAAATGTTCTGGAAACACAGGAAAATTGAAGTAGCCCCTCAAGTGGTTTTAGTTCACCTTGTTGTTGTCTGTTATGAAATCTGACAAGAAATTTATAGTCATCTTTTTGTGTGTGTGTTGGTTTGTTTTATTTTGCAGCCCTTATTTCTATCTGCCATCATTCTTTTCCTGTTATGCCCTGAAGTGCAAGGTGAGCAAATGAGTAAACACACTGCTTCTCACAGACCCTCTCTACATCTTGGGCCACCTACATAATTGCTGCTGGGGTTTGTGGACACTTTGCCTGAATCTAGAGTGTCCACTCAGCTCAGCAAGACCAACCAAGAGGCCAGAAACCAAAGCAAAACCCAAGATTAGCATTTTCAGCCCAACTTGAGACACCAATGCCTGTCTGTTTCTGTATCTTCAAAAAAAGAGAATACTGCAAACCCCTCTAAAAGTCAGTCCAAGGTACTTGGCAGCCTTTAAGCATCCATCATCTCATAAACATAAGTTCATGTTATTCACATCTATGTTTTGGAGAGGAAAAATCACTCTACTGGGAAAAGTGTAAAGTGTTGCAGTTGCAAGATTATAAAACAAACAAACAAACAATAACAAAGAAAAAAACAACAAAAAACTAACAGAAAATAAAAAAAAAGGGGGGGGGTTCCCTATACATTCTTTCCAGCTGCATTTATTCCTACTTGTTAAGTTCCCCATTTTGTCTTTCTACCTGGATATGTGAAAAAGTATTTTATCTAGAAGCAAGGTGTCAATCCAGTATAACAAATACACTGTAACAGAAAACATGGATTATTTTTGCACAACTTCTCCCAGTTCCAGTGGAAAACGACTTTCAGGAGTTTTAATGTGAAACAGGAACAGTATTTTATATGTCATTTGTTTTGCAGTTATAGCAGTGGGACTGAAGGAAACATTTGAGTTCAGGACCAGCTGCAGGGCTCAACTCTGCTTACAGCTCTGTTCAGACTTTAACTAAAAGCAACACCAAAACTCCATTCCCCTTCAGCAAACTGCCATTTCTTCTCCCTGGAAATATTTTAATGATTTTTAAGTGACAAGGTCATCTTGTGATAGAGAAGCAGAAACACTTTAGACGTAAACAGCTGCTTATTCCTGCTGTGATATCTTTAATTTTTTTTTTTTTTTTATGCTGACATTGTAAATATATTCAGCAAGAGACAATGAAAGAAAAAAAATAGTTTGGCAGTTTATTTTCAGGCTTTCCAGAAACTTTTAAAGCATAGACATATCAACATCATCAGGCTAGACATGTCTGGGGCAATATGTTTGCCAGAACAAAAATGCAAAGGCAGCATAAAATAAAAGATCAATCCCAAACAAAAGCCTTTCAGCATTAATCATCACAGCTGCAATACCAGCAAGTCCTCCAACTCCCCACCTAGGAGGGAACCAGACAACAAAACAGATGCCTTAACCACGGAGGCAGGCACCTGTCATGCTAGGGACATCAGGAGAAGAGCAACAAGAATCCATGCACAGCTCCACAACAAGCCTAGAGGCTCAAACATGGATTTCATCCCAACAAACCCTCCTCCTCCTTATCCTCCAGAGAGAAGCCCTTCAGAGATGAAGCAACAATTTCAGCACTGCCAGAACCTCTTGTGAACATGGCGCAGTGGAAGCTACTACCTGGGGAAGCCACCTGCCTCCTCTGAATCTGCAGATTGTCAGAGTCCAAACTGGGTGTTAAACACCCTGAGGATGGGAAAACTTCACATCCACGACCTTAGAGTTGTAGAGCATGTACTGAGCTGGCATATCCATGCTCTGCTAACACACCCTGTTCATAGCTGGTGCTACCCTCCACTTACAGCAGCTTCCAGCAAGGGATCCTTAATGCCCACGTGTGCCAACCAAACCACTCACCTGTGTTTCATGAGCACTGGCTGCCAAAACCACAAGGCACTCTTTCTCTCTGCCCTCAGCTGAAACACCTACTCTGTGCAGCCTTTATTTTTTTCTGTAAAGACAAGGCAGCCATCGTGTGCCCAGGCATGCTAATATAGCCAAGACATCAATATCTAAAGCCTCTTCCTCAAGGTCTATTATGCTTTTCTAATGGTTTTACAGTAACAGACAGACTTAATTCATTATCCTTCATGGCAATGCTGCAAGACATCCTTTTCCTTCCCTGGAACACAACATCTCCTCTCTGGATGAGTGCTTTAAGAAAGAGGCTGTCACGGCAAATAAGTCGGCCAGGAGTGTGTTCTCCCCTGTCAATATATGGTATTTCCAAATCAGCCCTTTAGGAAGAGCCAAGAGAGGGGAAAGAAAAAAAAAAAAAAGCCCTGGAGAAAGTAAACAAGAAGCAAAGAAAAATATCACTAAAAAGTGGAGCTCACGTGATGGATTGGAAATAAGGGGGAAAGAAAAAAAAAACCAAGGCAAGCAGAGAATGAAGGCAGTGGAGATGACAGAGGGGAGAACAGAACTGTAAGCCCCAAGAAAGGACTTGGGCTCAACGCGTTTGTTTTCAGCAATGTGCTGCTCAAAAGTGAAGCTAAATCCTCCTGTTTAGCTTCCAGAAACAAAGAATTCCTCAACACAATCTTTTCCTGCCTCTGCAAAACCTTAAAAGCAAAGCAACTAATGACAGGGAGATGAAAATCCAGTTTCTCTAGCATTTTTTTCATTATGAATGGGCCTTTTTATTGATCTTTCAGAGCACTGAGAGGCTGGCTTTCCAACCTCTGCTGCAACATAATTATCTGCGGTGTTTAATGCTAGCACAGACGAGTCCCACTACACAGTGCATTTTGTTGTTTTATTGACAGGTTTTAATTATCCAGGTGCTAGAGCTGTCAGATAGGCTGCTTCTTATGTGATCAAACTAATACAGGATGAGGCAGAGCACTCTAATTGCAGCTTCACCTAGTGCCTCTGTGCAGAAATGCCAATGAGATACATTTAAACTGCTATGATTATTGTAAAATCTTATAAAGTTTGATGGGAAAAGCAGTCCTCTTTCTATATCTCCAACCTATTTAATTCCCCTTGTTATTATTTTATATTGAACAAAGGAAAATTGAAGGAAAACAAGCCTCCAAAACCCCAGCCAGCAAAACACCAGAAAAATCTTGCAGAGCCAAACCAAATATGAGCTGCAAAGGTCACCAAAGGGACTACCTTGATATGTTATGGAGAGACTGGGAGCAAGAAGGAAAACAGGTCCTGGAAATAAGTTAAATACCAGTTTTACAGAGTAAAAACCAAAAAAAAGTAATTGCACTGTTTGAACTCATTGATAAGGCCCTTAAAATTTAACAAGAGGCATTTAATAGCAAATTCACAAGATTTAAGAGTTTTTAATAAAAATTTGAGGCACCCCTGAACAAGGTTTATCTGCTGAGCTGTCAGGGACTCCCCAGGCCAGTAATCTGAGGTCTAGGGCAAGACCAGCCAGCGGAGATGATGTGATTCATCATCAACCTCCAAATGAGAGTTCCCCGAAGCAACAAAAGCTTTTTCCTCTGTCCTTTATAATGGAGTATCTCTTACATTTTATAATTTCCTTGGATTTCTTTTGCCCCATCTCCTTGCAATTAGCACAGAGAGGAGAGGAGGTGGAATCCCCAAAGGCAATGAATGTGTAAGGCAACAGGTCAGCCTGCCAAGCACCCCGCGCCCATGTGCCAGGGTGCAGCACCCCTGCAGCTACAGGAAACAAAGCCTGGTGAAAGAGATTCTCATCTTTAAAGAAAGAACAACTAAACAACAACGTGCCCCAGCACAACGGGTGTATTTGGACAAAAAGCCTGGGTCAGCATGGAAAACAGATCTGCACTGAGCACATCTCAAGCAGTCACAGTGTTGCTCCAGCTGCAGGGAGATGAGGACACAGGCAAGGCCAGGTTTGCAATGCAGGCTAACATTACTGGAGGGTCCTCAGGGCTAATCACCACACCAGCCAGGCCTTAAGACTGTAAAGCTCATCTTTTAAAGAACTACATCTGCCCTTTTACAGGTACTCTAGTTGCTCCAACTCCATAAACTTCTGTAGCAGCCTAATAAAAAACCACTTTACAAAATACTATCGGGGTATCTGGAGAGGAGAGCCAACACCTAAAACAAACCAACCAATAAAAGGCTCATCAGTTTAGCCAGACTTAACACTAGTTAAAATAACTGTGAACAGAAAACAATCTGGTATTTAATTTGGGCTAGGAGGTCAAATTAAAGGCTAAGGGATATCTGGGCTGAATTTCAGCTGGCGCTCCACATTACTTTGTCTTCATTGCCGTTTTAACACAAGTCAATGTGAGTTAAAGCCCATTTTTTTCTTCTTTAGTGCAGCTACCCAGAGCTGGGATAGCCAGGGCAAGCTGAAATGGGTTATTTTCTCTACAAGAGCTCTAAAGTGTATTCAGACCCTCAGTCTACCATTACCTGCCTGTCCACTGAGCCTGCAGCACAGGGAGCAATGCTCTGCCTGACACCAAGGTGCTGCAGCTCTGTAGCACTGTGAGGTACAAACCTGCTACTCAGCACTGGCTGAGCAGGAAACAAATTTGAACATGAACACTTAGAAACATTTTAAATATACTAAGAAAAAAAATCTTAAATAAATATTCCACCCTATTGTCAAAGGAAGATCCAGTATTACTTTTACCATATCCCTCTTTGCTAATTGTCACTTTACTGCTGCCATTTACTGTCACCACCCAGTGGCCCCATCCCAGCCACTCAACAATTTCTGTAAGAGATAAAACTGAAATCAGAGAATATTGTCTCTGAAGGGGCCGAAGTAATCTGTATGCATGGGCTGGTATGTTTAATGTATTAGCCTTTCACCTCTGCAAATAGGGTTAAAGAAAGGTTTGGGGCCAAAATAATTTGTACTGCACTCCATCTCAAATTTGACATAATAACTGAATGAAACAAAAATGAACACGTCCAAACAGCACAGAAGGTCAAGGCTGGGCAACTCCCTGATGAACTACAGAGTGAACCAAAGGCACACGGGCAGTTCTGCTTCTATAACCCAGAGCAACATCTCTCCTCGTTGCTCTTGCCAATAGCATGATACTGAGGTGATTTTTAAGAAAAGGTCGATAGATTTTAGCTTAGGTGGCAATTGGCCCTGAGCCTCTTGGTGGGGGGGTGGGAGACAGCAGAGTACAGCAAGCTTCCTGACCAAATGAAAATACAGGATCAACATGTGACAGGTTGCGACTTTAGCACCATGGTTAAAGCAGTTCAGACAAAAAGACAATATTAGTGAGTAAAGAAACACTCTCCAACAGCCTGCAACATCATGTGCTATTAACACAGATTCTGTTCATGGCCCCTAATTTTGTACAGAACCTCATGCAAAGGAGACTTGGCCCTCTCTGTGCCTCAGGAATTAAAGCAAAACAAATAATAATCAGAAACAAAATGAATTTTCTCAAAAAATAATCCTGAAATGGACTAAGTATGTTATTTAATATTCGAAAGTGATTTCTTTTTTTATTTTATTCCAACACAACCAATGCTGCCTCTTTGATCTTCAGCACAAAGCTCAAATAAAGGCAGTCTGCACTTTGATTCCAAGCTCCAGAGAAATCAGTGTCACAAAACCTTCATACGCTTCCCAGCTCTGCATTTCCCAACCAAAGCATATTCAGAAACAAAGGGGGGGGGGGGGGGGGGGGGGAAGCCAAATATCAAATGTATTGAAACCACAGTTGTGAAGTTGCTCAAAATGTCTAAACATAGCACTGAACACTTTGTGGCTGCATGCAGCAACATAGGAAGGGATGGAAGGAAGCATTTTTAAAAACACATGTCCAGCAGCTCCAGAGAGGGTTTCTAACCCTGTGCTCAGCACTAGGCTGGGCAAAGTCTAATCACACACCTGTACCCTCTCACACCCCCATTCCTTCCACATTTGTCCTTTCCAGGGCAGTTTTCAGTACATCCATCCATCCATCCATCTATCATAAGCTACATATGCCCACCAGCTCTTCTCCTTCTTCACCCTCTGGTCACCATCCTGAAAGGGACACGACTTGTTCATTGCACACCTGATCCGATTTTAAAGCATATGTTTAGAAAAACAGAAATTTGACTAAAAATACTCCTTTGAGAAAAAGTCTGATAGGAAAAGGTGTCTGAACATCTGCAGGACAACAGCTGGTAGGAACAGAAGAACAGGGCTTCTGCAAAATCTCAAGTCTTCTTTGTGATGATGTGGAAAATACTTTGTTAGCAGAGAAGTCACTATTTCATAATAGAGAGCCCGCCTGAGAATTAAAGAATTACACTCGCTGTATGTAAGACAGCTTCCTTTGAGGAAGCTAAACACAAAGGCCAAGTTTTCCAGAAAGCCTCTGCCTCCCCACCAGGGCTGGATTCTTCCAAAGAGCTCAGTTCTTCCTAGAGGAGCTACAAAAAGGCCCAGCTGTTCAAGCATGGCCTGGGACTCCTCAATTCTCAAGGGGAGCAGTTGAAGCTGACAGCTATTAAGCATTTTTCAGGCAGCAGGCTGTGTCACAGAATGACTACTTTGGTAATCTAACCCAGAAAGTCCCATGGGGGGGGGGGGGGGGG
>QUSF01000025.1:5149507-5189854 GCA_003676055.1 Chloebia gouldiae
AAAAAAAAAAAAAAAAAAGCCTGCACAGGATTGTATGTGAGCCTTAGGTGGGGCAAAAACTGGGAAATCCACATTCCAGAGCATGGAGCATGTCTCTGGCAAGTCAGCCTTAAAATATGTGACTGATGCTGCTCAGACATACTAGCTGAAGTCCAGGGAGATGGATGAAAGGGTAAAGATGCAGGATAAATTCATCAGATGTCTCCATAAATCATTTCTATAGTTAACATTTGTTCTCTGCTTTTCATTACTTACATTTCTAAAGCCACTGGGTGCCTTGCTGCAGTGGATCTAATAAAAAGGAAGATAAATTTTAACATCCCTTTTTGAAACATGTTAAAATGATCTAGCTTTCTTTTGAATGTTAATGGCATGCATTACAAGAAATACAATGTCTCAAAACAATTCACTGGGGCTGGAAGAGAAAGCAGAGTCTCACTGTAGCCTGGAAATTCACAGCCTTCGTCACCACCCTAGCTGGTTTAAAAGATTTTATTTCTGACCCTAATGTTTTGGGCAGCTTTGTCACTGAAACCTGCCCTTGCTTTGCACAGACTCTCTGACTCAAGGGCGAAATTCCATACTTGAGAAGAGAAGGAAATATTTTTGGAGACTGGCAGTTTGGAAAAGAATCTGAGCTGCCTGACAGCTGTTCAGAGACATGGGATGCCAGAAGGATCCCAGCAGAGCATACAGGATTACACCCATGCACACACACAGAAAATCATTAAAGTTTCTGTCTCTAAAGTTTCACACTTAATGAAAGAAAGCGAGGGAGAGATATCTGGAGAATTCTTGGGTTATATTGACAGCTAATGATCCTCCTTTTGCCAGGAGCACACCCTGGGAAACTCACTGGCAGTGATGGGGGGGCTCACAAAAATACCAGTTTATCCAGGCGAGGGAGAGTAAGGAGTGATGTCCCTCCAGTTCGCCCTGCCTCATCCCCAGGGGGGTCAGGAATCAAGCAGAGGGCCTGCTGTTGGATGGCTGGAGTTGTTCTACAACAGAAGCAAGGACCTTTATAACCGAGTTTAATCCCTCACAGGTTAAACAAAACAAATGACTGCACGAGTGAGCAATTAAAGAGCATTCCACAGCCGGCCCTGGAAGAGCCTCGCCATTGATTAATTAGGTTCAAAGGGCCAAGACTAACCTCACAGTCCCCTGAGAAAGAGACCACTTAGCCCCTTCCAAAACAGAAAACAAAAAAAAAGGAAATAAAATATCAGCATCAGCATTGCTATTTAACGCTGGAGCATTAGTTAAACAGCTGCTGCGGCAGTGAAATTACTTGGGACTGATCCACATTCAGCTGTATTGTTTTATTACATTCAGGAGAAACTTAATTAAGCTTCTGTTACTTAATAAAAGCACTGTTTCTGCCGTGCAAAGCCCTCAAATTTGTCAGTGGGGGTTTCCCAAGAGAGCATAGCTCCCACTATCACATTCCTCCTGCCTGCATTTTGAAGGCTAAGATGATGGAGGATATTTTCATGCATTAATGCTCCTTAGGGTGCTCTAGCTCTCTCTGCCAGCTGTCACCAGGGTGGAGAGGACCACAGCCATGGATACCTGCCCTGTTATCTTAGGAGAACTACAGGACATCTGAGCAACATGGTCTGTTCTCAACCACATCATGCACTAGGTCATGAGTGCTTCAGCATTGCCAGGAGGAAGGCATCAACTATTCACTTTACTGCAACAAGCAAAAAACCAACCTGTTCCTGGAGAAAAGCAAACAAACCCAAACGTGCTGCTGGCCCTATTGTTGCCCACAGGAATGATCCACATCCTAGGAAATTCAGAGGCTGAACAATCCTTTACAGGCACCACATACCATTAACAGGGTCTGAGCTGGGTAGCAAAAGTGCACAATCAAGGGTACTCCTGTACTAAGAAAACACTTGAAGAGTTTCACCAGCTCATGCCATCAGAAAGACTCCCCTAAACCATCCACCCAAGGTCTGCCTGGAATATTAAGGTTTTAAAAGATTGAAAAACATTTGTTGAAAGGGCCATACCATACATGTGACCCACACTCATCGACTGTAACTCTGCCCAACTTCTCTACAGGATTATCAGCCACATGCTACATTCTACTACCTCTCCCTAAAATGCTTGTCTTGCCCTCCTCCTGCCCTCACACAAACAACTCCGCTCTGACTTACCAAATTATCCAGTTATGAGGAGAAAAATCTGTCCCCAGCTTTGTAAAAGTAATGAAAGCAAGCACTTGAACTGCAAAGAGCCAGACAAAAACACTAACCAGCTGCTCAGACTCTCTGGACTTTCACTGAACTGACTGTGGATGCTCAGACAAACTTTGGTGAGGTAATGGGAAAATTTCTCCCTGGTGAGGGAGAAAACCCAAAAAGCATCACTTGCTGAGCGGAGGCCATGGCTCGAGCAGCTTTTCAGCACTGGCACCATGACCAGAAAATGACTTCTGAACACACCGACTCACGCCGTGTTTCCCAGCCAAGAGTAACTTGCCAATTGGCTTTTGGCCCTACTGAACTCTGTGCTGGGTGCTTGTGACCCTGAAGTTACTCCTGGATGTTCTGACACATCCAATTCCACACGTGCCCTATTGATATTTGTATTTATAAAGCTCCTTTTTCTTTCCAGGAGACAAAGGCATGGGTACAGAGGTGACAGCCACGTATCAAGAAGCAATTCCCCCAGACAGGTGACACTGGGGCCCCTGCATCAGCTCAGCAACTCACAGCAAGTAGCTCTTAATAATGCCATGACACCTCCCAGAGTTTAAAATCACGTGAAGCTCTGAAGTCTGCACACCCTCAAGACCATTACTGCCAAGCACACTGGTCTGATGATGCTTGCAGCTACTTTGTCTCTGCTCTCTGAAGTAATTCATTGCCACAGATTCAGTTCTGTGGATCTGAAAAAACTGGATTTAATTCCGTGGATGGCTGTAAAGACTTAGTTTCCAGCCTGTAGCAAAGCACCCTTATGTTGGTGAAGTACAAACCTTTTCTCCTTGCAAGGGGCTCTGCTTTTTCTGAATAGTGACTTAAAATCCTGCAGTGCTTAGGAAGTCCATATTGCAGTTTGGTTGTAATAAGGGGCAAGTGGGGAACAGATCTCAGGTGCTGAAGAATACGCTGTCAGGGGCCAACTCAACTCTCCATATATTCACTACTGCTAACCCTGATTGCACTGAAATATTAGGTGAGTGACCACATTTTATTCTCTTTCTTAGTGTAAACAGGAATTGCTTGTTAAGACACAGGTGGCATCAAAATTCTTCCTTCTTTTTCTCAGTGCATCTATTAAAAGTTAATTCTCTTCCAAATGTTGAGAAAATGAGGCTTTCCCTCATCTGGGCTTTTGGCAGACTTCATCTTACTCCAGGCTTTGTGAAGTGTCATGTATAAATAGCCAATGCCCCTCACTATACTGAATTAGCCAGTACAGACAAATGGACAGGGCTGAGAAAGTTCAGTGTGAACAGACTGACAGACAAACCCTAAAATATTAACCAATTAGGGAAATTCCTCTGTCCCAACCAGTCTCATCCTACGTGCCACTCCCTGCAACCATGCAGCCTGGGAAAAAAGGTGCTTTGGTTTTCCACCTAATGGCTACCAACCTGCTACTGCCAGGGGCTGAGGCTTGATCCTGCAGCCTCTGCCTTTACAAATGCTCTGACAACTCTCTCAAAACACCAGCGGAGCCTCACCTCACTCACTCCGACACAACTGAGCAAATAAATAATGCTATTTATGCACTGCACACCATTTGTCAACCCATTTGTCATTTCTGATCTATCATTGCTCATGCAGTAAAACTATGTGGGATTTTATTCAAACCTCCCTTGCAGGTGTGATGAATGCTTTATTTATACAGCAGCATTTCATCTTGTGGAACCGTTACTATGCATATAGAAGCCTCTAAGTCCCAGTGTGGTGTAAGTAGAAGGTGTAAAGACAGATGACAACTAGAGGCAGCGCCGTAATTAAAGCCACAGGGGGAATCATGGATGGCTCAGCTAAAACTGGGACAAGCTTGCCAGGGAAAACACACCACTTCACATGAAGCATTCACTCACCATCATCAGGCAAGGGAGAAAACATGGATCAGTTCCCAAACACCCTCTTAAAAGTCAGTGTGACAATGTCTATCCATGCCCAGCTTATCAGAGCACCCATGACATCAGCAACTGCTCTGCCTAGTGAGCATATTATTTCCAAGCAAATAATCTCCCATTGGCTCCCCCTCCCAGAATTCTGATCCAGGACCAAAAAACCTGGAAGAAGACAATCCTACAAATAACCAGTTATCAGCCATGAATAAATTCCCTTGGGTGGTGCCTTCCAGTGGCCAAAAGCCCAGACAGGAAGTGCAAAGGAACCCCTATTAATATTTCTTTTCTGAGGCACAGCAACCTTTATGTGGGACATTTCTACTCTTCCACTCTACTGGAAGCATGACACTGACCTCCCTGCAAAGTCTTTCAAGAGCCATGGAAGAAAAACTTACATACACACTTTACTGGCCTGGGTAATCTGGTGCCCAAACCTGCTGAGATCTACGGGGTCTCTTCTGGAAGTAAAGCTCTGTTACAATGAAGGCCATCATAACATCTGCCTGGTTTGTACTTTGCATCACAGACACCACAGTAAGGTTTGACTGGTGCTCACTCATGCCATGGAGCACACCAAATGTGTCCCTGGCCCTTCATAACTCTTTGACACAAGTAGGGCTGCAGTAAAAAGAGTAAAGGATCAGCCCTGAACTGATCCCTTTGTTTTCTGGGAGGAGCTTCCTTGGCGTTTTTTACTGTGCAAGCAGCACCTAATCAGCTTCAGAATGATCTTCCTGGCAGCTCCTAGCTGCTTCACATAGAAGTGCAACATCTATTATCAATTCTTGCATTTTTGTGGGTGTGGGGTAAAGTAAAGGTGAGAGAAACAGCTACAGTCCAGTTTCAGGTACCTTGATATCAAACAACTCCTTCATCCATCTTCTTTTTAAATTTCAAGGGGTAGGTGGGATTCATCCAAAACTGTGTAAATAGGCATCAGACACATGTTTATTGCCTAAGCAATAGAAGATTAGAATTGACAAATGGAGAGGTTTTTGGAGACACAGATGCTACAATCATTTTAATATAATTTGGATTTCCAAATCAGTAATTACTCTATCACATATTTATAATTTTGTAGATGCTACTAGAAATGCTGATGTCTTTTCCATGCATAGTAATGAGCAACAACAAGGGCTGTTAATATAAAGCCTGTAATGTTTGTATTCATATGTAAATAGGTTATGTAAACGTTTTAGACATTTCTCACTAAAACACTGAGTTCTAATCTAAGTGGCTCCATTCCTAAACTAGAAAATCGCACTCTGCATAGAAATTGTTTACTAGTCTGTCAGCAAAGCCGCCAAAGCAGTGAGCTGCATTTATAGGAGGATTTTCATCTCCCCATTAGACACAACATCAGAGTAATTGACAATGTATAAATGCCCAGACAGATATGCAGGTTGTTATTCAGAAATTTGCTTGCATGTGATGTCATACATATTCAGCACACGTGCACCTTCGGTGTTACACATGCACAAGCACAGGCACTGGTTTTGACCGCTGAGGAATGCAGTAGTGCTTGATTTAATTAAACTAATTTAGTTAAACTGATACAAACCCTGGTTAAGAGTGACAGAATCAGTTTAGTTTCCACCTACTCCTAATTGACTTATGATCAAACTGAGTAAGGTACATTAAAACACTAACGTGTGTCTCCAAGCAAGAGTAAATTACACAAATTTAAACCCACAACTTCAGTTAATTCCAAGTGATGCTAGGGATGGAAAAGAAAAAAAAAAAAAAAAAAAGGAAGTGGACTAGAACACTCCAGGGCAATCATAGGATGGTTTTCACCACAGGATGTTACAATTTTTCTCCCCTCTCCTTCCCCACAAGCTGTGGTCTGCATTTGTCCCAGCTGGTGTATGGGGAGCTTGGAGGAGAGGCCCTTGGAGCTTACACAGCCCATTTGTAACTCAGCTGTAGCATGGATACACCACCACAGCACTGTCCTTTAGAGGACCTGCTGTGCCTAGCAAAGCAAACCCCTGGGCCCCTCTCCTCTTTGAACACCATACTGCTACCTTGCATTAACTTCAGTGATACCTGCTCTCAACTCTGTAATGTGTCTTGAGCCTTTTTCACTGGTGTCTCTAACAAACCATATCCAGCCTCATTCTTTTCTCTCCTTGATTGTATATACTTGCAAAGTTGATTTAGTGCCAGTAAAGGCTTTGGAAAGACAGTTCAGAGACTCCCAAGGCTCCAGTACAGCACATGAGTAACTCCTATTTGCAGAGGAGACAATAGATGTCTTCTCTTCATCAGCAAAAATAAAATGGAAATGACAAGACGGATGCAAACATCCTGCTGTTGCTGCAGCAATTCTCAGCATCTTCTATCATCAAGGGATAGTATTTTCAAGATCAGTTTAGTCCTTTGCTTTTGATGAGGCCGTCAAACACTGCCAGGAGCAGCTAGTGGTGTTTTGACCTTGCTCTCTTCTGCCTTCCCTGCTCCTCCTTCATCCCCACTTTCCCTTTGTTCCACTTTGAAGCACTCGTACATCACTCCTGGAATGGTATTAACAATGAACTAGCCAAAGTATATTTACATCTCATGTAATCACAGCTTTGCTCACCCTGCCGTCTTAACTATTGCCTTCAAGCAAGGAAAAGTAACATCAGTCATGCCATGAAACAACAGGGAGGGAAAAGCTCGACATCCATATCCAAGCACTTGAATTATTGTCATTTCCCTGGTGAGCCACAGTGGTGTGGGATGACCTGTGACAAACAAAGCAGTTTCCAGTGGAAATTGGGGGCAGGGGAAGGCAGATAGCTCTACAGGAAAAGCACAGTAATTTCTACAGGCATAGACTCTACTACACCCCTGCCAAGAACAGTTACTCACATGAGTAAAATTAAGGGCACTACCGACTAGGTGAGTAAATCCATGCCCACGTTGTTTCCAAGGACAGAATTTCATCCTGGCAAGGCTCGGTTTGTACAGTGGAATAGCAATATCGATTTCAGCAGTTATTGCAGTCCCCCAGTGCAGGAACACTGAAGTGAATCAACCCCCCTGTGGTTTTGCCCCTGTGATCACCTTTGTGCTAAGGGGTATTGTGATGCCCTGTGCTAAGAAACTGGATCATAGGCTGCTTTAGATTTTTATTCCCATTCCTCCTGGATGTGATAAACAGTCAGCACTCTCTAGTGATTATGTAACTGCTAAAACATGGTTGCACCTAACAAAAACATGGGAGCAAAAGTCATTTTGCCTGCTCACCTGGAACTTTTTGCATCAAGTGAAATTTTCAGACAAACAGAGAAAAATTAAAGCTCTTGGTTGGGGAACATTCATCTATAAATTTTAGGAGGAAAAAGTAAAAAATGGGCCACATGGCACATTTGCTTAGCAGCACTGGTGGTCTGACATCATTGTGTCACTTAAATATAGCTGTACACTGATCAAATCTGATCAGATTTCTCATTACATAACCTCTTCCAACAAGGACAATTATTTTTACTAAATCAATCCAGTGATCCTACTGGGGGACCTAATTTCCCCCTTGGCTTTAAAACACCACCCCTGACCTGATGAGTTCACTCTCTAGCTTACAGACCCCGTAAAAGCCTTGATGCTCAAAATGATGCTCTGAAATCATGGAAGCATCCAGGACCTTTGTGCCATCTGAGAGTGAGACCTTTGTCTGAAGGAGTCAGCCTCTGTCCAAGGTCTGCACAGGGAACTAAGCCAGCAAATCACTTTAACTGTCTCTGTTAGAAGTATCACAAATGATCATTAATCTGGTTTAGTATTTGTGTTTAATAAAAACAATTCTTGCTTCATCAAAATCTCTTTTTGGCATAGCCATAATCAAACTAAACCTATGCAACAACCTCATGAAGTAAATGAGGCTGTTAAGAGAGGGCTTGCTGCTGGCAGAGCTTTCTTCCTCCTCTCTGTAAAGCCAGTTACCCAGGCAAAATAAATTATTTACTGATAGGTCTGTGCTGAAATTTGGAGTCCTAGTGGTGTGGCACAACTTCTTTCTATGCTGTTAACCAACTGCATTGGCAAAACATCAAGTGCAGAGCAGCCTGCAGATCCATGTCCACTGGTGTTTTCTAAGGATTCTGCCTCATGTCAGGAAAATCCTATTCAGACTTAGATTCCTGTGGTGCCAATATATCCTTAAACATCTGCTCCTAAGACTATCCCCCCGCATTACTTCACAGAATAATTACAAAGGCATAAAGCTGGAGTATCCCTCACCACCCACTCCAAATCCTCTCTCACCCTGCCTGCCTCTTCCCATATTTCACTCCATTTCAGGCAAATCCTGATTACAGCAACACAAAGGGAATTGGACAACTTTGTTCAGACACAGCCTGAACAGACTGAACATTTGTATTCATCAAGGCCTCTGCCTGACTTTTTAATTTTTATTATGTTAAACAAGGAACTAGAAGTTTGTAAACATTTCACCAATTAAAAAAAATCACAGTGCACAAGGTACTAAGAAACTCCATTCTCTCCCTTTTACAGATATTGGTGCTTCTCCTACTTGCATAAGTGGTTCTCCTCCAATATATGTTTAGGTCCCTACTGAGTGATCCAAAATCCACCTGGCTGTGGATAGAAGAGAAAACATGAACAAAAACTGAACAAAGAAAAGGTTCCTAATTTCATACCATAATTCAGATGGCTGCAAGGAACATTTGTCTTGTCAACTCATCTGTTTAATCAAAGAACTTTAATCAAACTGCAGTTCCAGAAACCACAGGTTAATGTGGACAAACAATAATTAAAGCACTCAATCTGTAGTTTGTCTGTCATCAGCTCCTATGTACACTGGAGGTTTGAGATACTTTTATCTTGCATATTTAGTGAGCTGGATCCTTAGCAAGACTCAGTAAATAAAGATCCCATGGAACTATTGCTGATCCCTGATGAATGCAGAGCTATTACCTCCAAAGGCTGAGCTGTTCCAGTCTCCATGTTTCTTCAGACACACATGCATCCACAGGAACAACCACTGTATTGTTCTTATCAATGCAGTTAAATACAAAGAGTTGTCACAGCCAAGTATTTTTGAGGCACTGTTTTCCCTTGGAAAATGACGAACTGTAGAATCAAAACGCTGTGTGGGAATATGTTGATTCACGTTGCCATTTAGGAAAAAACTTTACAGTTTAAAATGCGTTTTATGTGCTCTTATTAAAATTAATTACATAGCTTTGAAAAGCAAAATATTCTGATTCAACAAACATTTCTTTCAGCAGAAAGTCAGTCTTCTGGACAATTTACAAATGTTTGGTCTTGTGTTGATCCAGAATTGTTTTACACTGTCATTGCAATGGCAGAAATTCCTGTAGCAGTTGAGAGTGTTCTCAGCAAAAGCCAAGTAATGTAGCCCTTTTTCACCATCTTCCACTATCTCAAATTGATGTGAGATCACTATATGGTTCTTCAGAATATGTGTCTGTATATTTTTGACAGCAACTACACAGCCACTGATCCTCACCAACTCATTGGCCAGTCAGAGCTATTCCTTGGTCCTCAGTTTCTGGGCACTTACAGAATTTCACAAGACTGGCTGAGTAGATTCATGGGCATTAAAATGCAAAAACAAACATACACAAGACACTGATTGAACTGCAGCCTAGGAGGAAAAAAGCCAGAGACAATCCAAGCCTTTTGCAGGCTGCAGGCTTATGAGAAAAGAAAAAGATTTAAGGCTGGTTCAACTGCATTGTAACGCCTTCTAAGATTAGCAGTTTTCTGAGGCATACCCTACTCCTGCTGGCTGCTTTTTGAGGGAAGCTCCATGATTAGGATACAGCACTTGAATTCTACAGGGCTGAGGGGAATTAAATATTCGTCTGGCAGCAGAGGGGGAAGAAAAAAAAAAAAGTGAGCCAATGGAGGTCTTCCTACTCAGCAAAGAACTTGAACTCCTACATGCGTACCAGGATAAGGGAGGATACAGAGGTTCAAGTTTCAGGGCACTGTTTATGGTGTAAGAGAGGCCCCTTGTGAAGGAACCTGCAGGAAAATCTATGAGGAAGGATAAAACAGAGTTACTCAACATGAAATCCTAAATGATGTTACCGCAAACAAAATGAAAAGTATAAGTGTTGTTACCCAAGAGGTGTTTCCCAAGATGTCAAAGAAGGTTTGGAAAATGGAGAAGTGGCCACTGGAAAGATGAGAAAATGATCAAGGCCATCTTTCCTAAAGTGTTAAAAGAAAAAAATTGTACTGGCAGAAGATTGAAGTTGACATCTCCCAGTAACTCGGGAGATCCAGAGGGACCAAAAAATCAAATCAATGAGATGCCCCCTTAGGGATGTTGGAGGGCTGCAGCAGGCACACGAAGACATGGAAATCTTTATTAATTTGCCCAACACTGCACTCATAATCAGTAGGACAGACATTTTAGCTTATACCTCCAAACATCAAAATTATGAATTGGTGGTGAAACCAAAGCATAACTACAGACAGACTGTAAACTTCTTAAGAATAAGCGTTACAACTGTTTGGTTACAAAGGTAGTAATTTTACATTTTTCTCTGAAGTTTATCCTTCAGTCACTCCTGTGAAATGGAAATGTGCTGCCAGGACCAATTTATTATCTAACACATTGCAACAGCTACTGTTGTTCATTAGGAGATGCTACAGCAGTGTTTATTCAAACATTCAATAAGAGCAATTTCACTTCCCCCCCTCAGATGGTTTGTTCAGGTACACACTGATATTGATGCTAGCAGGCATCAAGTTAAAAATCACACGTGAGAAACATAAGCTTCCACCTGCTTTACCCCTTGTGTTTTATCACTGCAGATCAGATAAATCAAAGCAGTGATTTTTTTTTTCCTTTCTTCTGCTTTTAAGCATATTCTACTGTATGTTGTTTTTACTTAGGTCAGGAGATGGCTATATAATACATTAGACATTCGCTTTTGCAGACTTGGGAAGGAATTTAATCAGTACATGAATGAGGCTTAAAGAAACAGAAAGCTTCCTAATGCAAATGCAGCTGTGACTGATAAGAAGGACAATGGACAGAAATCCTTGACTTGATTAACTTAGTGACCTAGAAAGAGGGATGTGTCTCATTCCAGCAGAGCAGAACAGAGAAACACTCATTAACTGTTCCTTTTGGCTGAAAGGATCTGCAGCACTCACTTCCGCACCCAAAGGAGCCATTCACCAGAAACTTGGACACACTAGGGAAGCCTTTCTTTCAGTTTCTGGCTGTACAAAGTCGAACAGAGGTACAGACTTCACATAAATAAGTGTCTTTCTCTCTCCCCCTCACCCTCTCTCACTCCCTGCTTTGGCTTTTCAGATGGTTCAGCTGGTCCTAAACCACATACAGATAGAAAGATTATTTCAAAAGGACTTGATTCACTTTGATGTGTTGTTTTAATGGGATGACTTTTCAAAAGACATGCAAAAACTCTTAACTATTTAATATCTGCACACGTACTACATACATCTGCCTGGTAATTGTAAAGGAAAGAGCAGAACTCAGCAAGGCTAATCTTAGTAAGACCTTTAATAATACCCCAGATATATCTTACACCTTTCAAAACCCTGTGGACAGCAGCTAATTAAAATCTCTCAACACTGTTCTGGTACAGATGGGTTAAGAGCATTTATCTCTGTTTTGCAGGTGGAAGGAGAGAAACAACATGACATGCTGCAGAATTTAGAGGCTACAGTCATTTCCACCTCCAGCACATGTCTCTAAGTGCACACCCCAAAACCCCACAGAGCAGCTCAGTTTGCATGAGAAAAAGGGGTCACAGACTGCCCTGGGGGAGTTTAGGCACAGAGAGAGAGAGAGAGAGGACATGAACCCAAAAGCTGCCTCCTGACCCCAAAGACTCCTGCCACAGAGCAACAATGCTGAACAGCACTGACATTTTTACACAGTAAAGAAATGGAGCACAAAGGTCTCATAAAGAATCAATTAGATACTGGAAGAGAATGCAAAATAAAGGTGGGGGACACATAGAGAATATCAAATGGAGAGGAGAAAGGCAGGAGCATGTTCTCGTAGGGCTGGCTCATGTCCCCACTCCAGCTATCACTGGTCTGATTGGCATGTGGGAGGATGGGAATCCAGAAGCGTAACAGAGCTGGAAAGGAAGCCAGGTCTTCCTTATCTTGCCACGGTGGTCCCATTCCTCCAAATAACAGAGGCTTGGAAAATTAATTAACATGCTGAAAGAAAGTCTGACCACAAGAGCAGATTTCTAATTAGCTACTGATAGTGCTGGCAGGCTGCTTCAGAGTCAAGGCTGACTCCACTGGCTGCACACAGGGTATGGCCCATGACTGAGTAAAAAGCAGACAAACCTGGACACCACTTACTCCAGTGATTCATGGATAAGAGGGCAAAAAGAGCACATTAATACCGTCTGATGACATGGTAGACTTGCAGCATATCACCAAGGATCCAAACAGTGCTTCCTGATTAAAACATTTATGCCTTACTGGCTCTATCAGCTACACGTCTTTCCTTCACTCACCTCCAAACAATTTAAAAATAGCACACAGAGTCATGAGAGCTCACCTAAGCCTCAGCCCTGCTTGGATAGTATCACTGAGCAGAGCTCACACCTGGCTAAGGATTGAAGGCAGATGTATTGGGGAAGGCAGTGGCAATGCCAGGACTCTTCAATGGATGGAGCTCTTCCACAATCCTGGACTGGCAGTATGAGAGTTAAGTATTTCTGATGATCAAGAGGGCAACAGAGATCTTCAGGAGTGTCACTGCTGTGTCTGACCTAAGAGCAACTTGATTTCAACAGCAACTTGAACCTCGCCGCTCCCACCAGCACTACCAACCTCTCCCCTCCAAATGCTTCTCCTCAAAATGGAAGCATTCTCTTTGGGTAGTCCAAATTCAGGGGGATGCCCTGAAGCTTAGACATGTTTTTCCAACCACATCAGAACCAGAGCAAGATCAGTAAGAACTGAGGGCACAGCAGCGATTTAATGGAGGAAACAACAGGAGTGAGGCAACAAGAAGTGCCAGGCACCGAGCAGCGGCGGGGCTGAAGGGCACAGCGCAGGGCAGTTTGCAGGGCAGGAACAGCTCGGCTGCCGAGGGCACAACAAGGTGTGCGAGGGAGCAGGGGCCAGCTCGGCCGAGCACAAAGCACACAGACAAAGCCGTGACTCCTTCCGGCAGGGACAAAGGAACGGGCCAAAAGGGGGATCCTGGCTGCAGGGGGAAGCGGGAGGTGCCAGCTGCTCCTGCCAGCCTCTGAAGCTGGCACGCGGTGATTGATGGGGGACAGGCGAGATGCATAAAGGAAAGGAACTGCCAGGAGAAGGAAGAACCAGCTAATTTAGCCACAAGCGACTAACACAGCCAAAATTGTGCTAGGGTCAGGAGCCAGACAAAAATTAGGAGCTTTGACTTGACAGGAAGATGCTTGGCAAAGAGAAAAAGACAACCCAGTTTCTTCACAAAAAGTCTGTGGAAGTGAAGGCTGCTAGGAAGAACAAAAGGAGCATTTTTTTTTAGGGAGAAAAAAAATCCAATCCACTACAAGGTGTAAGGAGAAAGGAGGCAATGAAGGAAATCTGATCTAGAAAGGGAACAGGGAGTAGGTGCCTGATGTGAAGCTGGAAGGATGAGTTAGTGGCAAAAGAAAGAGCCAGGAGAGATTTATGAGTGTGGAACAAATCACTTAATTACAGATGGAACAAATAAAGCTTTCACTTAAAATCTACTTCTTAATGCATCACCCAGATAGTTTGGTGTGTGCCCTGCTGATAAGGAGATCGTTTAAAATAAAAGAAAAGCACAAATCTCTGAGTACCTAAAACCAGCAGTATGTGGGTCTTATCCTGCTGGGAAGATTCATGTGACTACAGCCAGCCACATCCAAGCCGCTGGTGTTCAGGAGGCAGGGGAGGCAAATCAGACCCTGGGAGGAGCAAAGCTCCAATTCCAGGGAAGCAGCTGGCAAGGGCACATGGAGGCAAACACCCAAAGACACCACCAGAAATAGAACCTACAAGATGTAGCCTTTACACAGGCACAATTAGGGGCACAGGCCAGGCCTGATTAGAGAAAAAAAGAACAAAAACCTACAAATAAAGCCTGAAACTAAGGGTGGGGAGGGAGAAGTATTAGAGCCCCAAGGAAAATTCAAATTATGTTTAATTTAAAGCAAATGACTGCAAAAATTGCAGGAACCTCTCTAATCCCATTACTGACACCTTATTTTTCAGCCACTTTATCTTTTTTTTTTTTTTTTACTTCTTTCTTTAGAAAGGAAGAGAAAAAAGATTTTATTAATCAAATTAATAAAATCCCTTGTTGACTCCACTCCATCCTAGGTGATAACAAATCCTTTCCAGATGGAGTGTAATTTCCATTTAATCTTTTATTCCTTTGCCGACCAGCAACCCACAGGGCATGAGAACTCATTTCTGTGCATCCCTGGCTTGGTGCTCTTGCACCAGGGGTGATTGTAACAGCCCTTTAAGTGACTTTACTCCATTTTGAGTCTACATTCAAAGTCAGCTTCCTTTAGTATTCACAAATAAACATGCCCCAGCCTTCGGTCCCATTTGTTAAAACCTCTCTTTGCAAAACTTAACCAAAGATGTGAAGAATCTGCTTACATTAAGTCTGATTCAAAAGCTGAAAGCTTTAATTTGGAGAGGCACTGTGTATTGTACTGTGTTCTATTTACCAACACAAATCATGCTTTTGGGGATACTAAGTGTAGTCATGAACATATGTCTGCATGGCTAAACCACTGACTGTGGCTGCTTTGTCACAGATTTTAGAAAACTGTATTAATACCATGATCAAAACTTGCATGGAGTGAGAAGTGTCATCCTAATAATAATAATTAAAAAAAAAAAAAAAGGACTGGACAATCAAGAGCAGAAAATTCCATTTTAGTGCAGATTATTAACTAACATCTTTGTACATCACAGGATTCCCAACCTTCAACTGAGCCATTAACTATGCTCCAAAATGATGACAGCAGCTCTCTTTCCTCTCTTCTCTCTCTCTTCCCCTACCCCACACAAGGCAGCCACAATGAAGATCTCCATGGTCAAAGACTGAGTGAAGGCTCCTCCTAAGCCCACCATGGATAAGGAAGGTGGAAAGAGCAATACAGACAGCAGCTTTTCTCAGCTATTTTAAACAATATATCCTTTTATCACCACTAATGCTGTCCTGCATCAACTTGAAAGAACAAACTCCTTCTCTGTTCAATGATAGTTAAGGGATTAAACCAGAATTCCCTTGCTGTAAGCGACAGCCACACACAATACAAATTCCTCAACCTGAAGTAAACCCAAAGAAAACATTTCTTTAAAAAGAAAGGATGGATGGGAGGTGGAGACACTGAAAATCTCTGTCAAAAAGGAATGTTAAAGCCATTCAGCTGTTGAAAAAAAAGCAATAACAGTTTATTAATTTACAGGAAAGAACATGCATTTAAATTTTAGCCTGTTTTTCCAGGAGCTGCAAAGGGTCTTTGGAGTCCTAATGGCATAGCCTAGAGAGATGACCCCACATCAGTGCAAGGGCTTGCTCTGGTTGCCCATTTTGGGCTCCCCAGCACCCCCAAAGGGGAATATTCAGCAAAACGACAGTGAGGGGGGGTGGGGTCTCAAAAGCTGATGAAAATAGCTAGAAGAGTGGCATGAAGACTGTCTTAACCTCTCATTTTGCACAAGCTGGCACTTTATCAGTACCTTGTGCATCTCAGGGGGCTGCAGAATGGAAAGGAAAGTCCTGAACCACAAGCCCACATTAAAGCACCCTTCATTAGATCTGGGCTTCCACAAAGAGAAAAAAAAACTGTTCAGACAAGTCAGAAAAGAAGCCACCTCTTTCCAATTAGCATAACTATTCCAAAACAATTCCAGTTCCATTAATTTGCCTATGTTTAAATGCGTGTGCACGTAAAAGCAAGTAACAGCAGCACTGAAAGCAACAATGAACTGCTATGTTAAATGACTTTTGACTCCTCTCTTTAGTGGTCACCCAACCCTGAAGTGAGCCAATTAAAATATGTTTATCTTAAGGATTAATAAAGAATAGCCTTGATAAAATAAATCAGGCTTATATTCCCTAATTCTTTTTTGCCTTTCCTGAGATGGCTTACCTGTGCTTATTAAAATAGCATTCCTGAATACCTACAGGTAGACAGCTATTGATTTTAACAGGAAAATATTTCAACCACTATTGTTCAACTGTTGACCACATCTGTATCAAATCACATTTCTAATGATAGAATGTAATTTTACTGAGAAATATTGCTCAGGGATATGCTAACATTAAGTTCCTAATTTCAAGAATAACTCTACTTATCATATAGACATATGTATATAAATGCAGACATCTTTTCCAAAAAACACTTAAAAATACACACACATAAAACCACACAGATTATACAGAAACACACAGGTGAAATTGCACAGTACAGGCATAAAGGATCTAGTAATTTACACAAATGTTTGGGATTAAGCTGTAGGCAATGAGGCAACTCCCTTTGACAGAGTATCCAGCTGATTTTCTGAGCAGGAAACAAATGAGCAGACAGTCATGGACATGAAGCTGGAAGCTCCCTACACTCTCACTGAAATGCTGCTTCAAAGATGTCTTGGACAGAGATACCTTAGTGTTCAAGGAAAGGGAATTGTCAGTGCTACACGGACTGACATTTGTTTTCTTTTTTATTCAACCACAAAAATAGCTCTTTGGTTAAAAAGTGAAAACAAAATTCAATGCACCATCCACTTAAAAAATTTTTAAAAAGAAACAACAGCTATACTAAGTTAAATTAGAATCAAACACAATACTAGGACACTTCTGATGCTAAGCACCTGAAGACCCCAACCAAAACCTAGCATAGATTTCTTAACTGTGGAAAAAGCTAAAACAACTTTGACACACCCCTCACACTGTATTTTCTTTGCAAAGTAGCTCTCAATTCCCTCTCCTCTTTTGGCTGTCAAAATGAAGAACTGGGAAGCATTTACCCAAAGATTGGCAGAATCCATCAAAGATTTAGTGGTGTAATTGATAGGAAATCTAGTGTGTTTAGACAGCACTGCCTGACATCAGCCTCTACAACACAGCATGCCAAAATTCTTATGCCATTACAAAATATGTCCAAAAAAAAAAAAAAACCAAAAAGAGTCCAAGTTCTGGCAGCTTATAATGGCAGCTTGCTTGGATATGACCAAAAGTAGCTTCATCCAAAAGATACAGAACATGGATCTACTCTGTGACATATTAAAAATGAGTGTGTGGCTAGTAACATGTACAAGATACTGAAACAGAGACTGGTAAACAGTGGAGCTATACTGGGACAGTGGCATCAGTGTCACAAAAGGAAGTGGAGAATATCATGTTCTTCAGATATTAAAAAAATCCCAAGGAGCTGGATTTAATAACAGTATAACTATGTACAAAGCTGTCCAACTCCAATGAGTGCCAGATCATTAGTATTCTTGACTCAGACTGATAGTGAAGAAAAAACTGTAAGCTGTGAGCAGAGCAACAAGAAATAGAATGAGATCAGGCTCAAACCACAAGGTGAATTTCAATATGCAGTCCTCGCCCAATGGGAGTTTAGTCAAGAAACACAAAATACAGCTGAAATATTTAATGAAGTGTAGCTCTCCACAAAGGCATCTGCACACTGCTGTCTTGCAGAATATATTGAAAATTGGAATCACTCAAAATCTGGTTACCAACTCTCCTGACGAGCCCTCAGTGTTCAGCAACTCAAACTTACTAGATAAAGCAGTTTTCTAACAAATATGAATTAACATCATCATCAAATGGTTGGAAGGCTTCAAAATATTCTGTATTTTGAATTTGACTGTATTCACTAACACTAGTGTGTGCAATGTATCAAATGCAGTATCAAAAAATGCTTGAACAATTTAACTGTCTAAAAGTTTTTAGATTTAACTTCCTTCAATACTAATTTCCTGTAATATATATAGAGATCTATTATGAATGTTCAACTTTTGCATGCAAAGCTATGTTGCATTTTTGCTGTTTTTTTGCTTTATGATCTTTTCAAGATGTCTCTAGGCAGACAAAAGGTTTACAACTCCAAGCTACCCAGAAGGCATCTGAGAATATCTACTGGGAGACAGGTTTTCAAAGATCAAAGAAAAGAAACTTCCTATCCCACAACCCCAAAATATTAATGTTCAACTGAATTATCTCTCAGCTTTTGGCTGGCATACTTAAAAAGTGCAGTTGTATCCAAATTCCTCTCTCCCTCTGTCAACTTGTCACCCAGAAATTCAGTAATGGCAATGCAAGTTTGTAGCAGCAATGATATAATAAACTTTAATTGTGTAAAGGATGCCATACAAATTCAGGCAAAGTCCTTTACTACATTTCTTGAGCAACTGTTTGATGTAACTCTTCAACAGGGCTGTTCATCCTGGAGAAGGCTCCACGGAAACCACCTAGCAACCTTCCATTCCTAAAGGGGGCTGCAAGAGACTTGAAGAGGGACATTTACAATGGCATGTAGGGATAGGAAAATGGAGAATTGCTTTAGGATGAAGATTATTAGATTTAGATTAGATATCAGGAAAAAATTCTTTTGTGGAAAGTGCTGAGGCACTGGCAGAGTTTGTTCAGAAAAGCTGTGACTACCCCATGCCTGGATGAGTCCTTTACATAAGAGCATACAGCTAATGAGATTAGTACTATGATGATAAAGGAACTCAAATTAATTACCAGTGAAAATTGGAAATTGTTTTTTCCAATATCTGTCATACCTTAAAGGAGGATTTAAAAAACAAACAAACAAACAAAAAAAAAACAAACAAAAGAAAAAAAAAACCAACCTCTGCATTGTAAAATGCAGTGTAAAAATATTATTGTAAAAATCAAAATGGTCCAATACAAATCAGTTAGAGATTAAAGATAATAAAACGGCCAGTGTGACAGTGTGATAAAGGTGGAAACAAAATCACCAACTGGAAACTTTAGAAAGCTGCTCCAGGGTTCCTCTCCTCTCTGCAAAACTGGGATATCATTAAAGCTGGTACAGACCAGCTGCCCTCACAGAAGCAAATGATGGCTCTGATCCTGCAAATAGCTTGCAAGTGCTTCCAGGACTAGAGTGGATGAATTGAAATAACTTACTTTTTTTCTGGCTTGTGACTGCAGGATCATCTATATTCTGCACAAAAGACAATCCATTGCAGGCAGGCAAACAAATTAGATACTCTTGGGCTTTGCAAGCTGAGGCTGTTATTTATCAGTAACAACTGCAGTAATTACGCTGCAAATGGCCACCTGTTTAAATTACTCAGGTATTTGTGTTCCAGGCAGACTACTGGGAAATCTGGGCACATGGTGTTTTAAGGAAGGAAGTCCATAGTTCAATAATTGAGTTTGATCTTATTAAATAGAGAGGAATCCTTGGGAAGGAAACATAAACACATGAAGATTGAGGGGGAAACCAAGCACATGAACTGCTTACGACGAATGGGCACATCCTATGTACTCCTCTGTGAAGCAACAACTTGACTCAGTGGTTTAACTGCTGATCTTCCTTCTGCCTCCCATCCCTGTTTGCTCCTCTCTGTGCCCAGCACATCTGCCTTAACTCAGAGCTGCTCCTTGATGTGTTCTGGCTTCCTGGCCTAAATTCAAGTCATACATACCATTTTGTTCCACATTTCCTTGTCGCAATGCATTCAGGATTTACCATCCCGCTGCTGCTCCCAAAAAGACGCTGTCAGATTTTGTGCAGAAGAAATCTACATGCAAGTTATTGAGACCACATCTCAGATCTGCCCTGAGAGCAGCCTTTTGGGAAGGGATTCTAGGACAAACTTCTAGGAAGTGATTCAAAAGGATTTCAATGCATGCTTCTTGAGTAGCTACTTCAGAAACTTCAACAAAAGCCACTGAATACAGAAATTAGGTTAGTAACTTATGCTACAGGACACATTAACCATCTTAGCAGTGCATCTTCCTCCAAAGACTAAAGCAGGGGGATTCCCAGTGTACAACAGGTGATAATGGAAACACATTGCATTTTCCCTTTGGTTTGAGGGCTGGTGGATTTTTTTAGGATCAGTGTAGTTTGATGATTATACTTGATATGTTATCATCAAAATACTGTGGAGATTTCAAAGGCTTTTTATGCTAGTCCATTTGATAATGTTGGCAGTCTGCAATGTTGTGGTCGTTAAATAAAATACATTACATTTACTACATAGCTCAGGGAAATAGGGAAACAAACTGACTTACAAAATAGGGACACAGAGAGGTTTTTTTTCCTCAAATGGCAACCTGATAGGATACCAGTTAAGGATGGAGCCTTAAATAAATACTTAAGGATTCCAAATAAGATGTGATGACTTCCTTACTGTATTAACAACTTCCATTTTCTTAAGACAATGCTGTGATGTCCCCCAAGAAGTTATTGGATATAGAAGTGCTAAGCTTTTGCTCTTACTATTACTAGTCAGTTTTCTCAGACAAAAGCTTTAGGGAGAGCTACTTTCCACTGCTGGTACCCACACTTTACTCAAAGGGTTAGTGATCATGTATTTGTTGCCAACTCTCAATTTACTTTCCAACTAATTTAATATATCTTGACTCTGAGGTGCTTTTTATTTTCTCCCCTGCTGATATCAGAATGTCAGAGATCAAAAGCTCATTCCCATCTTCCAGCTTGTGCTACATTCAAGTAAATTACCAGATATATTACAGAAAATTTACAGCACTCATCCAAACACCGTCACAAGGAACCCAACAAAGCTCTGAACACTTTGCAGAGTCGGGGGCACTGACAAGCCAGGGCTGGAAAGCCAAGCTAACGAACCGTGAAAATGTGTCTCCTGTACCTAGCAGGCACTTACAGATGTGTGGGCTGGAAAGAAAAACCAAAATCCTATGGGGTAAGGGGGAGGAGGGCTGGGGGATGGAGGGCGGTGTTAAGGGAATAAAAGGGGAAAAAAGATACAGAGGTTTTCTTTTAGCTTGGTTTAATAAAGCTAGTAAAGAGATTTGTAAAGCTTTGGCAGGTCTACATGGTTTTTAACCTGTTCTTGCCCGCACGTGTGAAGAAGGCCTTTCACAATGCTCAAAAGAAAATAATGAGCAAATGTCTAGTAAAGACTAGGTCAAGCATTTCTGGCTCACCTCTCTAACCCTTTCAGCACAAGCTAATCCTCCTTTGGCACTCAAATAAAGAAATACAAACAGAAATCCTTTCTGCGTTGGCTGCCTGCCTAAACTACAGTGTCTGTAAACTTTCATTGAAAACCCTGTTGGAGTGAAAATTAATTCACTGAAGACAATTCATTGCTCCAACAAGTGACTCTCTCACATAACAAGACATACCTGACAGCTCAGCTTGATGACCTACGTCAGAGGAAAAGACACATGTATACACAACACATGGAAACACACACAGAAAATGGGGCACACTGGGGTCCTGACTTGAAGTTTGCAAGAATACTTCAAAGTACGAGACCCATGATAGGGTTGATATTGTTCAGGGAAAACGTTACAGGAGAGAATTTATTTCAATTCCATCTTAGTGCTCTCTAGTGCACACCAAAAACACCCCTCTCTCCAGCATTCTAGCACAATTATGTCCAGGCCTCTGGGTAATTAGCTCTGATATCTTGAAAACAGTGAGAGAAATTAGCTGTGTGAAGGGATTAAAAGCCAGCACCATGGGCTGGATCAGACTCTGGATCCCAGGATATTCTGCTAAGATCATCATCACAACTTAAACAACAGTTAGCAAGAAATACACAAAAACTCTGACACAAGAAACTTTAATGCAGAATGTACGTGCTGCCTGTTATGACCATCAGAAAACAAATCTGTGTGAAAGCACTAACTCAAAAAGTATCAATACCTGTTTATTTTAAAACATTACAGAAATTAAAAGGTTGCTGGTTTAAGATTGCTGTCATATTAAATCATCTGGCAGACTATTCAAGATGCCTAGGCTTCCCTGTCCCCCAGCTTGAATGCAATTGGTATCTCAAAACAATTCCAGAAATACTTTTGAATAAACCAAAACTCACTAACAAGGAGGAAATTAAATGCTGCAAAGTCACCATGGCAAACCCAAATGGACTGAAGCAAAAAATCCCACCTGGCAAACCACCAAATGCAATTTCTGATCATTTCCCAATAATTTCCATGCCACACATCTTCATGCTATTCAACTGTACTACCCATCAGATGAAATTTCTGGATGGGTGGGAAGTGAATAGTGAAGAGAAGTGAAGAGGAGCTCCTCTTTAGGAGCTGAACTACCCAGTGCACTTAAGGGAGGGGAAAAAAAAAAGAGTAGGACAAAAATAGAGTAAATCATATAGGGCGAGGGATAATTTATTACAAGGAGTTTCTTGTGCTTTTCTGGAAAGGCTGCAGTGCCAAGTGCCCAGGATGAGAGAAACAATTCAAGAGACAGGTCTTGACTGTTACTGGGATTACAAAGACAACAGCTTCCACAGAGTGAAAACTGTCAGATTACAGTAGGCAAGCAAGAGATAACCAAAGGTACTTAGATGAGATGGTGAAAAACTTGATTTTCCTTTCATCCTTCTTACTTCTCCCCTCTTTTACTACCAGAACTGTGTTAACATCGGTTACTATCTCATTCTTTCCCACTGTCCACTAGAGTGGGCATACAGCAGGCACACCTGCTAGCTGCACTGAAACTGAAATGGTGACCAGCACACAGATGCTTCCCATTAAATTTATGTGCTTTTCCCACCCCCGTCCTTTTGCCAATAAACAGCAATTGCGTGCATATTGCTTGTGTAAATCTGAAATATCCAGCACCAGGTTATAAATAATGACTTGCATTTCCTGGGCCAAAATTTCAAAGGGCTCAGCTCCTGTTCAGATCTGTTAGGTGAACCAGCCCATCTTTAAAGGGTCTGGTGACATTAAGTCTCACTGCTATTCCCCAAGAAAGCTACTTTTGAAAATTACATGCCACCTTCTCTTCAGTTGTCAAAATAGAACTCAAACCAATGCTACAATGCTTCATCTAGAGTGGAGGTTATACTAACTGTAATTGCCAAATCCCTCAAAATACTGGAGAGTCACATGTTTTGTCACTATAAGCAAAGAAAGGTTGGGTTTAGTTGAGTTATTCCTCTATCAGCCTCATTTAAGGAAAAACAACATCAAAAAAGCATTAGAGACACTTCCTGAACACACAGTAAAATTATGTGTGGGTCCATTCCACAGCTAACTGCATCTTTAACTACTCCTGTGTTTTCCTAAATCTGCTGAGTCCATTTCTGAGTCTCTCCATAAACAAGGGACTAATACCAGGTGTATTATGCAATAGAAAAGAGTTAGAATTAATCTTAAAAGCATTAACAAAATATGGTAAGTAGAAGTGGTCAGAGCAGCCTGACCACAAAGAGCCAGAAAACTCAGGCTACAAAATCCACCTGAGATTCTGCCCTCTGTAAAACAGGAGGTTATTTCAACTCATGTGGATGCTGCCTGACCAGTTTTAATTGCCTGTTTTCTTTCATCTAAGCAACTCCCTTGATATTCCTTATTCTTTTAAATCCACATGCAGTCCTTCTACATCTCCCAGGTCAGGTATTTCAAAGCCTCCTCCCCGAGCAGTTTACCACACGCCAGAGCTGAGGCCGTGTGTTTCAGCAGTGAACACTGATGCAATGAGAAAGGTTATTTTACCCACGGCTCCTTGAGCATGTGAGGGAGCATACTTTTACTGGGAATGCTCTGTTGTCACCTCGGCTGCAATCCTCCATTAACGTGACATGGGAGACAGTGATAAGCTACAGCTCCCACTTCTTTCGCTTTTCTTCACAGAATTAGGAGCTCCACATCTTGATAAAATGACACAGAATATGTTGCCCAAGAATGAAAGTGATTTTCCAGCCTTTGACTGCTGAAAGCATACTTGATAAATTGAATGGGAAGGCATAAAAAAAACAATGGGGAGGTAGCCGAGAACAAGAGATGTTAACAATGAAGCTCTTATGTGAGGAGGATTCAGGTCATCAATTTTCCTTCAGTATGAATCAAATACTGTTAGCAACATGGAATCGGCTCCATGATAAGACGCACAGACACGCTTGAGAAATTTAATGCTTTGCCCCTCGTTGCAGAATTTACAGCATTTAATCGACCAAATGGAAAGGCAGAGGCTCTTATCAACTGGAAAGCAGGAGGCGTGACAGGAGAGCAGGCTGGGATAACGAATGCACAGTGAAGTCATAGGGATGCTTGCGAAGCCACTCCAGTGTCTCTGCTGAGGTTCTAGCAGTTAATTAAATTACATCTCCCTCATGGGCACAATCTAATTTGGGATGTGATGGAAGTAAGGGATGGCCTCCATTTTCTTCCATGCCCCAGGGGACACAGTATCACCGAGTTAGATGCCTCATGATCCCATCAAGGTTTGCATCCTTACCAGTGAGTGCTCCTGCTGTCACCCACAAGACTTCCTCGTCTTCCTACTCAGATCACCTCCCCAAGCTCCTTTCTAAAATACTTTCCTAGAAATCTCTCTCAGCCATGCTGTGGTCTTCCATCCTTTCTATCGTCCCCTTTTATAGTGACCAAACCTCTCTGCTTCCAAGCTGTGTGTGTGATAGATGCCTTGGCTCTCTCACTGCTCTCTAAATTCAGTTTGCTAGTACACAACACATAGCAGGTAGCACCTGCAGCAATTCCCTCACCTCCAAAAAAACCTTCCAAAACAACAAAACCAAACTATGCATCACTGTACAAGATGATCTAGTTGTTCCTCAGGCTTTCATGCACCTTTCTTCTCTCTCAAAGGTGCTTGCAGTATCTTTTACGAATCAAAATTTCTCTAAGAGGCAAAAGTACTTGTCAGACTAAAGAACTATGTAACACAGATGCAAGCCTTTATGTGCAGAAAAATCGCAACAATTAACATTAAGACTGCTAAAATAGACACTGTCATTCTTCCCCATTACCTTCTGAATGGTGATAAAAAGGATACCATGTGAACTTTACAGATTATCCAATATGTTTCTTTGGCATCTATTGATGTAACCATGCATTTTAATACACAAGGATGTCACAAACATTCAATTGTCTAGTATTTCTTTGGAAACAGAATTTTATTTACTGTTCACAAGTAACCTCTCCCATATAAATTAATGCTAAAATAAATCTATAGCCCCCATTTCCACATCAGGCAGCATCTAAGCAGAAAATAGAGCAGAAAAAGAAGCCATTGGCAGTAATAGTTTCAAACAGCTATCCAGGGTACTTTTCCCTACTCACAACACTGATCTAAACACTGATTCAGAACACAAAAGGCATCTTTAGTAATTTGAACAGAACCTGCTAGTACTTTTTTTTTTTTTTTTTTTTTGTAATTATGTTCACTGAGTCACAGTGTCTTTTGGCTTCCGGACAGCCAGGAGGAAAATTTATTCCTCTAGTATCTATGGTATCAGTCCTCCCAACACATTCTTCCCAGAATTTCTGCACTGACATGCATTTCATTCTTTCTATTGATTCACAGCACACATTAAAATGGCCTGCTGAAGAGGAATTACCCTCTCCTTACTTTATTCAATACTTGCCATATCATAAAGGCAAAAGCCTTGTGTCTGGAAATGATAGAGGAAAGGGACCAGTTACAACTTCACGCACAATGCAGCAGATTCCTGTCACGCCCAGCTTTCCTGCCCAGTTTGGTCTCAGTAATCCTCCTTCCATGAGGATGCCCAAACTCTCCTGCTGCCTTGATGAAGCCTCTGTGCCCAGACAAGGATCTCCAGTGCAAGGGGGAGGATCTCCCTTGCCCTGTGCTACGTGTGAGCAGCTGTCAACGCCACTGATGCCACACTTGGTGATCACTTACTACAAAGGCATCATCTCTGGCTTGGGAAGGATCCATGATCCTCCCAAATAAACTCATTGACTTGTGGAAAAAGGGCACTAGGGGAAAAATTTCTGGAAACCGTCTCTGCATTTCAAGACTAGAAATCCAGTCTTCCCTTGAGCCCTGTGGGAATTGCCCACAGGGCTGTGATCTCAAGGTGGCATTTATCTCCTGACAAGCTGAAAGAAGAGTTTTCATCAAAGAATAACATAATCAGGAAAACAATGATTAAAGAATAATTCTTGCGCTGCATTTGCACGTTAATCAGTCCCCTAAAGCAAGGTATAGATCCAGACTCACAATGAGGTAATCAACTTTTTAATCATAGGATCAACTTTTTGAATGGCATTGCTTCTTGTTTCAGAAAACAGAATCTACTGCACAGCTCAACTGAGAGAAAATTTGTTTTCTTCAGTTTTTTTCTGAGAAAGCACACAAGAAAAAATTGTAGGAACATAAGAAATGCCAGAGGCCTTGACCATACAACTCTGCTCCTGCTGCCCTGCTGAAATTCTCATTTGTTCTGTCACCCGGTACAGGCAACTGAGGTACACAAGTACATAACAATGAATTACCCTTACTGCAACTTAATTCTTGACCTGAGTAGGTCTCTAGTTTTCATTTTAGGGCAACAAAGAATGAGAATTATTCAATGACCCACACATTGTATGCTTCTGGGTGGAACTGGGATGAAGAGTGGAGGGTGTGGGAAGCTGTCCTCCCTCCTCTGTTGAATTTGCAGATGGCTTGTTAGCATGGGAAGGGGAATCAGAACTTTCAGCCATGCCACCATCCCCCAGAACTGCTGCCTGTGTGCCTCCCAAACTTCAAACTAGCTCCACTTCAACATGCAAGAGAGCAACTTCAGAGGCAATTTTGGGAGTCTATACAAAAAATAGAAAAGAAATAGGCTCAATTTTGAGTTCCCTGTAAGTTCCACAAAACACCTGTGAGCAAACTGCACATTGTATGATTTTCAAGACCGAAGTGACAAATTCCTGACCATATTACTGGGGCTGTCATAGAGGCAATTAAGCAATCATCCAGAGATACAGATTATCAGAGAATCCTGCTGTCAGAAGCAATCAAAGGCATCAGACACATTGGCAACAAATAGGAGCAGCAGAAGCTGAAAGATCAGTGACATCAATTGATTCCAAACAACCTACACGAAAAGCAAATGCCATGGACAGGCAGGAAGAGATCTCTTTCTACACAAAACAGATATATAAACCTTAAAAACCCCAGGTGGTGCTCACACTGAGAAAAGCAAATGCACAGAGCTGGCAAGGCTGCTGGTTAGAAGAAAAGAACCCTCTACTACTTTCCCCAAGGATGCCCAAAAGCTCTACGACAGTATCAGGATGCAAAAAAAAAAAAAAAAAAAAAAAAAACCAAAAAAAACCACCAAATTTAAAAGACGAGAAAAACATGCATTATTTTATATATAGTGAAATAGGACAGAAGTAATCAGAGGAGAGGAGATAAAAATTTCCTCTGAAGGCAAGTTTTACTATAACTGCCTGCTTCAGGACTACTGAATCCTAAGCACTCCTTCAGCCTTATCTCCATAAAATAAGTTTGGCCTGCTGAACACTCAATTTTGAAAAAAAAAAGGTCTTGACAAAAATTAAAATTTATCATAATAGCATATATTTGCATATAGCATAAATGGAAAAGTCATGAGCAAATAGCAAATGAGTACCTATGTGACCTGGTCTAACAAATCCAGAAGAAATAATTCCTCCCATCCCCTTATAAATCCTTGGTCAGCAGTGTTGCTGTACACATCAATAAAGCATTATACCATCCTAACCAGAGGATCAGGTCTATCCCAGCCAACCATCTGAAAGCTTTTCTGAGGGGGTGGAGCCTTTTGCCCCTACATTTATGTCCACACACACTCACACCCCAATTATAACACAATTAAGTACTTTGTAGATGTTCCAATTCACAACTAAAGTTCCTGCAGCTTAGAGTAGAAAGCCTTCCCCCACCTACAGCTTCAGCCTTCTTACAGGTATGAGTAATAAAACATAATCTGAGAAACAGCCATTCAGGATAAATTCTCTCTTGGAAAAGATGAAAATTTCATTCTCTCCCCCGAGCCAAGCTAAACCAGTCAGAAGTATTCATGTCTTCTTGCTATCAACTCAATTAAGCAAGCAGTAAGGATTGCAGGGTAAAATGCAGCATGTATTTGCATGCATGTAAATGCATACTCAAAGAGTCTTAAAATGCCCTTATAAATACAGCAAAAATAGACCAATAAAATATTTTGTAATGACTATTTATGTTTGTATAACAACTCATTATTTCAATTCTCCGCATCAGGGATTTCTTGTTTCTTTCCTCTACCCCTTAAATAAATCTAAATAAATTATACATTTAAAAACAGGCTATGCATCTATAACAACAGAAACAAATTTCATTTAACATCCAGCTGTCAAAACCAGCCCTTCTGTCACTCTTTATTCAAGTCTGTTCTACATAATTCATGTCATCTTAATTATTTCCTTCTTTTTCTGGGTAGGATGGCACTTAAGGACGAGCCACTTACAGCACAGTCATTTCCTTTTGAGATGATATGACTGCATACCATGATCACTCACAAAAAAAAAAAAACCTACACTGATATTTTAAGGTTTCCAGGTGGGGAAGGATGTATCTGCAGATGCTGTCATGATGGGACCTCAGCTAATCCACATACTACAGCAATAAAAATAGCAGTATAGATGCATAATACTGAGTTTTAACACAGACATACTGTGCTATTAATAGCCTCCATTTTTGCTTCTTTTAACGCCTGTATGAACGGATGCTGACAGAGTTCATGGGAAGCAGAAGACAGAAGAAGAGAGCATTAGCTCAAACCAGACTGGTATCTTTTTTCTTTTTTTAATCAAATCCCCAAAATTAAAAATTATTAAGTCTTAGCCAAGGTCCTTTTTTCCCTCCACCACTCTGTGCCAATAGTCAATTAGCAGGATTTACAAACAGACCTTTAATCACAAGTACACTAAAATATGTCTAAAGTAGTACAAGCATCACTCTAGAAATATCCTATCCCATTTGCCCAGGATAAATAATTAAATTGTTTTAAGCAGTCTAATCTGTTAATGCCTGAGAGGCCTTAATTTTGGCTACTAAATTTCAAGAAGCTACTTTTGTCAATTCAATATAGTTAATAGCCATAAATCAACTTCCTCACTCTACATGACTAATGAATTTACTACATGATGGAGAAAGCCAATTCCTCGAATTAAGGTTTCACTGTACAATGCTCCTCATCCTTCCCACAGCCCAGAACATTCCTCTGTCCTTCCTGTGGCCTCCTGAAAGCTGCAGCAGGGGACTTGCAAAAGTGATAGCCTGGTTCCTGCTAACATTTGCTTGCAAAGATGACCACCGTGATTCAGGAAATGTTCTCAGTTGAACTGAGCTACTAAATCCCAACAGCGCTTTGCATCACCCCAGACCCTCCAGAATCAGGTTCTCCATGCTCCAAAAGCACTGTTAGAAACATCATTGATCACACCCAGGCTCCAAACAAATCTGGGGTTGCTTCCAGTGCTTGCAGTCCTGTACTTGCACACCATCTCAGGTTACTCAGAGCCTCAGCAAAGCATGATCATTTACTCAAAGCTGAGCTGAAATGGCAGTAAAAGTCTCCACACTCAGGGCTGTTGCCATCTCAGAGCACAGCTCAAGGCCAGGAATACACAGATTGATCTGCTAGCACTGGCAGAGCCACATGCACAGACCAGCAAAAGTCAGGAGATTCACCTCAATGGGAGCTGGGAAGATTGAAGGGGCTGGACACAGTCACAGAACAAAGTCCCTGTATAATATTAACTTAATTCCATGCCAGCTGACTGTGCAACATCAAAGAAATCCCAGCTATGTGATGCTCCCCAGCAAAATACAGATTGCCTCTTCAGTGCCAAAAGAGGAGTATTTTACCTACCCACCTGCTTCCCCACATAATGCTGGCAGTGGGAAGACACTGCAAATAGGAACTGCCCTCCCTGGGTTGCTGTCCTCATGAGAGGCACTTGCTGGTGCAGCCACACAAAGGCTGTTTGTAACACACCATATCCTGAGCACTTCCAAATCAGGGCATTCCGACTTCACCTACACCTCCACACAGCCTAATAACAGTCCCTTTAACCATATTTTAAAAAAAAGGGGCATGAGGAGTACTTAGAAATATGCAACAGTAGCACAGTTTTTACAGAGAAAACATAGTGATCACCTGGGAGCAAAAGGATGTAAGAAGCACCTAGGAAGAAAGAATAAGTCCAGCAGGAAGTAAAGCCAGGAGAAAATGTAAAGTATTAAAAGCAAGAGTTACAGCTATCTCTGATGCCGAATAATGAGATGATAATAAGATGATAATTAAATGAAAAGCCTGGGTGAGAAGGAAAAAACGTAAGCAGTTGGAAGTCAAAAGCTAAATTCTTGGGCATGTTACAAAGGCAGCTCCCTTGACCCCATTTGCCTACTACAGTCTAACACACTGTGGGCAGAAGTGGGATGGACAGTCACAGTGTGAGTTCACTGATCAGCAGTCATAAAAGTTTGGAGGTGCCAAGCCAGAAGTCATGACACCTGTGTGGGATAGTAAGACTGCAATTTTTCAGCATTATATGTGACATAGAAACATAGGCTTAACACATATCCAGGGCAGCACAACTTTCTTGTTTTCTTTGCAGTTTTGAAGAAGCCCAAATGACCAACATCTACCCCATAATACAATTTGGATTTGCTAATCTGCTGCAATCCCCTTGGGGTCTTGTGGATGTTGCTCCTGGTATCAGCCCTGAAGAGACTGTGTGTTACTTCTCCTTTCTTCTTGATATTAAATCAGTTCTGTTCTTTGTGCAAGTGCAAGGCAAGAATTATTCTGTTTTCTCTTTAAAAAAAGTCTGTCATTTCCTATTTTTCTGTGCACATGTTGCTGTACTTTCTCATATGCACATCCTCCTCTACATATATGCAGTCACGCTAGATGTATATACAAACATGCCAAATGTTGCACATTAAAGAAAGGCATATACTTAAAACGTCATACTGTATCCTGTCTATTTTGCCAATAGCCATCTGGGAGAGGGAAGGAAGCATAGAGAAATACTTCATGTAACCAAACTAGACTTTGTACACTTCTCCAGAAAGAAAACATTCCGGCTACTCTTTCTTCTGCAAGTTAACCACTACTGCAATAGCTTTACCCAAATAAAGACAACCAAGCTATGCCATATGGTAACCAACTCCAGCAGGCCACCACCTTTATTTTCAGTGTATTTTTAAATGCCACAGAAGACAGGACAGACACAGGACAGACACAGGTTTTCATAACCTTTCATAACCTTTACAAAAGACATGCTCCTGAAAATGTCAGTGTCTCTCTTTTTTTTTTTTTTTTTTTAATTTTCCTGTGTGGTCAACGTATTTTTGTATGATGTTATTCTAGTTAAGCCCTCCCATGGACCACCAACAACTGATGATGGCTCCTCTCACAGCACAGGGATTTCAAAATTACCCAGTGTTTACTTCAGGGCCTCATACAGCTAAAGCCTTTCAGCTATTCCTGTAGCCAATGCTAAACACAACTTTAAATTAGCACCACAGGCACTGCAGCTTTGCTTCTCTTTTTACTGAGCAACACTGGACTGTGACCAATCTGTCCTACAGATTTCCTCCTTCCTGTAAGGCCCTGTAATAAAATTTGTGATATTCAAAAAGTGATCTGCTCTTGATTTCACATTCCTCTTTCACAGCTGCATTATTCCTGCTGAAACAGTGGAATGAAATTATGCATGGAAACTCTGCTGAGAGTTTTCCTCTTCATGGAAGAAGAAAAAATGTTCAACATGCTCAGAATTCAAATCAGAACCAGAAGGGCCCTGATTCCATATACATGTTATCAATATGGTGCACATTTGGAAATTACACAGTATTTGCTAAACTTGAGGGTGTCCACTTGGGAGGAAGGGGATTAATATGTAACCTTTGGTTAAAAGAGGTTACACAATCAGGACTTCCCATACCGACAGAGGAAAGAGTAAATTCGTTGTGGAGATACTCTGCTGCTGAAATGCACGCAAACACTGGAAGAAACTAACATGATTAAAATACATGAATTAATTATTTTATGCAGAAGAGCCCCAAAACACAGATTTGGCAGGTATACTCTTCAAACTCACTTATTTATTCATTAATTTTAGTGGCCCTGCTGTACTTTGTGAATTATTCTCCATAATTAAAGCAGATGTGTAAGAGTTCCCACATATTTTAATACATATTCTGGAATATAAAAATAAAAAAATGAACTATGTATCCATTTCTATGGGTGCATATTTGTGTACATCTCCAAAGATGACAGCTGAAAAAGGGAATATTGGGTTTTAATATCTTAATTATGCTTTTTCCCCCCTCCTCTCTTAGTGCATTAATTTGGCAGAAAAGGTTTCTGCTCTCAGCAAAGTCTGAGACAACAAAGCCTCTCGGAGCCCTGATTTTTGGCACCACCTCACTCCTACTTTATGCTTGAGGCTACTTCCCCTCTGACTGATTCTTAATTTGAATAAGCTTTCACTGAAGACTGTATCAGAACTGCAGCAAGTTAATCTTATTAAACCATATGAGTTTAAAAACTCATAGCTTGATGTCAGGCAGGCTGTTTCCAAATTGGTATACTTAAGATCCAAATTAGATCATGAGCAAAATATTAAAAGGCACTAGAGCCATTTAAGAGTGAACTTCCATTTTGAAAAGAAATTTCTGGACATTGAGACCTCAGGAGTCATGCCAGTTCAGTGGGAGTCAGGCTCTTGGCTGCAATGGGTGCTTTCAAGTGCTTTTAAACCTTTAAAATTTAAGCTATGGAGAAAGGAATAAAGGAATTTATTTCCTCTATTGTCAGTACAAGCACAAATACATGGGTCATTCTGAAGGATACTTTATGTATCGAAGGTTTCTACACCAAACCAAAGTTTCCTGATAAAAAACATCTTTGGGGCACACTGTGTCAGCTGTGAATCTGTTAGCAGATGCAACAAAGTGCCTTTTAAGCACTATACAACAAAACCTCCATCCTCTTTCTCTCTTTACTCTGTTTAATAGAGTACTTTTGGTTTTTAAGTGTTTACAACTTCAGTATGCCTTCAAACACCTCTGGGCATAGAAGGCTTTCCCCCGCCAGTCAATAGACACGGGGGAAGTAGTGATTACGATGCTTGGCTCACCAATCTATGTGGTTTGCAGCTAAGTAGGTGGTGGGTGAGTTGCCCTTGACTTCCAGTGATTTGGTGAGGTGAACCACTGGGTGCTTTTACCACCTGGATGCCATCCAGGCCACAAAAATGAGGAGAGACCTCTCTCTCTGTGCAGAGATTTCCCGGAAGGCTTCTACCTCCATGCTGACTTCAGACAGTTCTTGCCACATGCACAGCTACACAGGCACCAGAGTGTTCTCTGGACTGCAGCCCACCACAACAGACACTACCCTGCATTGTTTGGTGCCTGGCTTTAACTCTTTCCATCTAGTTACAAGTGCAGCTAATCAAACAAAATTGATTTTCCACAGTGCTGACTAATCCACTGCATTGAAAGTGATCTATATTCTTTATGTATATGTATTACTAAGGGGTTCAGCATTTTTTTAAGGTGTCTTGGATATTAGATGCTTGTCTTCAGCTGTGAGCAACCTTGCCAACAACTAAAAAGGGTGTTGAGGTGCACTTCTGACACTGGCAGTTTTTTAAAGATGTCTTCTTTGATCCCTGAAATACCAATTATGACAATGACTCATCTGCATTTGTACATGAAATTTTCCATGGCCCATGGGAAAATCACTTGGGATACTAATTTGAGCACACTTCCAATCCACCAACATCTGTGACAAGGTTCTAGTGCTCCACTATGTGTGACTAAGACCCTGGATGCCTGTAACAAATACTATCCTCTTTCCAGAACTAACCTTGCTCCCTCCAACCTTATGGACACTGATACTTTACTCCACACATTTGCCAGTATCAAGGACCAGACTTTCCCTTTTCATCACTACTAGCTGGCACCACTGTAATCATTTAAGTGGAACAATTTGTTCCAAGAAAACAAGAGAACTAATAATTTATTAGGAGCAGAGCAGGCCTTTTGGGGAAGGATGCAATTGTATTTCTGTGGGTGTAATACTAAAGTCAAAAGGGACATTCTGTGTAATTCAAAGCCACTTGGGAAAAGGAAGAGCAGAAGCAGGCTTTACAGAGAGAAATTACCTCAAACTCTCAAATTTGTCACAAATTTTTTTTTCTCCCTCTTCTGTCCTTTTGGGTTTGCTTAAAAATGAAGGGTATTCAGGGAGAACAACAAGAACCTTCATACACTTGTAACAAAAATCCATACCAACTCCCACAAGAAGAAATACTTGAAAGATCATCACGTTCTCCTTTGGAGATCAGAAAGGTTAGAAGCTGTATGACAAATGAATACAAGCTAAGGAACAGAAAAGGCAAAGGTAGCTTGGATGCCTCTATCTCCACAATGAGGAAGAATGGCAAAGAAATTAAGACCTAACATTAATTTTTGACACAGGAAGCTATTATCCTGCTGGACTTATAGGAGTAAGTCACCATGACCAGGGACTTAATGAGACAGAAAGGCTCTAACCATTTATACAGACAGTAAAAATACACAATTACAATTATTGCTGAAAATCTAGAAAGGATACCAAAAATCTTGGACATTGGGGTGAAAAGCCATCTCTAACTATGAGGGATAGAGAACAAAAAAAGGCATGGGAGTGGCAGAAATAGTCCCTGCCCACTATGGGATGCCACATCCTGGCTTCATGGAGGCAGGACAGCCTGTACAAGGGGCAAACCAGTGACTGCGTGGGGAAGCTCTGTTCCCATTCTGGCATCTTTCCTTCTGGCCAGCCCAAAATCCTCCCTCCTTCTCTTGCATTAGTTTTATTGTTCTCTATTGTTGTCTTGCCCATAACTCAGTCTTCCATTTCTCACAGTGTCTCTGTGATAAAGTTTTTCCCTTCCTTGTCACCAGCCCTACTCTGGGTAAAAGCATGTAATATACTGCCTGCTACCAACTGCAACTCTTGGTAACAGACTGAATGCTGAGGCCATAATTCAGTCTGGAGACTCCACTACTGCCCATAAACCACTCCCTGTCTCCCAGTTTACGATGTCAGCAGGACTCAAGCTGAATTAAGGCTTCTACTCAATATAACTGACACCAATGTATGATCTTATACATAATGCATAGAAGATGGCTCTAATCAAATTCCATATCCTGCCCTTTCTTTACATCACAAATGTGGTCTGGCATTTCTTATGCACTCCACTTACTGATACATAAAATCCTTCTCCTGAATTACAGTGGGCAGCAAAACCTGTTCTGGGGTCACCGCATCCAGTAACTGTCATTCCTTTCCTCTTTTTCCCTAAGAGGTTGAAATAAACTTCAGTTTATCCCTGTAACAAAACTCACACCAAAATTTAAGGACCACATTGAACTGATTATGCAGGAACATCAGTCCATATTTTTGATGCTGGCAAGCAAATGGTTTGTGTCTAATGGACATCTTTTGCCTGTTTACATTTGGTATCAGCAGAGTGATCACATAAAATGCACAGCCACGCTGTGGGTGCCAAATTGCAAGCATGCAAAGGTGAGGGAGGTCTACAGGGAGTGCTTCCAGCCCTGCAGAGGCACAGAAATCCCAGGCACACACGCAGAGGGTGTGGTACAAGCCAGTGCTAGTTTTACACATCTTGGAACGGAATATGGAGTTCAAGATCCAAAGATTCCACAAACAATGCAGTCAAAAGTGTACTGAATGAAAGCTTTGAAATGTCCTAGAGAACAGACAATCCCCTGTGTATAAACCCAATTTCGACCTCAGGCACAGACTAACTGAGCTCTTTTGTACATGAAGAAAGAAAGAAGCAAAAGAAAGTGATATAGATCCATTAGTTCAAAGCCATCTTACCTCACAGCCCTTCAGACATTATTCCTAACCAAAAAAGCAACCAGAGAAGAAGTGTGCAAATATCTTTCTAATCAAAAGAAACTTTTGCTTTGTTATCTTAAGATAGTCTAAGTCCACTTAGCCTGAACAAACCTTATAGACTATCTTGCAATGCTTTGCATAGATTTAAGCCTTGTGACAAGAAGACCAAGCATCTGAAAGCCAATTCCTGCAACAGCCTCACGTGACTGCCACGTTCAGGCAGATGGAAGATGCAAGAAGACTGAGCAAAAGCATCTCTGATGTTTATCACTTCAGCTACTTAGGTAATGGACAGGAGGTGCCACGGGAAGCATGCAGATGCCTAGCTTTAAACTTTGCTCTTTGGACGCTTTGGAAAATGCTTACATGGTACAAAACCTGTTTCAGCCAAAGCAGAGAACAATATCCAAAATCCTAAAGCTGCATGTTCCCTGAGTGCCCCTTTTGTGGATCCAGGACTCTGCTGCCAGTAACACATCCATTCTTGCTCAACCCTTCCTCCCACGTTAACAATTCAGCTGTGGCTCTCAACAAGCCTCAAACATTCAGAAGAAAAACAGATGACAGGAGTATGTTTCACATAGGTCTTCTCCCACTGGCAAAAGCTACATGTGAAAGGCTGCTAAGGGCTGGCTGGTTCCTTCCCTCTGACAGGCTGGAGGTGGCCACTTTCACACTAGTTAAGTAATAAACCTGGATTTTTCCTGCATGGTTTTCAGCACATCATGTGTTCAGAGATTCTGAGGCCACTTCAGGATATGATTTACCCAAGAGATTATCCTGTGTCTTCTCTTTGTCAGTTAAGGCTGGGGTCAGAGGGGAATTGGAAAGAAACAAAATGAAATAGTTGGAAAAACTGAAACTTAAGAGAACAGCAAAGAGGAATTCCTGCAGCATGCCCACATCAAGGAGGCCTTTCCTTTTGGCCACAGGAGCTGCTGGTTGCAAGTTGCTTTCTCAGCTCAAGTCTGGATTCTCCCAGATGGCAATGCACTGGACTTGCATGCTAACAGCAACCAAAACCCAACAGCCACAGCACAACACAACCATCTATTTATTTATTTATTGTAAGTGTGGTGTTCTACAGCTGGCCACAGCTACCAATTGGTACCCAGGGAGGCCTAAAGCACTATTTTTGATCTACAGAGCCTTCCACGGTTTGGAACCTAATTACCTTCAGGAGCTATTGCCTCCTCCTCATCTGTTACCATGGCAGCTGCAATTACCTGAAAGGTTTGAGTTGGCAAACCCCGATTTCCTAGGGTACCGGGACAATTCCAAGGGGCTGTCCAACATAATTTTCAGGCAAGGAAGAGGTAGGATAAATTAAGAGTATGTAAGCTGGGGTGTAACAACCTTTTTTAGAATGATTCAACAGCCCAGTGCACAAAACCCCACTAGGACTTACTGCTGTTGTTTGGTTATTTTTACTTTTATCCCTGTCTTTGTAATTTATCACCGACCTTTGTCCCAGGGTCAAAGTTCAGGTGAGATTTAACAGAATTCCCTTAATTTTAAAATCTTTCCACATGGTAAGAAAATAAATAGTTTAACCAAGTGGTGAGTCTTATTTTCTAACCTTTAATATCAGAATCCAGGGAACGTGAGTTTCACTATTCTCCACTTATTTATATTGGTTACAAAAACTGTTTAACTGAAACATTAGTATTTTTCCATATTGATGCTTTTCACGTGGAGATCTCAAAGCGCCAGACTCAGGCTTCCCAGAAAGCCTAGCTTCCCATTGCAGCATCTCAGTCCTTCAGAAATGTACTTCTCATGCCATCTGTGTGGTAACAAATTTAGAAAAATGAGTAGTATCTTGGCAGTCTTAGCAAAATGTGCTCAGGATGCAGAGGAGGGTGGTGGGGGGTTCCTACCAAATAGGGCATTCAGTATCTGAGTCAGAGGTGATGACAGCATCGAAGCAGGGGGCTGTTTTCTAAGAAATATGCCATTAATTTTGCAGAGCCTGACACAAGTGTGCTTCAGTTCAGCTGAAGCCATCCCCTTGAGTCCTGCTGATGGCCATGTCAGTACAGAGCCTCCAGATCTGCAGCTCTCCTGTCCTCTGCAGCTTCACACATGCACTGCAACAAGCTACTTAATATACATGACTCTACAAGAACATCCCAAAACTAGTCTGTTCAAAACCAGTGGCCATTTCATGAATGACCCTATCTATAAAATACAGGTAATCCTGCCTCTTTATTTTCCAATGCAAGTGCAGATCACTGACATTTGAGAAGTGTCTTGAAAATCACAGGAGACGATAACATCAATAACAGCACGCCATGAGATGCAATATTATTACAATAATAATGGCTCTCACTTCAGACTCCTGCATTTTTCAGGTCATCAACCAAAAACATTAGCAAAATAGCCCTTCAGGAGATGAAAAATCTTTGCAGTGTAATGCAAGCTGCTTCATTCAATTTATTTATTCTCCCCTATGCTGTGCAAAGTGCCTGCTACAGTCCCTCCAACTACCAAGAGAATTGCAAGTGCCCCTTCTCACATAAAAAGATTAGGCCCTCTGATGAAACGAAAGGGAAATCTAAGAGCAGCTGACCACAGTCCTACATTCCTGCAATCTTGCACTTTTTCTATTTTTTTTTTTCCTTTCGGTCTTGACCTGCAATCTTCATCAGTGATGTCAACACTGAAACCACAGGGACAAACCATGCACATCAGACTCAGACCTAAAGGAAATTAGCTCAGCTAAGCTCCTGCAGGCCCAGCAGGACATTTAGTACCTCCCAGCTGTGCCTCCCTTCAGGGGCAAAGCGTGGAGATAGCTGAGCAGCTTTCAGCAGCCCTCATCCCCAAGCCAGAAGTGGTCAGAGCAGCATACAAGAGCTCTGCACGGCTCTGCTGTGGCAAAAGTCAAACACTGCCTACTTTGCAAACTGAACTCTCTGGTTGTTGAGAGAGATGAGAGTGCCCCAGCAAGAGCCTTCCACATCTTCTAGGGAAGAAAGAATCTTGCTTTGATCTTCACAAAAAAATGCTGAGACCTGTGAACATTTCTCCTGTCTCTTCTGCTCTGCCTTCTGGTTTTGTCATTTTGCCTCATTATTGCAACCCTCCTTTCCCTCCTCCAGATTAAGAGTAGCAGACAATGGTTGGGGTAGACAAGGATCCCAAAAGCAAAAGGAAATCCTTGCTCTTGCCTTTAGGCAAGAAATCAAAGTGCTCTGAGTATGTGTATCTACATGTCAGATACTTCCTACTGTTCCAACTTGGACTTTCCTCTCCTCCCCACCCTTTTCAACATTTGAGGTTAAAGTCTATGGAAAAGAATGTTCCAAACGTCAAAGTTAAATGCAAAGGTGGTACTGACAGCGCAAAGGTGGTACTGACAGCACAAAGTTCTGTGAACATACATGCAAAAACCTGATCCCCTCTTCTTCCGTCCCTCACTTGTAACCCGGGATGCTTCCTTGGTGGGAAGCACCAACAGGAAATTTAAGAGAGCACACCAAAATCTGTTTTTTTCCCTTTTCCCTTTAGAGTGTTTTTAATATACTAAACTGTGTTAACACTATAAAAACAAAGGCAACTCTTACAGGAATAGGAGGCCACTTTTCCCAGTTGCTCACAGAGAACCCTGGCTGTTGGAATGGATGATATGTTAATTTTGTGGCACAGTCACTCAAGGCAGACCATAGCAAAGTCTCCCATGGTACAGTGCATACAATTTACAATGGGCATGGTTAAAATTTAATTAATTGTTACAGGCCTTGTAAAGATGCTTCTCCAAAGAAAACATGCTACAAAATACATTTTTTTCTAATCACATCAGAAAAACTTCTGTTCGTAAAGCACACTTTCTGAGCTGTTACGGACAACAGGTGCTCAGATGGTTGAAGGAGGAGCTGGCAAAATTTTAAAAAAAATAAATAAAAAAGAAAAACCTAAAGTAGGCATCAGAGATTTAATGTCCTATAAAATAGTTCCCTACAAGCTGTTTAAATGTCCTTTACTTCAAGCAATACTCCCAAGACTGTAGAAAGTTTCAGGGCAATACTTGCAGCAAGAACTCCTTGTGTTCCCTCTGCTTAGGGGGCTCCACAAACACACTGTAAGATTTATACCTTTCCCTTTCAAAATAACCTCATGTAGTCATCTGCAAAAATTAATTTATATAAGCATGCAGAAGAAAGGAACATGTTAGCTCAGGCTGTTGAGATTTGGTTTGTTTTTTGGTTTTTGTTTTTTTTTTTTCAGGTTTTCTTCAGTGGGGGTGGGCTGGGGGAGCAATCACAAATATCTACCATAAATCTGCTCACTCACAGCCTCAGCTCACACACTAGCACCACCTCTGT